>MU223163.1:672839-721037 GCA_018584345.1 Thuja plicata
CGGCAAGTGGTTGACATGACAGGGTAAATCTCTCGGCAACCAATCAGAGGCTAGAATGTTGATTACTGTGCACAAAAGGTAGCTGAGATGTATGACAGAGAACGAATCAGAAGATGACATGTCAGCTATCTTAAATTTTTTATGATTGCACCAAGGATTCATATTTGAAAATTTGATTTTCTGTCAACTTCGTGCAACTACGGCTAGGTTTTTCAAAGGTTCACGGCATGACAACTTAATGGTAGAACTGACATTCCCGAATTATGAGCTATGTACTATGAATCATATGGCTATAAACAGATGATAGTGCATTCATTCTTGTTCACCGTGCTTTCAAGTTTTCAGAGCTAAGTTGCTTGTTTTCAGTGAAAGGTGATATTTTGAGCAATTGCAGTGTATCCCGAGTGATCAGAGTTTTCTAAATTGCAGAGGATTGTGCTCAAAGCAAACAGCTGATATTGAAGAACAGATTTGTCTCAATATCGGTTGAAGGAAATAAATCCAAGGTGCTTATAGAGATGAGTAGGGCTGTGAGCGTCGCTTCTACAAGTGGAGGCAGTGGAGAAGAGAAAAAGGGCAAGCCGAGCTTCTTTGATGAATTTCTCCAGCTTTTGCCAGGTTCAACACAAAATAGGAAGGTTGATGTAGGTTTTTTCAAGGATGATTTCAAGGACATCAGAGATGCTACAACCCTGGGCACAACAGGTTACTCTCTTTTTACATATTTTTATAGGAATTGTGATAATCCTATCCCTGTTTCAAACCCTTGGACATGTGGTCTGGGTAGGTTATTAGTTCCTGATGTGTTCTTGGATGTTGACCTATTTCTTGACCTGGCAAATCATTATGACGCCCTTACAAAGACCATCAAGAGAGATGATGGCACTGCCTTGTTAATTTTAAATAGAAATTCTTTCATGCAAGCCTTTGGCCTGTTTAGTGCCATGTCTACCAAAATTGACATGAAAAGGCAAGAAAAGAGGTATAGTGCCAAGCCGGGAATTGCAAAAATCTTGTTACAGAAGCATATGCCAAAAGAATTAAGAGATCATTTAGGTCCTAAGGCTGAACCATACCCATATTATTACAAGGACCTACATTTTTATATCAAGTACAATGCTTATGCCCTTTGCAGAGTACTGGGGATAGATGGAGACGCAGAAAGAATAGGTCATGGTATTTTAATGATGGTTTTAGACCTGCAGGAGGTGCATTCAAGCACCAGTTATGATTATATTTAGTATATAATTGATGAGATGCACGAGGGTTTTGTTGCTACACATAAGAAATTAAAGAACCCTAAGGAGAAGGAGCCAAAATTCTTGCATTATTCAGTCCTAATGCACCTTCTCTTGTATTTCAATTTTACAATTATGGATTCCCACCACTTATCCCCTCAAAGATTTTATCAAGCACAACCAAATCCTATCCAGTTCTGGGTTAGGGTTTGGAACTATACTTCCAGGGATTGTGATTTCTGTGCCTTCCAAAATTGGATTGTGTATCCAATTATAAAAATTCTGGGAATAAGCAGGACCAGAATTCCTTTGAAGGTCATACAACTGTGTAGGCCTTGTGAGTATTTGGAAAATTGGCCTGGAAACCACAACTGGGGTGACTTCTTCTTGGAGGATAATTTCACCATAATGAGAGTATATGGGTGCATTCACCCACCCCATATTTTGCCTTATAATGTGCCTATGAGAGTTGCTGCTATGGAATTCATCTGGCAACTGATGTTAACTGACAATGAGCACTTTGCACCTCATAAGAAGGGGACCATAACCCCTAGGCAGTTCAATATTGCAAACTTTACAATTGGTAAGAATGCCATAGATGAAGTGGGTCAATGGTTGGGGAAGTTCAGAATGGGGGCAGCCCCTTATAGGTATATTGACCTAGAAGGCTTCATCGTAGGGGTCAGGAAATTGTACACTCCCACCATCCCTAATACCAATGTGCATTGTGAATGTATAGAGGAAGATACTACAAGAAATAACTTGGATGAAGATGACATCCACATGAAAAGATTGAGAATTCAGGAGCTGTTGAAGCTACAGACTCAAATAAAGAGGAATGGTTTATCCTTTGGGGGTTTTTACCCTGACCTCGTGTATTTTTACAGGATCAAAACTATGATTGACAACTACTATGTGTTGTTAGATCAATTAGATACAGTTCTTGCTAAGAAAGGTGCTAAATCTCCAGAGCATTCAGAGTTAGAGTACGAGAGTGGTGATGATAGTGACTATGCACGTCCTTACATGTCTCCTCCACCACAACAAGTCCCAGAGAAAGAAATGGCTGAGATCCCACAGTTGCAGGGAATAGAAGAACAACACATTATAGACTTAACAGTTGCAACACAACCTGATGATGTGGAAGAGCCTGCAGCAAAGAGGCAAAAATTGGAATTAGGCCAGCCTTCAGTTGAAGGACAGAGCAAGAAAAAGGACAAGGTTAAGGCCTTAGTACTAGGAACTAGGTTATATGATCATAACCTAAGAAAATAAATCAGACAAGGCAAGAAACAAATATCTGATCCAGAAGATGAGGTAGAGATACCACTCAGGGCATGTGTGGATGAGAGATTTCTTAGGCAGCAGAAGTTCCTAGATGATGACAATTTTGTGAAGACAGCGGAATTTAAAGAATTCCTTAGGTGGCACAGAGCAGAGCAGCTGAAGTCCCAATTACTTGTGGATGGGAAAGAGACAATTACTAATGAAGCTCTTGTGGCCCTACAAAATTATGATCCTGAGATTGAGGACATCTCTCCTGAAGATGCCAGGAAGATGGTATTAGGAAGTGGAATTTTATTGGCTGAAGGCTGGGACATAGCATCTGCATTCGTCATTGATCAAATTAGAAAGTAGCCTGACCTTAAAATGGTCAGTGAAGTCCAAGTGGGAGAGATGATTAAAGGATTTCGGTATGACCCAAAGTCACAAGCCTTTGCCATGTGGAATTTGAGCCCTAAAGAGAAAAAGCCCCAATTAGTAAACATTCAAGAGAATATGGTGGGGAACCAGATGGTGTGGTCAGTACAGAACACAGGGGACCTAGAGATTTCCCAAATAATGACACACTGGGCTCAACTAAATGAGGATAAGACAAAGCAGTTGTCTGAAAGATATACTACTCTACTGGAAGAAACAAGTGCACTGTCTAAAGACAAAGACATGTGCCATATAAAATTGTACCAGAGGAATGAGCTGATAAAAAAATTATTGGAGGAGTTAAAGGCAAAACCAAAAGTAGTATATGTGCCAGCACAACCACCACCAATACAGATTGAAGATAAGCCTAGGTCAGAAGAGGTTGTGGAACAAAAGGTGGATGAAGAAAAGGGAAATGCTATAGCATTGAAAGCATTGAAAGGTATATTACAACATAGGATTGAGATCCTCAAAGAAAAAGCTGATGTTGTAATTAATACTTATAACAAATTTCCTATATTGCATGTTGAGGTATTAAGGTACCTTCTAATTCTAAACCCATACTTCACAAAGTGGTCTGCCAGGGCAAGTTTATTTGAGAAATTGTCATCTCTGCAGAACATAAGGGTAGACTTTCCTCCAATTGTAACAGAGGTAGAAGATGAGATCAAAAGGGTAAACATTGCTCTCTCATTCTTCAAAGGGAAATTGAACCAAATAGAGGCTAAGTTGAGTCTCTTTTCAGTTAATTTTAATAGGTTTATTCCTTCCTTGAAAGGAGAAGATGACCAGGTGAAAACTATAGATGCCTGGAGAGGTGAGTTTGACACCAAAATGCCTAATGAAGAGGCTTTTCTTTTGGGAACTGAGGTTGATATTGATGGTTTTAATTTAATATTGGATGAAGCATTCAAAGCTGAGACAGATATCAACAAGTTCCTACTTGATGTCAAAAACATCACTGATGTAAGATGGGACAGACAAAAGGTACAGGTACAAAGCACTCAAGACTTCAATTGGCTGACAGATGATGAAGTAAAGGCATGGAAAGTCATGACAACACCGAAGAAAAAGAAACCTATAGTGGAGGAGGAAATTTTGGACGATGAATAAGGTAAACAAATGGCGCTTCACTGTTCATAGACAAGATGGACAGTTATTTCAAAAGGAGATGTAGGTGAGCAGGTGAGAACAACTATCAGGACTCGGCATAACTACACCAGCTACCATCTACAAATTAGATTGCAGTCGCTAAGTCGGGGGAAGAACAGAAAATATCTAATTTTACCTTTTTGACTCAGTCACTTCACCGCTTTTTCTCTCTTTCTTTTGTCTCTCTTGTATCTTTAGGGTTAGGGTTTTGAGACCATCCGAAGCTTGTTGCATCCTTAGGGATCCCAAGATGGTCTATAATCTATATATATCATAAGACTTGTAATAGTTAATGGTCTTTGATTTTTGGAACATTTTGTGAAGAAGAGATAATATATCATAGAATTCAGATCTTCTGGATTTCTATCTATCTTTCTAAGCTGTGTAATCTTTTATGTACAACAAGCTGGATCACATAAATAATATACGGTGCAATTTTACTCTTTTCTACTATTGTCTCTTTACCTTGTATGTATGGTTTTCTGTGTTAAAATTTATCAGGTATTCGGTAACACTCTGGTTATAAGGTAACCATTTAATTGTTTACAAGTTTCTTTCAAGGAAAGAATTAAATGTTGTAAGTGATTTCAAAGAGCATACTGCTTTGTTAAGGATTTGATACAATAGTCTGGAGGTGACAAGATAGTTTTTAAGGAAACCTATCCTAATTGTTCGAACTGTAAGGTAGTTCAGTGTATTTTGTTTCTGTGATATCTTTGCTTTTTATTGACTCTACAGCCCAATGGATAGGCACTAGTCTGGAAAATATTCTGATTATCTGTCTGTGTCCAAGATATTCCAATTTATCAAAACCAAATCAATTAAAATACTCTGTTACTAAGAACATACAAGCTGAACTTGTTAAAGGACCTCTGTCAGCAGGAGACTATCCATATTATTGATTCCTTGAAGAGAGAATCCATTAGGTTATCCCTCCTACAAGAAAAGGAAGAAGGATGAGAATCCTTGTATCACTGGTTATTGTTATGTTTATAACTATGATTTGTATGGTAATATCTTGTTTATGGTTATGCTTGGTCATTTGCAAGATAATTCATAGGTTGGTCCAATAAAGATACATAGCTAATCAGTGTCCACATTAACAAATACTGTGTAAACAACAATCTTAAGAGGTAAAACCTACTTGAGTATTTGTGGATCTCAAAAATGAAGAAGTACCTTATCCAGTCCTTAGCAATTAGGCTTTTCTTGTCTTTGAATCAGTATTAGAGGATACAGTATTCAAATAGGCATTTCAAGCATTGTGGTTCATACAAGAAAAATCTCTAACAATACCTACACTTTCCAAGGTCACTTCTTGTATATCCAAATTCCTTCTCCTTAATGCATCAGTTACCTTATAAGCTACCCCCTTCTTATGCTTTATGGTGAAAGTGAATTCTTGCAAGTACTCCATCCACTTGAGGTGTCTATGGTTTAGTTTCTCCTACATGTTAAGAAAACTCAATGCATGGTTGTCACTATATACAATAAATTCTTTTGGCAATAAGTAATGCCTCCACTTTCTTAGTGATTGGACCATAGCATACATCTCCAAATCATATGTAGATTACTTCTACTTAGCTTCATTAACATTTTCACTAAATAATGCTAAAGGGCTCCCTTCTTGACTGAGAACACCCCGAATAGCTCTCTTACTAGCATCACATTCAATGGTGAACACCTTGTGAAATTAGGGAGTGTTAAGATAGGTTGTTGAGAGACTCTTGTCTTCAAATATTCAAAGGACTTGTCTGTAGCATTAGTCCATACAAACTTACATTTCCTTCCCCCTTTGATAGTATCTATCATTGGTGCACTCACTCCACTAAAATTCTTGACAAATTTCCTATAGAAAACAACTATCCCATGGAAACTCTTGACCTCACTAAAAGATTTTGGAGTGGGCCAATTTAGTATGGCTTCAACCTTGGAAGGGTCCATTTTCAAGTTACCCTTGGAGATGACAAAGCTAATAAATATCAATTCTTCTTACATAAACACACAGTTTTCCAAATTTATCCTCAACTTCTCTTCATGTAGTATTTTCATTACCATATCTAGATGTATCAAATGCTCATCTTTATCTTTGCTAAAGATCAATATGTCATCTAAATATACAACAACAAAGTGATTTATGAAAGGCTTGAGGACCTCATTCATCAATCTCATAAAGGTACTAGGGGCATTTGCGAGGCAAAAGGGCATCACTAACCATTCAAACAATCCCTCATTGGTTTTTAAAGTTGTCTTCCACTCATCCCCTTCTCTTATCCTAATTTGATGATGCCCCCTCTTTAAGTCAATTTTTGAGTAATATTTTGCTCCTCCTAGAAATTCCATGAGATCTTATATCCTTGGCATAGGAAACCTATATCTGATGGTTATCCTATTGATGGCTCTAGAGTCAGTACATAGCCTCCATGTACCCTCCTTCTTAGGTGCTAGGACTATAGGGATTGCACAAGGGCTTATGCTCTTCCTAATGAAGCCCTTCTCCATCAACTCTTGAATCTATCTTGCAACTTATGCATTTTGGTCAAGGGCCAGTTTGTAAGAAGCCTTATTTGGAAAGGTAGAACTAGGTATGAGGTCTATACAGTGGCTAATATCCCTCTATGGTGGCAAAACATCAGTACTCTTGTCTGCAACTATTCCTTTGTATCTGTTCAACAAATCTTGCACCTCTTTGGGGCCAACATTTATCTAAGGTTCTTGACCTTTTGGTATATTATTAGACTCTATTTTGGACATTACTATGATGCAAAAACAATTTTTGTCTCTTTCCTTAAGGACTTTCAAAAATTCCTTCTCTCCCACTAAGGTAACATTGTTTTTTAAAGCTCTGTCTTTCTCAAAATCGGGGAGGGGTGTCATAGTGTTGATCTTTATTAAACCAAGATACTTTATAAGGGCTTGGGTGGGATATTTTATTCAAACCAATATTATCTATCATTTCATTAGAAACTAAATTCTCTGTAGAACCATAATCAACAATAACTTTGCAAATCTTATCAATTACCTTGTAGTGAGTTATGAATAGACTCTTCCTTTATGGGGGCTCCTTGGGAGTTGGCACCTTCAAGAGTGTCCTATTGAACATTATGCACTCTCCTTACTTAGGGTCTATAGGCCTAGATGTATTGGTGTGATAGGAAGTCATAATTTGATAGTCCTCATCTTGGGTGAGTTGGACTCTCCTATCTCATCCTAATGTACTGGTCTTGTTTGGGCATCTAAAGGATTGGTGACCAATCTGGTTGTAGGATAAACACTTCCCAGTGAACATAGAGGTACTTATACCTCCTAACCTTCCTCTACTATTGCCTCTACCCACTTTGAAATTACCTCTGTGATTTTGGTCTCTATCATACTCTTGGTGACTGGATTCTCCCTGTGGTATTGGAGATGATCCTCTTCCTTGAAACCTTCCTCTACCTTTGAAACCATTTCCCCTTCCTGTACTATTTTTTTCTCCTCTCCTCTCTTTCTTTTCTCTTCATCTTCACAGCTATCTGATAACACTGGTGTACATATTAATGACAAAACAAACTTATTTCATCCTGAATACTTTACTTGAGCCCATTCATATATCTAGAAAGTTTTTGTTTCTCACTCTCAGGGGTCTTTTCCTTCATTGTGATTTTGTGGAATTCGTCAGTGTAAGATCCCACATCAAGATCCTTCTACTTTAGATTTTGTAACTTCTTATGTAGAGTTACTTCTTAATCTTCAGGAACAAATTATTTCTTGATTTCTCTCAGCATCTTCTTCCATGTGGTTATATGGTCTTTTTCTTTCTCTACCCTCTCCCTTTGTAGGAAATTCCACCAACTTAGTGTAGGTCCTTTCATTTTTGGCTTGGAAATTTTTGTTCTCGGTGAGATAGGGATATCTTCACACTCAAAATAATTTTCTAGGGCTTCTACCCAATCCATACATTCCTCAAGGTCCATCTTTCCCATAAACATTGGTAGGTCTGGTTTTTTATCTCTCTTGTCCACTCTCTCCAATGATTCTAAGATCCTTTTCTCTTCTAGCTCCCTTGTCCTCGTCTGAATTTGAATCATCACTAGTAGTTCTACTTGTCTGAGAACTCTTCAATTTTTCTATCTCTTCTTCCATCTTCTTGTTCTTAGCTGCCTGCTCCCTCGCAATCTAGGCTAGCTCCATTTTTGTGACCCTCAAAGGGATCTCTCCATCAGTCTCATCAACTTTCTCTGTCATTCTCATTACCAAGAGCTTTTCTAAGCTCTGATACCGCCTAATGTAGAGGTGATAGCAAGAAGTGTGGACTTGGTCCTTTCTCTTCCCCAATCTACCTAACTCAATTTATTCTCTCCTTGGATCCTTGATCCCTTTTTACACAATGCCTTCTACCTACTCAAGGTGGTATAATTACTTTCTAACCTTTCCCAATTGAATACTATTAAATTCAAAATCTTGCAACTTTGTGCTTTAGGGACACTAACCCTATTTCAAGCCACAAACTAGAAGTCTTCACCAGTGACTTTCCCAACCCCAATTTTCTATTGGGACACCTTCCTTATGTTATAAGGACTTAGAATCACCCTTTGGTTTGATCCTCCAACTGTCATACGATACCTATCTAGGACTGTCCTAGAATTCCTTATAGGCATGTCCAGGTGGTTTTTGGGGCTTAATGTTTCCTTCTAATCACCTTTAAAAAAAATAAGGATATATTTAGATACCCTTTTGGAAGTTATACTGAATCCCAAAGCCTTAGGTTCCAAATCCACTCCAACAACACCTAAACCTCACAAATTTTGCAGACCTAATTGGTCAAATTAGGCTTGGATATCAATGAAAGTGCTAAGAATTGGGTGTATGGAATTGATACAATGCTTTAGACCTCCTCAAGTAACTCTTGAAAACTCAAATCCACCTTTAGTTCACTCAAATAAACTATCTATTCAACACAACACTTCATTCACACTCATTCTAGGCTGAATACATTGAGATATTTAGCCTAGGGCTTGATGCATGAGGGCTTTACCCTTTGAGTCATCTCCTAAGCCTTTGGAATCCTTAAATATACCATCCTAACTTTCATTTTCCAGAATCTTAGTGAACTCCACTAGACTAATTGTAAGTTAGGACTCCATTAGTGGAATGAGCTTCTAACAAGCCTCTTCCTGGACTACTTTTAGAAAATTAAATAAAAAACACCTCAAATCAAAACTAAACAACCTCAAATCAACTGGAAAGTAATACTAACACAAAGGACCTTCAAAAAATCAACTTGGTTTTCAAGTATCACACCAGATATGACCGTACATTTAAGAAATGCTTAGAAAAACTCTTCATCTTCCATTCCAAATGCATCAAAACTCCAATATAGAACTTCTAACCATCTTGGTTCAAGTAATCACTTAAAAAAACTTCATATGTGAATTAAAATTTATCCAAAAGGACCTATTACTATTAGGCTTCCATCTTGCAACTCTCGAGCAACTTGTGGAAGTTGCATGAGCAACATTTTTACATCTTTTGCAACATTTGGCAATTTCTTGCCTTTTTGCACTTGAAGACTTTTGGATTGGATCCTAACCTATAAAATTAACATAATATGACCAAAATGACATGAATCTAATGAATTCCACACCTAGGGCTCATAAAATCATAAAAACATACTTAAAGCAGCTTAAGCCTAAACAGATGATCCTAATGGACTAAGTCATCTCTAGGCTCATAAGATTGCCTAAGAGATCCTTGAGAAAAAAAATGGATCCACAAACAAAATAGGATGATCCTCTAAGACCAATCCAGTTATTACAAACTTAAAACAATGTAAAGTGATAGTCAATCAGTGACAGTCGTGGGTGCACTACACCATGAAAGGTATGAATGAAGAAATTATTGACCCAATAATTATCTATTGTGATAATACTAGTGCTATAAATATCTCAATGAACCATGTGATGCATGCTAAGACAAAGAACATAGATAATAAGTATCATTACTTGAGGGAACAAGTACAAGAGAAAGAGGTGATACTAGAATATGTACAATCCAAAGAACAACTAGCAGACATATTCACAAAACCATTACCAAAGGATACATCTTAGTAGCTGAGGAATATACTAGGGGTTGGACCCTTGTCTATTGGTCACTAAGCTGACTTAAAGGCTTCATCGGCCTACACATTATCAGAAGATTAGTCATGTTGATGCAAGCTAAGATGTGGATTGCAATGACATATCAGTCCACTAGAGGGACAAAAAACTTCAAAGGGAGAAAAATATTGTTGGCTACTACAAAGATGAATATTATTTTGACACTGCTATCGAAGGGAGAGAGATATTCAATGAAATATCCATCAAGGAGGAGAAAATTCATCAAGGAGGAGAACGTCCAAAGGGAGAAATATTCAAAGATTAAAGGGAGAGAGAGATATTCAATGAAGTAAACCATCAAAGGGAGAGAATTGGAGCAAATATTATACAAGAAAGGGAGAGACATAATAAGAAGATAGAACTGGTACACCTATCCACTGAAGGGAATGAAGAAAGGGAAGCACACAACATAATCAAATCTAAGCTAAAAGAGCTTACCGAGATTCAAATATTTGAATTGGTTATAGAAAAATAAGTTTGGTATGTCATGGCATATGTTATATTGCATATTTAATAGTATGTTGCCATCAATTCTAAAGGGAGAGATTTATGAATTATAACTGATTAAATGTTTGAAGATGATAAGTTGATGATCACCAAGCTACAAAAGTGAATGCAAGACATTAAATCAGTTAATGTATTGTATTTTCATTAATGTCAACTTGATATAATATGATTGTTCATACACATTATCATAAACTTGAAGAGACTAAAGAGAAAAATTTCATGTGGTCGGTAAAACATAAAATTTTTGTATACACCGAGTGACAGTAAACACCGACAAAGAGTGCACACCGACGGACACTGAACACCAAGTAGTTCATAGTGTATACTAAGTACCGCAATAACCGAGAAATTGGTTACCAAGCAAGATCTATTTACCAAGCACAACTAAAGTCAATAACTGAGCATAACTAAAGTTGTCATCGAGCACAACTGAAGTCAATGACCGAGCTAACTGGAGTTGATGACCGATTAGAACTGAAGTTAAAGAATGACAAAACACTTAGCTGTCAAGAGCTATATTTAGGGATTGACTGATTGATTTCTTTATTCTTAACATCAGTTAAACTAAAGCATGGAAGAGATTTAAAGTGTAGCTATCAAGGAGAGATCTACAAAATAAAACTAAAGTAGAGCTTTACAAGATAAAACAAAGAATGGTGAGTTTTACGGATCAATAAGTGATCTACAAAAAAAACAAGGAGATTGAGAGGCTAATAATGTCTATATAAAGACACAAGTAATTCATTGGCAAAGTAGGAATGTTGAATATAATTCTGGTGAAGATAGAAGTCTTCATGCAGATTTGATCATGCAGGTTGAAGAATAGAGCTAAAGAATTCTGCAGATACCGAGCAACAAAGGACAAAGCATTCATCAAGAAGAAAGAACAAAGAAAGAAAGAAAAGGAACTGAAGTGAACATTGATCAAAGATGTATTATTGGACTAACAATAGATCTAAATATCTGCAAGTTAAATTTTTATTTTGAATAGACCATTTACTGTATCAGTTTAACCATTAATTCAGAAAATCTCTTAACCGAGTGGGATTTAACCATCCTTGTTGTATTGAGATACTCAAGAGTATCAAAAGGTTTTCTTGTTGACAATATAGTGAGTGCTAGGTCAAAATACAAAATTTTAGTTTCAAATCCTCTAACAAGGTCACACTTAATAGTGTGTTTGTAACCTTTAACAATGTTGGCTCTTCACCGAGCTCACTTCAGAAGAGTGAAAATTTTGGGTTACTGGTCCCAAGTGGTTTTTCCCTTATTCATGTTTCCATGTTAAAATCTATGTGTCAAATGTGTATTTCTTTCATTGTATTGATATTATATTTTACACATTAGTGATACTAGATTGGTTGGTTAACACTAAGTTTAATTGCTGCTACTCAGTAAAGTCTAGAAAAGATAAACATTATATCTTACCGAGTAGTTTATCTCTATTAGAATTACTTAAGGCATACATCTTGATGGATTGAAAGATAACTAGAGGATATTATATTTAAGATATAATTTTTGGTTGGATTTTTGGAATTATTTTAAGGTCACTTATTCACCCCCCCCCCCCCTCTCAGTTTTTCTAACANTTTTAAGGTCACTTATTCCCCCCCCCCCCCCCTCTCAGTTTTTCTAACACCTATTGGTTATGTTTACGGAATCCCCCCGAACTGGGAAACTATAAGTTTCCTGAAATAACTCTACGACATACTTGCCTATTTATTCCTCCTCCGTTAAGACCTTATTCCCACCATTCTTTATGGGTTTAATAGTATTTCTCCTTTTATGAATTGAAACAGATCTGTGGAAGAAGACTGAATTCCTATCCCCTTTCTTGAGCCATTGGACCCAAGACCTTTTCTTCCAGTAAATTTCTTCCCTCTTTAGATTCTCTTTCCATTTATTTCTTCATGCTTCTTCTTCACAATGATCACTCCAGGAGGAATCTCCCTCATCCATTCCCGATTGGAAGTGTTTAATCTTTTCTTCTATCTCTTTTTTGCTCTGAAAAATGTTGCCAAACATTATCTTACTCCACCATTGGGCCTCCTTCCTAATCAAATGTAATTTTTTAGATATTCTAAACATGGTCATCCCCCGTATAGGAATATTTTACCATCATCTAATACATTCTTTAAACTCTGGGTGGGAGTGCCACATTATTTCATAGCGGAATGGGTGTGGTCCACTACCAATCTTCTCTTCCTAGTTAAGAATCAGGGGGGAATGATCAGACACTGTCCTAGGGAGGTGGGAGAGGCCAACCATCAGAGAAATATCCCAGCCTCTCAAAATCATCCATCTATCAAGTCTAACTTGAATTAGCTACTTTCTTTTTTTGTTGTTGGACCAGGTGAATATCAACCCATGCATATATATATATATATATCAAGTTATTTTTTCATAAAATCCACCAAGTCTTGCATACTATCAGAATAATCCTGAGTGTTGCCCATCTTCTCTAAGGGAAAAATGGGGTATTTAAATCCCCTACACACATAATGTGGTACCTCAGATAAGCTAACATGAGATTTGAAATTTATCCCCGATTCCTACTGTTGGGATTAATGGGAAGTAGTACTGAGAGGGGAGGAGTGAATCAGTACCTCTAAAACTTTTAACTCTTTTCATCCATTTCCAGATCACCTATTTCAACAATCTTACAGTGAATATAGGACCTTACGTCCTCTATTAACAAAACCCTAGGTGGAATCTTAGAGAATGCATCAGTTTCATCGGGTTGTGATGCAATCTCCAGGCATATCTTGTATTTGGGCTCTACACAGGTGTTGTTCTTGATTAATCTAACCACATTTTTCTTATCACTCTTGATCTTAGCAATTCTTGAAGTGGTTTCCATCATTTTTCAAAGTTTTAGGGCTTTCTTGAAATATTAGGGCTTTCTTGAAAATAATGACAGAGTTTTTTCGGTGCCCTTGGTACTTACTTGCATCTATAAACTAGTGAATTATCTATTTGGGGTGCGTTGGATCGAGTTGAGGTTGCTTTGCTGAATGCTCTTCAATCGCTCTATTTTTTCTCTACTTTTCTCTTCAAATTGCAGGTGCAAAATGAAGTGCTCCCGTCGAGTATTTATAGACTTTTTCCCTAAGTCTGTCATAAATGCTCAACAACCCGTCAAGACATGAAGACGGAGTTTGTCGGGAAGAATTTCAAAATCATCATCGATGTTGTCAGGATGCTCAAGATGGCTATTAATATTTTTTTCTTTTATTGAAGGATATCAGTGTTCTATCATGACAACTTTATAACTTTTCTTTCTTACCGACGGGTGTCGGGTTACACTATCAACTTAGCCATTTTATGTGTTGACCAAAAATTATTGGTAAGTGTAGACAACTCATCCATTATATTCACCAATGGTTTTCAATATGTGTATACTGATGGGGTTGTTTTATCAAAATTGTAACAAGTAACATAATATGCATCTTTATTTATGTAGATTTTGAATATCTATAAAATGTATAATAGAACTGATGCAAAATATGACTTGGTGTAGTGCGGTTCCATACTTACTTGTTCAGCTTAAGTGGGGGTGGTGATGTAGCTGGATCCAATGGATGGAGTATCACCATTTACATTGCTTAGTCCAGCTTCATCATTTCTTGAATCTTTTCTCCATATTTTGTCTCTAGCCCTACGGATATCTTCAATGGTTTTTCCATTGGGATATGTGCTTATCTCTGTCATTCAGTCTTTGCAGTCTTTCTTGAAATGACCCACTTTATGACAGTATAAGAATGCCATTCTAGGGTTTGTCCAGCCTCTAGACCTTTTGATGCCCTCATGCAGTTTGCAGCAATGTGACCATATCTATCCCATACATATTGATTACCGATTCTCTTTGGTTGATAGGGAGTTTCTTGACCTTTAGGCTTCCATGCTTTCCTTTTCTTTTTCCAACATTCAAGACTTGTGTGCTCATTCATCTTTCCTGTAGGACAATATTTGTCCATATAGGTTCCCTTCTTTGGTTGATCCATCTTAGAATTACATTCATATGCTTTATGTCCTTTCTTTTTACATTTATAACAGAATCCTATGAATGAAGATGTAGATTTAGGAATACCTTTCATTTTACCTCTACACACATTTGATGTGTGGCCTTTCTTTCCACAATGTTTGCATGTCAGTATTTTTGGTCTTGGATTTTTATAGACATTCTTTGGATTGGCTTGATTTGATGATTCCCCATTTTTGGTAAAGCCTACACCGTTGTTCTTGTTGACCCTTCATTTTCCTTCAAGAAAATCATCCATTATTTTATTTCTCTCTTCAGTCTTTCTGATAATTTCATTATGTTGTTGCTGAACTCTAACCTCATGCTTTAGTTTTTCATTCTCTTCTCTTAGTTCATCAATAGCCTGTACTCTTTCAATGAGTTCTATATTCATTATGTTTGCTTCTTGACTCATAATAATAATTTGATTTGTAATCTCATGGTGATGCTCAACATGTCTTTGAATTTATAACTCCTTTTCTTGTAGCTTCTCTGTAATCTTCCTTCTGTCATCAATAGCCAATGTTCTTTCTATTTCAACTTGTCTAGCAGAACTCATCACATCAATCATTCTTACCATCTGGGTCTCTTGACCGATTTGCAGCATCTTTATTTGTTTTATCAGGTGTTGATTGATCTCCTTTAGACTTGTGATGTTCTCTTCTGATGTGTCTAATGCATTACTTGTATTTGATCTTGAAGATTCAAAGAAATCTTTAATCTCTTCTTCTTGATAATATTTTTCATCGGTCTAAGTTGCCATACCTTTTCTCTCATCCAAAAGCTCTCTCATCTTGACTCTCACTTCTTTATATTGTTCATAGAACATCTGTATCTCAAGATTTTTGTTCTCAATATTATTATCAAGTTTGTACTTCTCCATTGTATGATATTTTCTCTTAAGCCTTTAAGCTTTCCAAGAAGAGACTTAGCTCTAATACCAATTGTTGGGATTAATGGGAATTAGTACTGAGAGGGGAGGGGTGAATCAATACCTCTAAAACTTTTGACTCTTTTCACCTTTCATCATTAGTAATCATTCTTTAATGTATTACCAACCATTACTGATGTCCTTCTTATGCAAGTAATATTAATTCATAATATTTAATTGTTTGCAACATTCATAGAAACATTCATGAAAGTAATAAACACATAACACAAGATATAATATCACAAAAAAATCATGTTAGGAAGTAAAAACTGTGGTGGGGATGGCACCCACAAAACTTCACTATGTGCAGAATGGAAGGGAGCTGGTAAAGGCTTACAATTGATCACTTATGATGATCTACCCTGTTAGGAGTATTAAAGTGGAGACCTGTTAAGAGCTTTAGCAACATAGATTTAAGTGTGCACTTAGTTAAGAGATTTACAATAGGACTATTAGGTCCACCTTTCTTGAAAGGATTTCTTAACTGTAATACACCTGTTAAAATGAGTAAAATGTTTTGACCTGACTATATGCAATCTATAATTGTTGATCTTAGATCCATTAAATCTCCCATAATAAGAATATCACCTATAGTGATTGATTAATTCCTTTTCTCTGCTCGTCGGTAGCCTGTGTTCTTGTTCTTGAAACTAATTTTATCCTTTTCCAACCTTCTACATGAATTCTCTTTCCTAATCCTTAGATGGTCTTAGTGGCTACAATAATCATTGAACAACATGTTCACAATAGATTGAACATCTATTTATACAGGTATTTGACCTATTTTAGAATCATGCATTACAATGTTAACTCTTGATCCAAGGTATACACCTTGACCTTGATCTTTTGTTTGAATGTTTTAAATCAGTAAAAATAATTAAAACAATAATAATTACATTTCTTCTGCTACACATAATGGATGTAAAAAAAATCAAGAAGCTAAATATACAAATTCAATGTTTTATCTGACGTGGAAAGTCAGATCCACTTTTTGCAGGATGTAACTAACTGTCAGTTCTTGAACTTCAGGTTGAGCTCAAATTCTGTCGGCATTCCTTTGTTGAATTGATAATCAGGTTCCCTTCATCTATAGGGTTCCTCTCTTTGTTGTTTCGTCAGGTTGCACTGTTGTTACTTGTTAGGTTCCTTTATCCTTTTTGTCATCGGGTAACATTGAATATTGTTTGTCGAGATGCTTTGAACTTGGAAGTGTCAGGTAACCTTGGCGTCGGGTATTGATGTTCCCTATCTGTTGATGTAGTGTAACCCGATGGTGTAGATCATGTTTTTCCTTGTATATACTAATGGAAAAATATAATGCCTTCACCTACTATGATCACTTCTAACATTGGGAGCATAAATATTATACATGTACCAGGAAATATGGTTCCAAGAGAACAAAACCACAAGATAGTTATGAGAGAAAGCCACAACATTGCTAGACAACTTACTTAGGTTCTAGAGAGTAGCCACACCACCAAAAGCCCCATCAGCTTCACTATAAAGAAAGGTCACTCTGGGCCAAATTTTATCAACAAGAAGTGTGAAATTTTGAAATGACATCTTAAACTTCTAGACTAAAATTGCATCAAAATTAAATTCCATAATATGCTCCTTCAAATCATACTATTTCTGAGGACTATTCATGCCCCTTGTTGCTTCCTTATTTCTCACCAATATTTCCATGGGCAGTCCAACTTTGGCTTCATTACCCACATCCACCTTCTTCCCACCTCTAGTTTCCCTCTTTGGTTCTAACCAGTCCAGGAGACTTTTCAAAGGAGAAGAAGGGGAAAATAATGTCTTCATCTTCATCACATCAGTTTTAGGAGGGGAAAAATTCCCCTTGGGGCCACCACATCCCCCAGTCACCAAAAATTCCATCCTACCCAGAATCCCCCTCCTTCTTCTGGCTGTAAGTCTTAGATAACTTACTCTTCTCACTATCCTCTCCCTTTTTAGTCTCTTTTCCCGGGCTTTCCCTGGTGGAGTTAGTGATATTCTCCAAGACCTTATACTATAAAAATTATCCTTTCTCCAAGATCATCTCCTATTCTACCATCTTGTCTTTACCATCACCTATCTTCTCAGGCGTTTTAAAAATATCTGCCTCTCTCACCAAGTGGGGGAGCTCCCCTTCCATAAATTCTTATACCTCCTTCTCCACCACCTCCCCAACCCAAGCTACTACATTAAGAACAGATTCATTCTGAGCCGGTGGGGGAAGGTCCTCTAATCTCCCAATGTCCTTCCATGGGGGGACCTTACAATCTGCCACAACATGACCATGTTTATCACACCTCTGCCAGTGGAGAGTAGCATTCTCATAAACAATGTCCTAATTCCACTTACCCCATTTGAATTTTAGCACCACAAATTTGGTGATGGGTTTATTAAATGTTACATTCATATAGAATCTTGCAAACATCACCAAAGCACTTTCTTATCCCAAAATTCTAGGCGAGCCCTGGGAGACGGACCCACACCAGTGTAACTTTATGAAGCTCCACATCTGTGTCAAACCCCAACTTCTATTTGGCCATTAACAAGAAGTGTTTTCCATAGCACTAGGTTCCAGTAGTTACATGGGTGATGTCCTTCATAGCGTTAAAATTAAAGAGGAACAGGCCCTCGGGCATGGCCGAGACACTAAGGTTCCCTTTAATTATCCATTTGGTATCACACCACCTTATCACCATATTAGTCATGGGCCTGAAATCCATGAATCTCCCCACAAGACAAAGGTTGAGCGAAGTAGAAATGCTTTCAACCACCCCATCAAGGAAAAAAATCTATGGTCCAAACTCTCCCACAAAACATTCAGGGACTTCTAAGGAGGATAGTGTCTCTTTTCCTATCATCGTGTTCTTCAAACACCCCAGTTGGAATTCCTTGTCCACCCCCACCTTCTCAGGGCTAGAAGGGAGAGAATCACCACTCAACAAAATCTATGAGTTACAAGAGTCTTCTAAAACTAAAACTGCAGATGAATTGAAGCATGTATTGTCAGTATTTTACACTCTATTATCCCTGTGTGATAGCACTAGAAACATATCCAAACTGAGAGTCTCCAGGCCCGCAGGATCCCCCAACAGAGAGGAAGCTGAAGCCAACATTAATTCAAAAATCCAACAGGCGGGAAGTTGTAGAACAAATTTTTTGTATATTCATTTGAAATTGTTGCAATGTTTGTAGGGTAGATTTATTTACCCTATGTTTCCTTTATTTCATGAATGATAGTGTATGTTAAATATCTTTTACATTTTGATATTTCTTGATTTTTAATGAAATCTTTTAATATTTGCAAAAGAAATTCTTAATTTAATGTTTGAGAATTTGATGACCTTGTATTTAACATTTAAATTGAACCTATGCTAGACCCAACACATCTGATTGGGAATTTTTACCCTAGGAATGGCCTCATTTTGTCTACCAACTCATCAAAATGCTTAATGTTATACCCTAGTGATAATGTCCCTTCAGTGCATAAAACTATCAAACTTTTACGATTTGTTTTGATTACAATCCATGACACTTCGAAATGATAAATTTGAACCTATAGGGTCACATGAGGCTCCTCTAAAATAAATTATCTTATATTTTCAAGACTCAAAGCAATTTTCATAGGGTAGTAATTTTGTTTGTTGACCCAAAAGTTGTTAGATCCATTCAATGAAAATTTGTGAGGTAGCCTAATTCTCATTCTATTCCTTTTAGGGGAATACCATGAGTGTCAAACCATCTTTTTGAGTTGTTTTACCCTATTCATAGTTCGATTTTTTTTCCCAACTCACTGAAATTCTCAGTGTCATACCCTAGCACAAATGTCCCTTAAGTTGCCTAAGTGCATACAATTGTAAAAATTTGACAAGTTGTTTCTCACAATCCATGATAGTTGAGAGTGATCCATTTGAACCTATAGGCTCACATCAGGATCCTCTATAATAACCTATCTTATATTTTTAAGACTCAAAGCAATTTTCATAGGACATCAATTTTTTGTTGATGCAAAAACTAGCATGATGCATTCAATGAAAAGTTTCAATGTAGCCTAATTATCATTTTGTTTTTCATGAGGGAAAAAATTCAGTGCCAATAAGTCCAACTAGATAGTTTTACCCTAGGCATTTTCATGTTTTTCCTTCTATCTCATTGGAATGCTTAGCACCATACCCCTAGCAACAATGTGTAGGAGTGCAATGAAAACTTGGGGGGTGAACCCGTGGTCATACACAAATTTTTCTTTTCAAAATTTAACTTTTTTATGCAACATAAAAATAATAATAGAATGGACAATAATGCATCCAAACATTCATAAGAATTTAACACAATAGATTGTCCTGAGTGGAAACTCTCTAGAGAATAAAACAACTAGAAGTTGTCTCACTATCTTATCTAAAAATGTTGTTTACAATGCCTCATTAGCTTGGGTGTCTCACTGATAATATGCCTCACTAGATATCACACTTATCTTTCTCAAATTATTTACAATTGTCTTTGTTTCATTCCTTAACATATTCTAGTCTTGCATTACCTAAGACTTAGAATCATAAGTACAACATGGATCTTAGAATCTCATATAGTATAATATTATCCATAAGTGTAATTTATACACAATAGTATATCATATGGATTCAACATACATCTTTATATCTCTTTCAATATGTTGCTATACAATCAAAGTCCATACAACAAATCTATGCTCTTTCATTCAATACATGATGTATTCTCTGTATCTGTTACACATAAATCCCTTTAATATCATAAATTTATAATGTCTTTTGTCTAACAAAAAAATCAAAACTGCCATAATACATGAACACTAAAACTATGTTTTTGTTTGATTTAAACAAAAGAATATAACTCTTCAAACTACTCTGATATTACCAACTAAATTAATATCAAACTACTCTTCTATTTTTAATTGAACAATTAGGTTTCCCTTAACATATAATCATGTTAGAAAAGACTCTTTAAGAAACAAGAATGACAAACTCATACTAGGGTTTAGGTAACTAAACAAGAAAAATCTTGAATGCATAACCAAGATAATAAATAGGATAATGAAAAATCAAATATGAGTTACAAAGAACAAACCCCTGGTCACATAAGTTACAAATTATTACAATCCCGTAACCCTAACCTAGGGTTAAAGGAAAAAATACCATTTAAAAAATAGGAACTCATACAAGGGCTTAAACAAAAACTTCTTTACTAGATACACGACATAACAAGAACTTAACAAAAAATTGCTATAAGAGACTTGTACTCAGGTTTGTAAAATCTTGACACATTTCTAACAAAGTAACTGTCTAAAGATGAATGCAAAAACCTTATCAAAGACATCATATTTGTTTACAAATACATAATCCTAAATGCATTTAACAATAAAAAAGATGTCCATATAAATATAATTAGATATGTATGATATCCGTACCTTGAGAATAATATTCAAATTGTTACATATCTTCCTAGTAGTTACATTCATTTGAAACCAAATTTTCACCTTGGATATGAAGTCTTTTTATCAAGACCACTCATATGAGCTTCAAAAACATATAAGCTTTATCTTTGAAAATGGAATCTTTTATATCATATGCAAATACGAAAAACTCATGACCTCAATGTTGTCCAACTGAATTACCATATAAAGTTCCATAATATTGAATGTATGAATATGATGAAATCACAAATGCAACAAAATAGTATAAAAAATTGATCACCTGAATATCTTGAGTTTTACATAGATGCCAACACATGCCAAAGGGGTCAACATAATGTCCCTTACGTGCCCTAATTGCATGAAGCTATCAAAATTTGGTGAGTTGTTTCTTGTAATTTGTGGCACTTACAAATGATCTATCTAAACCTATAGGATCACATGAGGCCTCTCTACAATAATCTATCTTATATTCTCAAGACTGAAAGTGTTTTTTCATAGGGAAACATTTTTTTGTTGATGTAAAAAATATCAAACACATTAAATGAAAAATTGCAAGGTAGCCTAATTCTCATTGTGTTCATAGTGGGGGAAAACCATAAGTGCCAACACATCCAATTGGGTAGGTTTAACCTAGCCATAGTCCAATTTCACCTCCTAACTTGTCAGAACGCTCAACAGTATACCAGTATACCCTAGTGATGATGTCCCCAACGTGCCCTAAGTGTATAAAATTGTCAAACTTTGATGGGATATTTATCACAATTAATAGCACTTTCCAATGATATGTCTAAACTTATAGGGTCGTTCATTTCCCCTCTATAATAACCTATTTCAAATTCTCAAGACTCAAAGTGGTTTAACCTAGGCACGGTCCCATTTACCTCCTAACTTGTCAGAATGCTCAACACTATACCCTAGTGACAATGTCCCTTAGGTTCCCTAAGTGCATAAAATTCTCAAACTTTGATGGGATATTTCTCACAATTCATAGCACTTATGAACTATCTTTCTAAAGCTATAGGGTCATGTGAATCCCCTCTATATAATAACCTATCTCAAATTTTCAAGACTCAAAGTGAGTTTCAAAGGGAAACAATTTTTTTGTTGATGTAGAAACCATCAGATGCATTCAATGAAAAATTGCAAAGTATCCTAATTCTCATTATATTTTTCATGGGGTCAAAATATCAATATAAAAACATCTTATTGGGTGGGTTTACCCTAGGCATATTCCTTTTTTGTCTCCCAACTCACTAGAATGCTCAACACCAAACCCTAGTATTGATGTCCCTTAAGTGCTCTAAGTGCATAAAGCTATCAAACTTTGATGGGTTATTTATCACAATCTGTGGTACTTAAAAATGATTAATTTAAACCTATAGAGTCATATGAGGCCCATCTACAATAACCTATCTCATATTTATAGGACTCAAATAAATTTTTATAGGGAAGAAATTTTTTGGTTGACGCAAAATTGTCAAAAGCATTTAATAAAAGTTTCAAGATGGGCTAATCATTTTTTGTTTGTCATAGGGGAAATCCATTAGTTCTAAGATGTTCAATTCTATGGGTTATCCTTGGCATGCTCCCTTTTTCCTCCCATCTCACTAGAAAGCTCAACACCTTACCCTAGCGATGATGTCCCTTAAGTGCCTTAAGTGCATAAAATTGTCAAACTTTGACAGGTTGTTTCTCACAATATATGAAACTTGTGAATGGTCTATCTAAACCTATAGGGTTACACAAGGCCCTCTATAATAACCTATCTCATATTTTCAACACTCAAAGTGCTTTTCATAGGGAAGAAATTTTTCTATTGATACAAAAATTGTTAGATGCATTCAATGAAAGTTGTAAGGTAGCCTAATTCTTATTTTGTTCATTGTGTGGGTGAAATTTTAATGCCAACACGTCTAGTTGGAAAATTTTACCCTTGGCATGATCCCTTTTTTCCTCCTAACTTGTTCAAATGCTAACCACCATACCCTAGTGATGATCTCCCTTAAGTGACTTAAGTGCATAAAATTGTCAAACTTTAACAGGTTGTTTTTTGTAATTCATGGCACATGAAAATAATTGGTCTAAATGTATAGGGTTTTAGGAGACTCCTCTATAATAATATATCTCATATTTCTAAAACTCAAAGTAGTTTTCAAAGAGAAACATTTTTTTGTTAACGCAAAAATTGTCAGATGCATTTAATGAAAAATTGCAAGGTAGCCTAATTAACATTTTTCTTGTCACTGTGACAAACTTTGAGTGCTAATACATTTGGTTGGTTGAGTTTACCCTAGGTTTGGTGTTTTTTGTATCTCAACTCATTAGAAATCTCAGCATTATTCCCTAGTAGTGTTGTCTCTTAGGGCCCTAAGTGCATAGAACTATCCTAATGAACCTAAGTGATCTATAGAACCTAAGACAACCATAATGAACCTAGGATAATTATTTTAAACCTAGGACAATCATAATAGGCCTTGGATAACCATAATGAACCTAGGACAACCTAACAAAAATCATTAGATGGATTCATTGTAACAACATCCTTGGTTTATTTAAGTCTAACACATATATGTTATTTTAGTCTAACATGTATATATTATGTAGGAGATCTTACTTTATTTTAGTCTAACATTTATATATTATTTGTAGCTACAACGATTATATTTCTAACTTGTTCTCTTCTACATTAACAAGTAACTCTCATGAAATAGGGCATCCATAATGAATGTAGGACAACTCTTATATTAATCATCCATGAAGGTGCATAATCTTAATCATCATTTCACATAAATGTGACATCCGTGAATGTATTATAATCAAACATTTTTTTCACAAAAAAAATTCATCACAAAATTTCATTTATTCATTATAACCAAGTGATACCCACACACACAAAAAAAAATTAGGCCTCTAAATAGGGACAAATAAAATCATCTTCTTGTGTTTGTTAATGCCCTCATGTACAAATACATCGTATATCACTAATATAACTACATCATATACAAATACATCAATGCTATCAAACAATCCTAGACACACAACTAATATAGTTGGTTATGGTATTTGTGCTTTTCAATTTATAGCTCCAACCACTGGTACTCTCAAATATACCTACATTGCAATAGTATAGAGAATATCAATATTAAAGAAATAATACTAACTAAAAGTAAGTGAATAGTGAAAGTAATATAAAATCCAATAAACGGTAGTTAAATATTGTATGTCCATCATATTTGTAATCCTTACATTCCCAAGCCACAAAAAAACTAAGTTTATTGACCAAACAAATTAAAGAACCAAAGCATAATGAATGTAATCAACCAAAGAACATAATTATCCTAAGCATAATGAATGTAATGAACCTTACATTTATTTGGTATGAGCTAGTCAAGTGCCCCTAAAGGGTCATCTCTCTACTTAAGAGTATTTAGTATTGTTTCATGATCAATATTAATAATTGTCCAAAGTTCTTTTGTCTTTGGTTTGGTATGATGCTTCAACAACTTAACATTTGTTTTTATAAGAAGATGCAAATTCATGAGCATGGTTTTTTGTTTCTTATAGTTTTCAAATGTAGGCATGTCATTCTTTCTAATCATGTATGTTCACAACCAAGTTTTGGCAATAACAACTAAACTGGTAGGATACATAAACCCAACATCATTTGTCATTCTGTGTTAGCTTATTATTTCCCTATACACATTCTGCCAACTAGAAATTTGATCTCTCATCATTCCCCTATGGTGAAACAATTGAAAAACATATCCTAGATGTACAATATTCAAAAGACTATCATACTCAACTAAAATTTTCATGTCATCATTTGGCATGTATATTGTTCAACAAAAACAAGTCAACACTTGTGAACAAATGGTTCATGAACTTGCATATGAGCTTCAAAATGAATGCATATTTGAAGAATCTATAGTTGTCTGACAACCCAATCTATCTCCCATCATGTCCTCCTCAACCAACCGAAAAAAAATTGGGCATTTTTAATCAAGTGCCCCTCCATATGACAATGTTGAGCTACACTAATCAACAATAAACTGTGCATCATGAAATGTAGCATCTAAAATCCTAAATTTCTCCTTAACTAGAGCTCTCTTCACACATGTACCTACTCCATCATGTTCCCCTTTCCCATGCCCAAATTTTAAAAAAAAAAGTCCAAATATGAGGTACACCCCTCTGTGCATGCATTCTACTCAACCAAAAAATATACAAGAATACTTGAATTAACTTGTGCAGTTATATGACCAAATGAGATGTATAACCACTACAATATATTTTTCCTGCAAGAACTCAAAAAAATCTTGAAACAATGTTGCACACACTCAGAGGAGTAAGATCTATCATTACTCATATAAAAATGATATTCTTTGATTATCTTTCTATCCTATTTTGAACTATCAAGGGTGTGTCTATATGTTATGTGGAAAAAAATAACAATTTAAATGAACCACTACTCGTGAAACATGAGTCAGTGAGTTTGACTCAAAAAATACACAGTTGAATCCTAATAGCACTATCATAATTTAACTTGCTATGGAAAATATCTCCTACTTATCAATTGATAAGATTAAGGAGATTTATAATGAATGGTTCATGTATAATAGGAAATGGTGAGCAATGATAGGATGTAGATCACTCATCAAATATTATTGTATGGGGGGCTATTATAAATTAGAATCATAAAACCTAGGTTATAAGATAGATCCGGTAAACACTTCCAAGTGAGTAAGGGTGCTAACACATGATCTAAACCTTATAGGGTTATATTTGGATGATTCCAATAAATTCTATGTAAATTCTATGTAAATCTGAAGAGACAAAGATTATTATGAAAGTAAATGCAAAGAAATAGGGATAAGAATGTGTGCACCTAAAAATTGAAGAGAAAAATTGAACTTTGAACCTGATTTTTTCGACTGTCAGAATCCTTGATTCTGGAATTTTTTTGATCTAGAAATTTTGAATCCTGTAACTGTTGGGACTAAGACTTATGATTCTAGAAAGGAAAATGCTGACCCAAGTTGGGCTAATCTTGGACATGGCTGACCTAGCTCAACCTTTTCTAGAGATTTTTTGGACTGTGAAAAGACAGAGATTTGAGACAAACAAATAGAGAGGTCTCCAAATATGATTTTGTACCTACACTTCCCTAACCTATAAATCTGATAAAGGGTGTGTGTGCTTCGATATATAGGGTTTTTCCTTATTCAAATTCCCATTTTGGTGATTCCTAGAGGTCCAATGATAGCTATTAGAACAATTAATTTGTGTTGTGCTTATGAATCTAGAGTATGTCTAGAATGCTAGAATGTCAAAGTAAATACATAGATCTAACATTATGTGTGATAGAGTAAATCCCTAGCATGTAAATGCAAATAATGTGTGAATTGAAAGAATTTAAAAATGAAGCATCAATGCATAGATCTAAAAATAACAAGTAAATCATAACAAGCCCCCAAGGGAAAAAGTGCTCCTATCCATCCTCACATTCCGTTTGAAACTTCATGATGTAGAAAATAATGTCTTGAATGTTTGATTTGAAGTTATAGATGCTAGATTTGAACGTTTAAAAGAAGTCTTCAATGACCAACACTTTCTTTAATGGATGTTATCAAGCTTGGGATTCCACCTTTCAATTTCTTGTTGTGGTAAAATTGGGATCTTCACCTTGCACTTGATTTCATTATGCCAAAATGAAGCAAATAGGTTGCTTTTATAGTGATTTTGGATGTCAAAATTGCATGGCCGACCACAGATCTGAAAACCCTTCTAATCAATCATGATGGACCCAGGCCCTAAATCTAGGCTCAATTTCCCAGGATAAGGCCGAGTTAGGTCATCCTTGTCCAAGACAAAGCTGACCTAAATTGGCCTTGTCCTTAGGGATTTTGGTTAATATTGAGGACCAGGTCACCGTTGATCCGACAATTAGAGTTTAAAACCTATGGTTGATTTCGACAACATGGTTGAATCTGACAACATGGTTGAATCCCAAGGCTAAAAGGAGGTAAAAAGGGATCTAGAGCATGAAGTGAATTTTTTATTAGAGGAAAATAAAGGAGGATGCATAGAGATTAGATCCTACCTTAATTTTTGCAAAATTTCAAGAGAGGGAGGATCCAAATTTTAATTAGGGATGCATTAAGTGCAATTATAGAGGCTTACAATGCAAATACACTAAGGTGGGTGCTAAAAACTACTAAATTGTAGAGTATACAAGTACTTGCAATTTGTGTTGGTATATTTAGCCTCTACTTTAGCGGCATATCCTCCAAGAAACTCTTAGTAACTACAAGATCATTTAGCCCCAGTGTGTAGATCCTGCAAGAAATTAGTAGTAACTACAACCTGCAAAACTATGTGTTAGTGAAAAAGCATAAATCACCTAGGGATTACTAAAGAATTTGATGAATCTCATGTTATATGCCCCCTATTTTGGCTTGCTATTAGGAAGGTGAAATAGGTAATCATGTATACCGCGATGAACTATGAACACAAAGGTTGACAAATGCCTTTCCAAAACCATTCAAGATGTTTCCTAAACATTTCAAAAATTACTTGGATATAAAGGAATCTAAGTCATGATTCCAGTGCTTGATATAGTATGGAATTGGAGCTTCCTAGCTCAAGTTATGATCAAGTGAAGGCAGAGAAGTATTAATAACAGAGGAGACTTGTTTAAGTTAATAAAAAATATCCAAAAAGTAACTAACCTAAAGATGTATATAAGTTACTTATTACCTTTCAAAAAATTTCACTTGTTACATTACCATTGATTTTTTCTTGTGAAGGAAGAAGAAAGAAAAGATGTTGAGGAAGCAAGTGTTGCAGCCAATGAAGATGGAGGTACTTAGGAGAGTAGTGGAGGATGGTGCCTCCCTGGACAAGGTATGTCTCAATACTCATGCTTTATCATCCTTTATATCATTCTATTTTTCTACAATAGATGTAGAAACTAAGTTTTAGATACGATTTAATGTTGTCGAAAGTAGAAAACCTAGAAAGATTTACCTAGAGCCAAAAAGTCACCCTAGTCCCAAATTGTCAGCCTTGTCCCAAAAATTTGACCTAGTCCTCTGATGAACTTGACCTAGTCCCAGGTATTTCTATTTTTATGATTTCTATCTGAATATGATTGATGTATATGATGCACTAATATCTATTTGTTGATTTTTTATTGTAGGAGATGCCTACTATGTGGGAACATGGTTCCATGAAGACTATGGCATTCCTCTGAGGTTAGTATGGCCGATTGAGACCACAAGATGTGCAGTTGCTTATAGATGTAGGGTCATATTGGGTATATTGTTTGTCACATATCATATTTCATTGAGCCATGATAATGGAACTGATGGACAATTGGGATGAGGACACATCCACCTTTCACCTACTCATAGGTGAAATGACTGTCACATTAAAGGATGTATATCGGATCCTGCGGCCACCTGTCTGAGGATAAACAATGAGATTTGTGACTGATAGATCAGATACAGAAATAGATAGAGATTATATATATTTCTTAGGAAAGACCCTCTCTTGCACATATAGCGGCAAATTCCATTGAGGCCATTGGTACATGCTTCTGACAAGGTTCCTTTAGTCAGGAAATTTTTTTATGGACAGTTGCTATTGTTGTTGCTCCTGATTTTAAGGTTAAAATGTTTTCTATGCCATTAGCTCATGCAGTCTGATTTATGGAGAGGAACCATGTAATGTACTTGGGGATCAGTATGCTAGTCCACTTGTATTATCACTTTGCAAGATTTGTGCGATATCAAAGATGGTACTTAGTAGTGTGTACCTTACTACAAATATGGATGTTCAAGCACATCATGGACAGTAGGATTTCCAGTGGAGGTTGATGTGAATGATCCATGAGTGTATGGATATCCTTTGAGTTCACAATGGCAATTTGGTGATTTATTGTATTGGAGGGTGACCATAGATCGATTTTAGTTAGCCAATATAATCTAGAGACCCTACAAACAAATGCCATCATGGAAAGATACAAATTAATAAATGAGATGCATGTAGAGGAAAAACATTTTGGAGGTAAGGCATAGCTATATTATAGTGTCTTTCTTTTTTGACAGAGTGTAGCAATAGTTTGGTTTCACATATATGGTCCTCCCATACTAGTGTCACATCATGCACATAGATATAAGACTATAGAGTGGCTCGAGACCATAGCACAACCTAGTGTATATGATATAGAGATGACATATTTGGAGGTGGAATAGGATATCAAGGTATCCCACACAATCAGTGATGTAGGTGTGAGTAGGGACTACCTTAGACATATCAATGTGCAGAGGATTAGACCCATCTTTCCATCAGGCTACCCCACAAGAGACCCAAGGCCCTTCTCTAGAGGAGAGCATGCAATAGTAGGAGATAAGGATGATGATGGTTACGAGGAGGAAGAGGGGATAGAGAGGATGAGCATCTGGGAGATACACCAAAGGTAGCACCCATGGCCAAGGACCATGGTATAGTTAAGGAGGAGCCAATAGATGGGATAGATGTCACCCCTTTAAGGAGATGACCGTTGAGAGCTACATTAGAGATGCCTCTCCCGAGGGATGTTTCCTTCATAGATCATGGAGAGAGCAATAGGTTCATCCCATTAGTAGCATTTCAGGGTAAATCCCCAATGTTCCCAGCTACTGATGGCCCTAGCTATTGTTATACACTAAAATTTGTACCCTAGGACAAGCTCTTGTAGTCTTGATAATCTAGTATAACATTTGAATCATCTCTAGGTTGTGGGACCTTTGCTAACTGAGATGAGACCTCCAAGTTCTAGGTTGGTTCCTCTTGGATAATCACCCAAATTTTCTTCTTATGCATTACATAAACTCTTGAGGGAAAAGGGATAGGAGGAGATGTTGAAAGGGAAATAACTGAAAGAAAACTATCCTACTAGGTGATACATCGAGAGTAACATAAAGACAACATAGTGGCCACACCAGCATGAAGACTCTTAGATATAATAGAACACAATATTTCTGAGCAAGCTTGCATAAGTATTTCATAGAGGGGTCCAAAATAGAAAGAGGATATTCAAGGAAAGAAAATATTTCACAAACAATAGCTTTCCTAAGAAATTTAGACATAGATTGTGACCTGTAAAGCAAACGTTCACTTTAGCAAATGGATACATAAATGGGACAAAATAGTTAGGGATGAACAAAATCCATGAACTACCTAAATCAAATCATCTACAATAGCATACAAAGATTCTAAAACAGAGAAGGGCTCTGGAATCTAAGACTTCTCTGATATAAACCAGTGTATCATATTCATTAAGAGAAAATACAGAAAGAGGGAAATCAGAGGATAGAAAAAATGTCACAGATAATCCCCACGGCATCTGGATTCTAATGAAAGATTATAAATTGCCAAAATTAGAGGGTAGAAAGAATGCCTCAGATAACTTTTACAACAAGAAACTCTCATTACCAACAAATTCTAAAAACTATTATATACATCCTCCTTTTGCAAGTAGACTTGGAGCAAATCTAATTCCCAAAATTAGGGTTGCAATTCATAAGCAATAGAATAATCAGAAACCCTAACACTATCAATTCTTCTCATAAATTCTCTTCAAAAATATCCTACTCAATGTGATATGGCTTTGAATATCCTTCCAATTACCATAGCTATGCTTCTGAGAAGTCGGCGGATCCATCTACTTCCGCTGCAAGTCAGTTCTGTCATAACTCTGAGATTAGATATTCAAAATTTTAAACATTTGCATGACAATGGTCACAGCTGGTGCAAGATCCACATTAATGGCTCTAAAAATGCCTTTATTTGTGTTTAAAATGTGACTATAGATCCTATCTCTGATCCATTTCTTTTACCAGCTAGCTTTACCACATAGACACATGGCAGCCTAGCATTATACATTGAACAATAGATTTTGAGCATTTTGTAATCAAGCCATTACGCAGACCCTTGGATCAAACAAGAACTACTCAATCATTAATATTTAGACTTTGAATTTACCCCAAAACTCACCCTGAGCTGCCTTTAACTCAGGTTCATCGAATCGCTCATATCATTGAGTCACTAAAACATTTCCTTTAACCCTGAGTTTCTTACCGAGACTTGGCGACAAGGTAGTCTTGTAGTCTCCTTACCTTTCTGTTAACTATGAGTTTGTCATGAGACCTAGCGACAAAGCAGTCACACAATCTCTTGTCATTCTTCTTAACCGTGATCTCTTCATGAGACTTAGCGATAATGTAGTCAGCTTGGAACACGTGGCACCACGATGCATTTCCTCATAGGTTAAATAGATTGCATCTAGGCATCAAGCCTTTACGCCAGCCATCAGATCTTATCAAATCTACACAGAGATTACCTTGCATTGACTTCAAACCTAACTTAGTTTCGAGTCAAACCTAAACCATGGTGAACTATAATCCTTTTGTCTCCAATTCACTAGATCTTATCCTTAACTCTTGCTATATCATGAGACCTGGCGATCAAAAGGCTTTAACCTGACCACGCCTAACATAAGTTATACCCATGGGTTAGAAAAATACGTTGAGTCATGAGGTCTTTGGATCTTTTGAGAATATTCTACTTTCTATTGAGACCATGCGACTGAAGCAAGTCTCGTCATCACTAGATGATACAAAATATTCCTTTTCCATTATGCGACTAGGATATTAAAAAACAAATGTAAATGCGCACATGGAATTTAGGGAACTTAAGGGGCCCAAAAAGGTAATGAGAAAATAGAAAGGCATGGTCGAGCAACTAGGGTTTATACCAAATTCATAGGGTTTTTGCACACTTAGGTTATTTTTCATGAACAGGGTGAAAACAAAGAGCTAAAAAGATAGTAGAGTACACAACCAAGACTAGAAAATATATGGTCTTTCTCATAGGCTGGGCTCAACCCTTGTGGGAGCCACATTTACTCCACCTATAGCCAAAATTCATAGAATAGGGAAATTTGGATAACATTTTGGCAATTTATGCTGGATGTCTGTCTGCTAGACATTGAAAACCAGTGACCTTGAAACATTCTATTGGGCATAGAAGTCATTTCTTGAACATAAAACCTCCTGGATAGAGAAGTAGAATGGAGGGAGGAATGAAATTGTGCACGAGCACTTCTTGAAAAATAGGGAAGACTAACTAGAAAGTAGGGACAGAAAACAAGGAAACATAATTACAAACATTTACAAGGAAGGACTAACCTCAAAACAAGGCTTTATTTAAGTGGAATCCATTAGCAGAAATGGACAAGGGATCTCCTCCAAGAGTTGATAGTTAAAAAGTATTATGATCCTTGCATTCAGTGATGACAAATGGACCTCCCCAGAAGAAATCAATTTTAGTATGTCTGCCTGGCCTTGATTTGAATTCATCCCACTTAAGGACTACATCCCCAACTTTAAAGTTTCTAGCCCTAGCTCTTTTATCAAGGCTTCTCTTTGTTTGCATCTGATGAAATTCCATATCTTTCATGGATTTATCTCTATGTTCTTCTAATTCCATAATCTAAGCATACCTAACTTGCAAAGGATCTCTTTCTTCAAACAAGACATACTGAGTAGCTAAGTCCAGGGCTGGCAATTCAGTTGAAATGAACAACTTAGCTTCTCTTCCATACACTAACATGTAAGGAGAATTCCCAATGATCTTCTTTGGGGGAATTCTGTCTAACCACAAGGAAGATTTCAATTTGGTGTGCCAATCTCTTTGGTTGTCTTGTAATGTCTTCTGGATTATCCTGATCAAGTTCTTATTAGTCGATTCTGCCAACCCATTCCCCTGAGGGTAATAGTTTGAACTTGTGTTCAAATAAACACCATGTCTAATTTCCCACTTTAAGACTTTAAGGCCTATGAAAGCTAGTGCATTGTCTGAATAATGGAGTTAGGGACACCAAATCTATGAATAATATCATCATAAAAGCTTAGGATAACACTCTCATTTGCTTCCTTTAATGCAACTACCTCTGTCCATCTAGTGAAATAATCTATAGCAATATTTTATCCATTTATGGCCTGCACTAGATGGAGGATTAATCATGCCAATGAAATCTATGCCCCATCTCATGAAAGGTTGTTATATTATGATGGGCTGAAGGGGCAAGGCTGCAAGTTTTTCTTCTCCTGCAAACATGGCACACTTGATGCATTTTCTTACATAATCATGACTATCCCTGAAGATAGATATCTAATAGTATCCAGCCCTCATGATCTTAAAAGAAGTAGTCCTAGGAGAGAAATGACCTCCATAAGGTCCATCATGGAATTCAAATAGGACACTTGCTATCTTTTCTGAATCTATGCACCTCAAAAGGACACCATTGTGGTCCTTTCTAAAAAGAATCTCATCTATCAACACAAAGGGAATAGATTGTAATCTATAGTACCTTCTCTTGGCTGAATCCAAATCTATAGGGCATTGTCTTGTTTTTAGGTAATGAATCATCTTAGGAAACCAACATGTTTCCTTGGCATGATCTTCTGTTGAATGCATAACTAAGGATGCATTCTCTTGCTCTTGTTTTCTTAAGGTATCATCTTTTGTCAGTTGCTCACATAAGCCTCTACCTCTAACTAGTTTAGTGATTTGGATATCAATGTTGTATTCCATGACTTTGGTAATCCAACCAGCTCTTTTTTTCATTTAGGTCTCTAGAAAGAAATAACTCTTTGACACTTGGATGGGTGACCCTTAAGTGCACCTTGATGTGATTCAATAGATATCTAAACTTTTTTAGGATCTTCACCACAACAAGTACATGTTTTTCCACAAAAGAATATCTATGTTCATATTCTTCTAAGCCTTTTCTAAAGAAAGCAATAGGTTGCTCCAGTCCTTCAGAATTTTCTTGAGTCAATATTGCAGATATGGCATCAAAACCTCCATAAGCGTAAAGGATAAAATCCTTACTAAAATTTGGGTTCAATAGGGCAGGAGCTTCTGTTAGAGATTCTTTGATGGCTTGGAAAGTGGCTTTCCCTTATTTTCTCCAACAAAAAGATACATTCTTCTTCAACATTATTGTCAAAGGCTTTAGTAAATCTACAATACCAGGTAAGAAATGCCTGACAAAGTTAATCCTTCCTATGAAAGATTGAAGACCTTTCTTGTGATGTGGTAGGGGTAGCTCTAGAATAGATACAATCCTCTTAGGGTCTATTGTAATCCCTTCCTTGGATACTATATATCCTAACAATTTCCCTTCATGAACTGCAAACACACATTTTTTGGGATTAAGAGATCTCCCGAATTCTCTACACCTTTCAAATATTTTCCTTACGTGTTTGATATGGTCAGCTACATGTTTAGAATAAATAGTTATGTCATCTAAGTAAACAAGTACAAACTTGTACATGAGGCTTTTAAAGGCCATATCCATTGCCTTTTTAAAAGTAGCACCTGCATTTGACAAACCAAAGGACATTTTTTGATAAGCCATGGTTCCCCACTTGGTTGTAAATGCAGTCTTATATTTATCTCCTTCATTAACTAGGATCTGATTACTTCCCAAATAGCCACCCAGTAATGAAAATTTCTCAGATCCAGAAACACATTGCAGAATTTGCTCCATAGATGGCAGAGGATGGCAATCTTTTAGGGATGCCATATTAAGGTCCCTAAAGTCAACACATAGCCTGAGTTCCCCATTCTTCTTCCTAACAGGAACAAGGTTGGAAATCCAACTAGTATGCTTGATGGGGTAAATAATTCCACTTTCAATTAGTTTTAGCACTTCTTTATGCATAAGTGGTTCAAGCTTGGGGTTGATAGGCCTTTGCTTTTGCCTCACTAGTTTGGCATTTGGTTCTAATTCAATGGTATGCTGAGCAAGGGCTGGATTAAAACCTTTGAGGTCTTCATATTGCCATGAAAATATGTCATTGAACTCTTGAAATAATTGGGTATAGGCTTGCTTTTCTGAATCAATATTTACCTTCCCAAATTGTAGATTTTTACCTGGCTCCAACTCTAGTTCAGTAAAATGTTCTTGTTGGACTACCAGGCCAGTTTTACTATTCTTAACTTGATCATCTTTTTTGAAGACACCTTCTAAGGTGACAAGACCCTTGGGCATCTTATTAGATCTGAGTTGTATCACTTGATCACCATAGTTTTTCATTAGTCTATATTGGTTATGTTCTGAGAAAACATCCTCCACAAATAAGAACTACAGAATTTGTTCATCATTGTCAAACACTTGCCAATTAATATTATTATCAGGGATAGAAGGTCTGACAATTATTTTGATATGTTGTTGGTCTCCTTCTTTTGAAATTCTATTAGGGATATCATACTGAGATCCAACAGCAGCTAATCTATCTGCATTCTGATTTAGTTTCCTAGGGATAGGAACAATATTGAAAGCATGGAAATATTCTATAACATCCCAAAATTGGTGCTTGTATGCTCTCATTTTATCATTTTTTGTTGCGCTCATCCCTCTTACTTGGCTAACAACCAGCTCACTATCACCATAAATGTTTAGGGCTTTAATCCCTCTTTTCCTTGCCCATTTCAATCCATTTACTAGGCTCTCATATTCAACAATGTTACTAGTGCAAGAGAAACTGAACCTAAAGGCTATATAATACTTGTCCTCATTAGGAGAGACTATCATAGTACCAACACCAGCACCATGTCTGCTTCTAGCACCATCAAAGTATAGCTCCCAAACTTGGTTGTTCTGATCCTTTGACTCAGTGTCTGTCTTAAAAAGATTTGGCTTTATGGATTCATGTTCTTGTAACAAATAGTTTCCCAAACCAATATCCCAAATAACGTTGGCTTGGGCCTCTGAAGCTCTCTCTAATTCTAAATCTTCTAGATAGATATATAGGATACCTTCTATTTTAGTGTTTGTTTCTCTGATGATTGGGAAGTCATTACTATCAAGTGCAAGGTAGCTTGTATTGATTGCATTGGACACATAAGGTTCTATATGGTGTGCTGCCAATGATTCAGAATTGATAGTAACCTTAGTTCCTTATCTTGTATGGAAAATCATGTGAGACTAGTTGGAAGAAAGATAGCCTACTATCTTGGCTATAAACTCCCTTGATAAGCATATGGAAAATAAGGCTGGGAGCTCTATGATGTATATTTCAAGTAGGATAGAGAAATTGGAGCTAGCATGGAGGATTAAACTAGTAACCCTATTTTGGAAAGGTTCATATTTTAGTTCCAATTGGTCAGCCACTTTCTTAGGCATGACAGTGCTAGTAGCTCCACTGTCTACCATACAATTATGTACTAAATATTTTCCAATAATTAAAGATACATAAAAGGCAGGGGTTCTTAAGTTCCTACCTTGAATGATATTTTCTTTGGTGTTGCTGCTTGGAGCCTCCTTTTCTTGATCAGTGTTGACCAACACTGGCTTTGTTGTATCTTTTGTGGGTTGAGGAGTTGACACTTCACCCATAGCCTTCTTCAAGATTTTAGGCTTCCCTGGAATAGCCAAAGAGTCCCACATAGACATAGTAACATTTTCTTTCTTCAGATTGTCCACAATGTTGAAAGGCATTGTTGTGTGTACTCTTTGGTGTGCTTTTACTATGATGGGCTCAACCTCCTTTGAAGGTTGATTTTCCTTGATTGGAATGATGGGGACCTTCTTTAGTATGATAGGAGTAAATGGTTGTGAAGATTCTACAGATGTAGAAGCCTTAGCCCTATCTTCTATTTTCTCCATGTCTTGAACTCTTCTTTTAGACCTAGTGTTGGAATCAATTGGGGATTCACCATTAACTCCATTGAAATCTTGTTCCTCCCAATTAGGGAGAGCAGTCTCATCAGCATGTGCTTCTTGTTGGGGAATTGATCCACTAGAAGAGGCCTCTGATTGTATATTTGAAGCATTCTGCACCATAAGTGCTTTGTGTACCCTTCCATTTAAGAATGTTGTCTAGTTATGGGACTGATTACAAGGATAGCACCATTCCATCTCTATAGCAAGATTATTTTGACTTGGGACCACATCCCTGACTAGGTTTGCAGAATTAAGGGGCATTGGATTATAAGGTTGGAATGACCTTTGATTGTAGTTCTGCCTTTGTCCCTGATAACCTCCTTGATATGGTGGCCTGTTCTATTGCTAAGGTTGTCCTTGATTTTGATACTACTGATTAGGACCTTGATTCTACTATTGATAAGGTGGTCTAATCTCTTGATTCTATTTCTTCAAATTGGTCAATTCCTTGGTTAGAGTCTGCAGCAGATTTTTTATTTCTTATTACTGATTTTTCATCTTTTGTTGACTACTTCTTAATTCGAGTAGCTCTTCAGAAGGAACTACTTTGGATTTCTCATAGCTAGTGCTGGCCTCAGATGCTATTAAAGTGGGTATAGGGGTAAATGGAGGTATTTGCAGAGGTGTAGTGGGCTGAAGATTAGGAAAGGTAGGCATGGGTGGCCTTCTGGCTATCATGCCTGCCTGGATCAAACAATTTTCAGCCTTGACAATGAAAAGGATAAAATTTGGCACAAGAAGGATTCCCTAAATAATATTTTGTGTAATGTGGTAAAGCGAGATCCTAAGGCCAAATTTATATTTTCTTACACTTAATTATTATGATAAAATAGCTTGAAGAACATGTAAGAAATAAATGGACAAGATACCTACCTCATAACATAGCAGATCTGGAAAAACTCATTTTCTGAGGTCTATATTGAGTTTCTAGAAAATCTAATAGTTGATCCCAAACCAGAACGCAGAGACGAACAAAACCTAGAAATATTTTTTCATCCTGATGTCGTCTTATGAAAAAGGTCAACCTTGACCCTTAAATGTCACTCCTGACCCAATAATGTTGACCCTGACCTACACAGTGTTGACAGAAAATCTGTTTGTGGATCTCGGAAGTTTTCTGAAAAGGGTATCCAAATCTAGTCTCAGATCTGTCGTCCTACACCTGTAATTCCAGAAAATAGCACCTACAAATATCTGAAAAGAGGGATTTTGGGGTGGCTATATAGGGTTTTTCCTTAGTCAAACCCCCATTTTGGTGATCTCCACCTCTACGAATAGCCGAATATAGAATGTAGTGTGTGTGTATTGATCTCTTGAAAAGAGCTTTTAAACATGCAATATTAAGATCTAATCTTCTAGATTAACAATCCTAACATAACATGGAAATGAGAAAGAAATGCATAGATTTGAATATGACAAAGAAAGCATACCAAGCCCCCAAGGCTAAAGTATTCCTATCAAATCATAATCCATAGTTGCTACCCCATGGTAATGTCCTTTGAATGCTTGAAATAGTAGATCTAAAGAGAGATCCTTCTTGCTTCAATGAAGATCTACCATAGATTATCCTCCAAAAATGATTTATAGAAGATGATGATATATCCACCTAGCTTGTCCTTTTATATCATCCTCTTTCTTGCTTGCATCATCATTTCACCATGTCATCTCCCGATTCCGTTTCATGATGAAATGAGGGCAAAAGAGAGTGTTTATATAGAGATATCAAAATAGGCCTCCTAGGGAAATGCAAGGGATCCAAATTCAAATTTCACCTTGAATCATGGTCCAATCACATTTTCCAACTAAGGAGGAAACACTTCCGCATCTGAACCGGGGGACCTATTATAAGTTCTGGGCCCCGATAAGCCCCAGATTTGAAAGCGGGGACCAATACCTGGCAAAGGTCTATGTCGACCTCGACCTTGACCTAGATCAAGGTCAACCTCAACCCTGATGTAGGTCAGGGTAAACCTCAACCCTGACCTAGGTCAGGGTCAACCTCGACCCTGACCTGAGGTTTCAGGTAGGTCACCCGAAAGTTGCAGAAAGGTTCCCAGATCATCCGGGGACCTAGAAAGGTAGGGGAATGTGCCAAAGTGTTTAAGAAGGCCTAGAGGCCCAAGAGGACCAATACATAGGTCCTCCCTAGAGAGAAGAGCTATGGAGAGAGAAATCCAGGAGAATCCACAAGATCCTAACCCATTTTTCATCTACACATGTATAATCAAGCACAGATGCAAATCTAATATGCTAACCACACTAAATGAGGGTGCTAAGCCTATCAAAATGGAAGTGCTTCCATTTTAAGATCATACATTTAGCCCCCACTTTATCTTAGATATGATACTATGTGAATATGCAAGCTAAAGTAAGAAAACTTCATAAAGTATAAAAAGGATATAGCTAAGTCCTCAATGCGAAGATCCTGCAAGAAACCATTAGTATCCGCAACCTGAAACACACGAGGTTAATGAAAATATAGAGAATACCTAAGTCTTACTATGATGATCTTGAGAAGTATATAGAGCCCCTTATGCCCCCCCTTATTGATTCATGGAAGGTGAAACAGGGTGATAAGGTAATTTCTATACACTGAATATGCAATTTGTTGAATAAAATCCTTTCCTAAACCATTTATAAGGGTCCTAAACCTTCCTAAATTGATTTAAGAGGTTAGGCATCTAAATCATGATTCCAACACCTCTGACGGCACTGAAAATGGAGCTACCGAACTCAAGTTATGATGAAAAGAGTAGATGCCTATCTGAATGCATATAAAGGGAAAATTCGAATTTAACCTACATAACTTCAAATGAAACCCTAGTAAAACCATAATTTACTGCCTATAAATAAGAGAAAGAGACATTTACTACCTCATTCTTACCATCTGCAGAGTTTGGGAAAGGATATAGGATGCTGAAGAGAGAGGAATTTTGAGCAAGCCACATGGAGGTTTTGAGGGAGTGCCTGGCCAGCAGACAACCACTGCCTGAGGTATGCTCCTATTTCTAGTACCTGTGATTGAAATTTTGATGTTTTTACAGGGAAGGTCGACCCTGACCCAATAGGGTCAACCCTGACCCAGTAAGGTCGACCCTGACCCATAAAGGTTGACCCTGACTGGGGAGGTTCTGTCCTTTTTGGGGCCAGGTTGACCCTGACCAAAAAAAGTTGACCCTGACCCATAAAGGTCGACCTTGACCCAAAAAGGTCGACCTTGACCAGGTCAGGTGGGTACATCAGATTTTTGATACAGAAGTACTAATATGATCCATACTTGTGCTTGCAGGATCCAGTTCATCTTCGAGAGCATCCCTTTGGAGGGTTACTATTATCTGTCAGAGGGAGTGTTGCCAAGCTACAACAGGATGAGATACAGTTATTGAGAGATGTAGTATTATATTGGGTAACAATCCTACCATAGCTGAGGTTCCATCGGCCTATGATATCAGCCCTGGTAGAGAGATGGGATGAGGATACATGTTCTTTCCCTCTTCCATCAGGAGAGATCACAGTCACACTGGAGGATGTGTGTAGGATCCTGCGGCTTCCAGTCCGAGGTAAGCCTGTCAGACCGAGAGGACCATGGATTTCATCTGAGTTTTTTTCAGTTATGGAGTACTATTTGGGATGGGTAGCACAGATGAGGACCCGATCAGATCAGATATCTTTGGCAGCCATACTAGCAGGTCTGACACCCTTGGTATGGAGAGTGATGTTGTGTATACTTTCTTTGGTTTTAGTGCCCAACATAAAGGGTATAGTGTTTTTAGTGCCATTCACCCATCTTGTGCGTAGGATGGAGAGTGACAGGGTCACTTTCGCATGGGGCCGCAGTATGTTAGCTCATCTTTATCATGATGTGAGTTAGTTGGTGAGGTACCAGCAAGAGAGTCTTACGGTGTGCACCCTATTACAGGTTGGGATGTTTGAGCATTATACATGTACATGACCACTGGGTACTCCTGTGATGGTAGATGCGAGCACACCTAGAGCCTTTGCATATCCACTGGCAGATATCTACCAGCACGGAGATATCCTCTTTTGGAGGGTATGCTTTGACTGTATCCCAGGTATAGATGTGATATGGAGACCTTACTATGGGATGGTAGAGTGGCCAGATACTCAACATCAGTTGAGACACTCACAGTAGTGTAAGATGTTGGAAGGTCCAACTAATCATGTCACGATGCCATATTATTATGATAGAGTGATGAGACATTTCAGTTTGGTACAGGGGGTTCCTCGTACAGTACCTCAATATGCATATCCTATGAGATATAATCAAAGACCCAACACCATACGTCGATCGATAGTAGCTGATATTGTGGATAGTGAGACGGATGAGACTGAGGATATAGAGGTAGCGCCTGAGATATCCTATGTAGGTGTTAGTAGAGAGTATATCAGATACTGGAGTTTACAGGGGACCCATCCTATCTTCCCCAATGACTACCCCACAGGTGATCCAGGTCCTACAGAGAGGAACCACTGAGGAGATGACATACCAGTAGGAGAGGAGGAGGAGGAGGATCAAAGAGATGAGGAGGAGCCTCATTTCGAGGGAGATCCTATGGAGGAGGAGAGAGCAGAGGAGATGCCCCCAGGTTGTGGTATAGACACCGGTGATCATCCAGTCTATGTTACACCCCTGAGATCATAACGACCTCCTTGAGCACATACAGAGACACCACCACCGAGACCTAGATAGAGTGAGTGAGGGGAGAGTAGTCACTCTATGCCCCCACCATCTAGATATTTTAGTGATGTCTAGGTCAGAGATCCAGGTATGAAGTAGCTTTAGAATGTCTTTGAATAATGAGTTTATCTAAGAAGAAGAAATTTAGTAAGCTTTACATTTTGAATTTTGTAGGAAGTGTAGCGGAGTGGAGGAGCTTTGTATCTGAGGTTCTGAAGGATGCATGTATGTCCTACCACTTGCTAGCTAGTGAGAGAGAGTCCCGTGGAGGACAAAGGGATCCCGGAAGACATGTAGATATCTTCCTGAGTGTGCGGTGAGAGTTGAGGTTATGCAAGGAGAGGGAAGAGAAGTTGATGGCTGACATGTAGAGAGATCATGAGAAAATCTAGGAGATGAGCATATCAAGGAGTTGCACACGGACAACCACTCTGAGATCCTCAGCCTCATACCATAGATCTGAGAGATTTGGGAGCCACCAACCTTTAGAGCATAGGGATAGAGATTGACAGATATGGCACCTTGTGCCACATATGTACTCAAATTTAAAAAGTTTTATCTATAAAGAAAAACTTTGTTCTAGAACAATTAGTTCTATGATTGATTACTTTTTACTTTCATCAATGCACAAAACTTAATAAAAGAAAGAGGAAAGGAAAATATGTATGAATGCATTCTAAATTACATAACTTATAAAATAATTATTCTATAAGGAACACATACATACATAAATAAATGATGATTTATGGATAATAATGTTTAAGATGCATGATATTAATAGGTTCCCTACTAGGAATGCCATTCATATCAACGATTTTATAAGCACCTGAAGTAAAATCCTCAATTACTACAAAGGGTCCAAGCCAATTTGGACTGAATTTTCCTTTTTCACCAGGTAAAGTATTCACATTTCTTTGATTCTCATATAAGACTAAATCACCTACTGAGAATGACCGTTCAATTACTTTATGATTATATTGTTTTTGGAGTGATTTATGATAAGCTTTAATGTGTTACAAAGCATTTATTCTTTGTTCATCTAACATTTCTAAATCTTGTAATCGTTGTTCCCGAAAAGTATCTTTGTCAATGATCCCATGAAATGAAACATGCAAAGATGGTATTTCTAGTTCCAAAGGCATGATAGCATCAGTCCCATAAACAAGATTATAAGGTGAAGTGCCAGTGGCTGTACGTACACTAGTCCTATAAGCCCACAAGGCATAAGTAAGTTGTGTATGCCAATCTGTCGCATGTTTGTTGACTGTTTTCTTTAATATTTGTTCAATAACCTTGTTTGATTCTTTAGCTTGACCATTAGATTGAGGGTAGTAAGGAGTAGAAAATCTATGTTGTATATGATGTTTCTCCATGAATTTCATGACTTCTTTGTTCTTAAAAGATGTACCATTATCTGAAATTATCATTGAAGAAATACCAAATCGTGCTATAATATGATTAAGGATAAAATCAAAAATAACATCTGCAGTAGTAGAATGAAGAGGGATAGCTTCTACCCATTTCGTAAAATAATTTGTAGCTGTGAGAATGTACGTGTGTCCTTGAGAAGAAGCTGGTGAGATTTTTCCAATAAGGTTAAAACCCCAAATGCTGAAAGGCCACGGAGCAACTTGATTAAGAAGCTCACGGGCAGGAGCATGAATTAAATTACCATGTTGTTGACACTGAGGACACTTTTTGACAAATGTGAAAGAATCTTGTTCCATTGTTTGCCAGTAGTATCCCATTCTAAGGAGTTTATTAACTAAAGATTTCCAACCAAAATGTCCCCCACAAGAACCAGAGTGAGCTTCAGCTAAAGCTACAGGTACTTCAGTTTTGTTAAGACATCTTAATAGTAAAGCGTTGTAAGAACATTTATAGAGTGTTTCTCCTAAAATGATATAACGGGTTGCAAGATTTATTATGCGATTACACGTGTTCCGTGTTGCTGATTCTGGGAAAGCATTATCTTTCAAAAAATGAAAAATATGTGAATACCATTCATCTGAATGCAAATTACAACAATCCATAGTAATCCTATCAGAAATTGCAGGGTTTTTAAGAGTGTGTATAGTAAATTGAAAGTCTTCCTTGTTATTCTCAAGGCAAATCAGAGAAGCTGCACTTGCCATGGCATCCCCATGTCGATTATCTTTCCTAGGTAAAGTTTGAATTGTATAAGAAGAGAATTGTGAGAGAATATCCAAAGCCAAATCTCGATATTGTGCCATCTTATCATTCTTAGTTTGATAACCTCCTTTGATTTGTTCCACAATCAATTGAAAATCCTCATAAATTTCTAAGTTTTTAATCTGTAGAGATAAAGCTTCCCGTAAACTGGCTATAAGAGCTTCATACTCTGCAATATTGTTAGTACAAGGAAAAGTTAATTTATATGACATAGGGATCGGATTCTTTGTAGGAGGGATCAAGATGATGCCCACCCCAGAACCTGTCTTGCATCTAGAGCCATCAAAATATAACTCCCAAGTATCATCTTGTTTGATTGCAAGTATATTCTCATGAGGGAATTCTACTGAGGTAACAGTTGTATTAGAATAAGGATAAGGAGATTCAGCTAAATAATCAGTTAAAGCTTGTCCTTTAATTGACTTTTGAAGTATGAAATTGAGATAAAATTCTGTGAGCAACATCACCCATTTTGTTAATCGACCAGACAGATCAGTTTTTGAGAAAAGGTGTTAAAATGGATAAACAAATTTGAGCTAGGAACATATTAATCCAAATGAGTTAGGAAAAAGGAAGATCATCATGAATTAAACTATTCCTTAGAGAAAACACCAAAAGGAAACAGCAAGGGAGACAAGAATTTTTGAAGGGGGAAAAGCGTAAAAAAACCCCGTGAATTATGAATAGGCAAAATAGCCAAAGAGAGAGAGAGAGAGAGAGCTTTAGCTCATACAATATTTTGGATAATGAGAGAGAGAGAGAAGAAGTGTTGTATGTGAATGAATAATAAAGAGAAAAGAAGAATCTCTTATGTAGAGATGAGAAGAAAGGAGTTGAATGTAACTCCCATGTGCATGTGAGCCACATTCATAATGTGTGTGCCACTTGTGCTATTTCCTCTTAAGGAGGAATCTAGAATAAAAAGATATTACAAATAAATATTATGTCCTCACACATGGACAAGAGGACATGCGTTCATGTAGGGGTTCTATAGGAATCTCCTACTTACATAATAAATAAGCTAAACTACCTTGGTTTATAATATATTTCACCAAGGAAAGATTACATATTCTAACATCCCCCTTTAATCTTTACTTGGCGAAATGAGCTTGATGGGTATGAGACCCAAATTATTATAGTAATCTGCAACATGTTCATGGTTGTGATGCACTTTCTTTGGTAAAACTGATCTTCTTATGTAGCATGGTGAGTGAGAAAAATGTGAATGCTTCAAAGATGTGGATTCACATTGCTGTTGGTCCAAGTTGTCAGAAGGAGTGTCTTCATAATCTGCATCATTATAACCTGAATCTACAAAACAAGTACTTCTAGTGGATTGCCCACCTAGATTTGAATTAGTAAATGTATAATCTGGATAAGAACAATAACTTTTATAATTTAATAGAAATTTTGCATCAGAATCAGAATCAAAGGTATTATAACCAGAATTTGAGTCAAAGGTATCAAAACCAGAATTTGAATCAAAGGTATGAAAACCAAAATTTGAGTTAAAAGCGGAATTAGAATCTTCTTTCATAGTAGGATCATCATAATTCATGTTAGGATGAAAAACATAACTTGAATCATCATCAAAAGTGTCATTTGAATCATCAGAATTATAAGCAGCATTTGCAACATCAAAATCATAATTTGAAACAATAGAATCATCTTTCATAATATTATCAACATTTTTCTTAGAATCAAAAGCAGAATGCAAGTCTTCAAAATCAAAATAATAGAAATCATTATCAAAAGCATGTATGTCAGTTCTAGCATCATCTTTAGGATTAGAATCAAAACTACTCTGAATATTAGTTTCATTAAAATTTTCAAAAGGATTAGGATGCATGTTTTCTGCATAAACAGTACGATTAGGAAAAGGAATAATGGATAGGTCATGGGAAGCAGTTTTATGCAAGGAAGGTAAGGTCACATCTAGGAAAGTGGATATAATGTCATTTTCTTGATCAATTATTTCATCAAAGGATACATAGGGAGCATTATGTAATTTACCATTTGGAACAGACACATCTCCAAAACCTTCAACTTTGCAACTATCATTATTAGCCAACTGAATTGGAATGGTAGATGTATCAAGTTTAATAAAATCAAAAATATTATTAGAAGTAACATGTTGAGATGCATTATGCGCAATAATCCATTTAGGTGCTCTAAAACAGGTAGTAAAGGAAGAACGAGATTGATTTCCATTAGAGTAATTTTGAGAATTTGGTTGATCTTCTTTCTGTTTCTTAAAACAATTATGAATTAAATGACCACTTTTACCATAATAAGTGCAATAAGGCCTATTTGAAGGGTTATTATTATTTTTATTATTATTATTATGATTGGTATTTTGATTGTAATTATTATTATTATTATTAGGTCTTTGATGATTTTGATTATAGTTGGAATTGTTTGATCTCTGAGTATTTTGATTGTTATTTGAATTATTACTAGCTCTATTATTATGAGATTGAGAAACATAAGCATGTTCATGAGATTTCAATATACCAAATTGGATTAGTTTAGTCTCCTCTTGACGCAACATATTTTGAAAAATAACGTAAGTTAATTGAGTTGCTAAAGAAGGAATAGCTAACTGAGAATAGATATTTGTAATAAATTGCTGAAACTGCCTAGGTAAACATTTATGAATTATAATATGAATTATCCTTAAATCAGAAAGAGGAACTTGTAATCGAGTGAGTAAAGTTTTAATAGAATAAAACTTGAGCAAGAAATCATCAACAGAATTAAAATCTGTATACCTGAGGTCTTGAAGTTGGTCTTGAAGTTGGATTTTACGGGTCTCATCTGCACTGTCATAGGTGTTTTTTAGGATGTCCCAAGCCTGATGGGCTTCTGTACAGGATGAGATAAGGACATATAATTCAAGGCTTAAGGATATGCCAATTAAACCAAGGGCTTCATCATTCTTAGCTTGCCAAGCATCTTGGTCAGCTCGAGAAGCAGTGGTAGCGGGTTTAGTGCTGGCATTAGTGGCAACGTCTAACAGATGGCAGAATCTGAATATCCAGGTCATGTGGGTTTTCCAGTCATGATAGTTGGTGCTGGTTAATTTTATCTCAGGTATTAGGGTAGACATGATGAAAGAAACGAAGTTCTAAACTAGGGATAAACAGAGAGAACACGATATAACCTTTGGGTTATTATAGCCTAATATTCGCTCTAATTTGGGAGAGAAAGAATATCAAGGCTACAATATCCTAAAAATTAAATCTACACTAAGCTGGAGCACGATTGAAATGAGAAAAGAGATGAAGTAAACAAACCCTGGTTTTTATTGGAAATGACAAGCCATGAATTCATCTGCTAAAATCGTAGCTTCCTAAATGAGAGATATCTCTGATGTAGATGCTGGTAATGAAACACTGGCTCTTGGAAATGCAAAAATGAGACTTCATATATCATTCACGTTTGCAGAGATGTCACAACCAAGACTTCTCTCGGGTAAGAAAATAAATGCTTGCACATAGATTTCAAACAAGCATGCAGACTAAAACAGCTAAAAAAATTCTAACTAAACTGAACATGCAGAGATTTAAAAATAAAAAACTCTTTCTCAGAGGAAGGATTAAAATTACTGCATTAAAACAAAGAAGATGAAAAATGAATTAAGAAACTTTGGATCGATTAGTAAATATGAATAAGCTAACTGAAACCCTAAAAACTGAAATGGTTAAAATAGAATATTGTCTGAAAAAATGCATGCAGAGAATGAAAAAGGAATCTTTAATACTAATGATGGGAAATTTTTTTTAAAAATACTAAACTAGCAGGAACTGAATATAGAAACTTTAAAAAATTTAATATTTTGCATTATATTCTTTTAAATTTAATATTTTGTTAAAATTTTGATAATATTTCTAGTGTATAGGAATTTGTATTAATATCTTTTTAAAAAAAAAAAACTTATTAAAGGTGAACATACATGAAAAGGAATTAGAGACAAAATAAATTCTAATTATTTAATTGAAATTTTTTAAAGAAATTAGATCTAAATAAATCAAATAAGAACTTTTAATTAAAAGACTAGGAGCACTAAGAATTTTAAAAGCTAAATAGAATTTTTATTAACTCTTTGGTGGCACGCCTTCCAAAGAGGGTAAAAAAAATGAACTAGACCACTCTCTCAATTAAAAAAGACGAGTCTCCGAATTGGAGTGCTCCGAGATATGATAATCGCTTAAACCTATGAACTCAAAAATGGATTAAACCTACTCTGATACCATGTTAAAATGGATAAACAAATTTGAGCTAGGAACATATTAATCCAAATGAGTTAGGAAAAAGGAAGATTATCATGAATTAAACTATTCCTTAGAGCAAACACCAAAAAGAAACAACAAGGGAGACAAGAAGTTTTTGAAGGGG
>MU223163.1:732319-746675 GCA_018584345.1 Thuja plicata
TCCTTCAAGTAGTCTCAGGATCTGAGAGGTTTTCCTTGTTGGATGGGTATTCCGGTTATAATCAGATTTTAGTAAGGGAGGAAGACCAGTACAAAACAACTTTTACCACCAAGTGGGGTACCATGGCATACAGAAAGATGCCCTTTGGTTTGTCTAATGTTGGGGAAACTTTTCAGAAATTCATGGACATGGCTTTCGACAAACTGATGTATAAAATTGTTTTAGTGTACCTGGATGATATCACTATTTTTTCCTAGGAGGCAAAAGAACATTTAAAACATCTAAGAAAGATTTTTGAAAGATGCAGAGAATTTGGGATATCTCTTAATCCCAAAAAGTGTGTGTTTGTTGTTCATGAGGGAAGATTTCTTGGTTATGTGGTGTCTAAACAAGGTATTACTATTGATCCTAAAAGAATAACAACTTTGGCTCTTTCCTTGCTAGTGCATAAGAAAGGTTTGCAAAGTTTCATTGGCTGAATAAATTTTGTTAGACAGTTTATCCCAGATATTGCAGATTTGTTAAGTCCACTAACAACCATGCTAAGAGAAAATACACCATTCAGCTGGACTAAGGATGGGAAAAGGAGTTTTGAGCTAATTAAAGAGGCACTTACAGCAGCACCTACACTCAATCCTGATTTTTCTAAGGATTTTGTTCTATATGCCTATGGAGATATTGATTCTATCTCAGCTATGTTAGTTCAACGCAATGATGAAGAGCTAGAACAGCCAGTGGCTTTTTTCAGCCAAGGAATTAAAGACTAAGAGCTTAGGTATTCGTTTGTGGAGAAGCATGTTCTTGCTGTTATTAGGAGTTTGAAAAAATTTAAGCATATGTTATCTAATAACAAGATTTTTCTAATGGTGGCTCATCCGAGCATGAAAGAGTTCCTTTTAAGTAAGGATTTAAGTGATAAGAGAGCTGGTTGGGTGACTAAAGTGATGGAATATGATGTCCAGATCAAAGTCACCAAACTAATCAGGGGAAAAGGGCTGTGTGAACAGCTTGCTGATGACATAAGCAGCAAAGAAACCAGAGAACAAGAAGTTTTCCTAGCTATACAGGATGATGGAAAAACCATTTTAGATTCTGCCACAAGCTGGGTACAGCAAATGACACATTTTCTACAGACTGGTGAATGTCCACAAGGTTTGGATAAAGCAAAAATGAGGTATTTTAGACTGCAGTCCATCCCTTATGTTTTATTGAATAATATTCTATTTAGAAGGGACTTCAATGGCGTCCTCTTAAGGTGTGTCAAAGTTGACAAAATGGACAAGGTGTTGCATGAGTTTCATAATGGGTTAGCTGGAGGTCACTTCTCACCTAGAGCAACAACTCTCAAGGTAATGAAGGGTGTCTATTATTGGCCCAATCTATTCAAAGAGGCACACTTGTGGGTTAGAAAATGTAAGGAGTGCGCACTATTTGCTGGTAAACAAAAGTTGGCAGCCTTACCCCTGCAGCCAATACAGGTTGAACAACCCTTTATGAAGTGGGGTCTTGATTTTATTGGGGTAATAAACCCACTGTCCAGTGCTGGTCACAAATGGGTGTTAACAGCAACAGACTATTTCACTAAGTGGACCGAGGCGGTGGCACTTAAAGAAGCTAATGAAACTGTTGTCCTAAACTTCTATGAAGAACTGGTTTTTAGGTTTGGTCTTCCTAAATCCATCATCTCAGATAATGCTTTGGCATTTATAAGTTTTAAAATTTATGATTGGACTATAAGGAATGGAATTTATCTTAATACGTCTTCAAATTATTATTTGCAAGGCAATGGCCAAGTGGAGTCTACTAAAAAAAATCTGATCAGAATCATCAAAAGGACTATGGAGGGTAACCAAAGAGCATGGCATACCCAACTAAAATCAGCCTTGTGGGCTGATCGAATCACTCAGAAAAGATCAACAAGGAAGTCACCTTTCAGACTTGTTTACGGGAAAGAGGGTCAATTACCTATCTCACTAGAGCTTCCAGCTCTTGACTTGGCAGATCAGATTGATATGATAGAAGAAGAGCCATTAACTGTAAGATTGGCACAGCTGGTTGAGTTGGAAGAAGTAAGGACAGCAGCTTTGAGGACCATTGAGCATAATCAAGCTCAAATGAAAAGGTCTTTCGATAAAAGGGCATCTCCAAGAATTTTCCTGGAAGGAGATGTAGTGTTGAAATGGGATGAACGCAAAAGGCCTAGAAATCACTCTAAGTTTGATACTTTTTGGAGCGGGCCTTATATTATCTCAGAATGTAAACAACATTATGCCTTTCAGATTTCGAAGTTGGATGGTAGCATGGAGCGAATCCTAGTTAACGGGATTCATCTCAAGCACTGCTTCTGAGGTAGGATCTAGCCTTGTATATATTGCAGCAGTTTAGCTGTTCAATAAGTGCCTTAGCACAATAGTTTTCTTGCAGTTTTCAGCTTTCCCTAAGTGCTTTCCAGCACAGCTAGTTAGTTTTAGTTTCATTTTTCCAGCTTTCAGGAGGTTTTCAGAAGGGTTCTCAGTCAATCAAAAGTTACAAGAGAGCAGGAAGGTGTTGTTGTAGCCCTTCCTAATTCATGGGGAATACCTATACAACTCATACCAGTAAATTTATGTTCAACTATCATAAATCAGACACCTACTCTCAGTGAATTAGAAAAGGCTACAACAGGAATATAAAGAAAATTTTGTTAATCCCATCTCAACTGACTGAACATACATATATAATTCATGATAAGGAAGTGTCCTACTTTCCTATCAAAAACCATACATCCATATTCAGTCAGTTGAAAAGGTTAAATCAATTTATGCAAGTGGGATTCAGGTTGCCAGTATGTTTTCTAAATGACTCTGTGCCCAATGGATAGTTCAGGCAGCTGGTCTTAATGTTTAGCAGGCAAACATTTTGCAGATGTCGCCAAAAATGTTACTGATTTTTAGTACCAAACTAAATCAAGTGGATTTGTTATGTTTTTTGAGTGAATTAAGGTAAATTCTCAGTTCTGCTGGATCACATTCATGTGCATAGAGAAAAAAGAAAGATTACATTATTACATCGCATCATGTAGTGCTGTCCTAGAAGAGTGCAAAGATAGAAACAATTGTGAAAAAACAATCTTTATTGACAAAATAGTCGAATATTGTCTCACACAAGCCATGAGACTAACCATCATAATGCACATGAAAAGAACATTATACATTTCTAGACACTATGAAAAGTAAGGCATAAGTAGTATAGGGTGACTCGTCATTGCCTGGATGATGAGACCAACTTGTGTTTCTTTGCTTGGTCTTTAATCCTGTTGCTTGCCTTGCATCCAACTCGTGCTTCCTTGCTGCTCCCATCCCTGCATTTAATTGATAAAATGATGTTAGATCAGCGATCTAAGCAATAATGGGTCATCATATGCTACTTGTACCCTCATCTACAAACATACAACATGCTCTTCACATGCATAATAATAGCTAGCTAATCACAGATGTATGAGAAAACAACGAATATCAAAAGTAGGATCCATGTGCTCATTTTTATCTGACAAGTTTGTTTCATGTGAAGGAGCAGGTACACAATTATTATTTATTGATATGTGGGATCAAGTGGGCTCCCACAAGGGTTGAGCCCAGCATGTCAATAAATAATAAACATGCAGCTCTAAATTCATATTTTGTTGCATAATATAACAACATATTCAATCAGTGCAAGAGAAATCAATTATCAAAGTAAGGATAACATGATACAACAATCTAATGATAGCAGCGATGTTACAGTAGTAAGATAACAGTCACACTAGGGAGCAACATTTCCACAGTCATAATGGTTATCTGGGAGAATGTCTAATCATTGAGCCAAAAGGAAAGGGTGACTATTCTACTATCATTGAAATGGCGTCTACATCACAATGATTCATATAGCAGCCATACAGTAGCAATGACATCCAATAGAAAAACTTGAACGCATCAGAGCAGTGATCTTAGCAATAATTTCATCACAATAACAATATCAACTGGAACGCATATATAAAATAGAGATGAAATTCAAGGAGTGGTGAAAGTATTTCAAGCTTATTTTAACGTGTTGCAATTATGAATAGCTCGCTATTATGGTAAAATCAGAATAAATCAAAGATGCTTATGTGTTCAATACAGAAATATTAACTCCAGTAGCCACACCAAGTGAACTAGTGCTACAAGAATATATTTACTCAAAGTATCATTTAAATTCTTGTACTACAAAGAGGTCTATGAGTTATCAAAACATTCAATTGTCTGTAGCAGCAATCTGGGCATGATAGCAAAGTGGAAGGATAGTCATATTGCTGCTACCAAAATAAGCCTTAGTGCTATTACAAATCATGTTAATGTTAAGCAAATAGCAGTCCAGCGTTATTATGCTTTGGAGCAGCAGTCATTATTTTATGGGAAATAGAACTGAGGATGTTCCTATGATACTACATCTTTCCATACTCCTACAACATCAACATGTAGAGAGCAAGAGGAAAATGCAACATGAAGTCATTTTGCAAGCAGAGCCAAAAAAAAGAAAAAAAAGAGAGATGCAGACTTCCAAAGTTTTCTTACACTTACAGTCACGTTTCTCCATTCATGGCGTTTAAAGAAGATAGATTCTCTTTTCAAAATAACAAAATATCAGTTACAGGAAGTGCATGGAAAAGAAAGATGCAGATTTCCAGAATTTCATTGCAAAGTAGTAACAGATGAGCAGATGTTTCTTAGTGACAACATTTAACAATAAAGGAACATTCAGTTTTTTTTTAAGGAAAATATTGAGAAATCAGACATTTTTCTTCAAAAAAAAACCATATTACAAAGGGGGAAAATAGTAACTGGTGCCATTAAGTAACAGCATGCATATAATGGAGCATGTCATGCATAACATCAAGTGCTCAATAGAAAGTTATGAGTTCATTATGAGAGCATTCACATATGTATAAATAACTGTCATGAATAAAAAGGGATGAAAGCAACTTTATCATAATGACATCAGAAGAGATGTATACGGAGAAAACATGGGATAAAGCATATGAACATAGAGATAGCAAGTGTTTTAAGAGCATCCTTTTATTGATACATTGAAATCAATATCAGTATAGCAGACATACAACCAATACAATAAAATCAAATATCTCTATTACTATTATTATTTTTGCACTGAATAGGGAGCTACAGTCTGCAATGAAGAGAGCCAAAACCCCAACCTCGCATGAAGATAAAGCTGCCAATATGCCAATTAAAATATACACAGCATCAAATCAATCAACATTTTTGTTTATATCTATAGGGGTCGGTTTCAGTTTCCAAGGGTTTCATATATTTCTTCATAGAAGGGCAACAGACATAAAGAGTAATAAAAAATCTATGTGGAACAATCATAGCCTCCATGTTTACACCCAAAAAAGCATAGAATATCTAAGAAATGTCACACCCTATGCAAGGAGTTTTATCTTCTATATTTCATTCATAGGAAAACAAATGCGAAATGGAGTTTTAGAAGCAAATGCACGACAAACATGGAGATATGAAACCCTCGAGTTTTCAGAAGTCTACCTGTTGAGAGATGAGACCAGTGGAAGCTTTCTTCAAATTCTTCTAAGATCAAACCAATCCATTCATGGAAATGGTGCCCAGTCAAACACATCTGTGACAAGATTTCCATTCAAACCCTTTCTCATGGCGGCACAGGAAGAGAATGAATAAAGAATGCGTCTAGGTAAAGGCTGCAACCTGTTAAAAGCCTTTAAAAACTTAGAATTTTTGCATTTTTCCAAAACCCCAGCTCTTCATGGCGGTATTCCCAGCGGCTCAAACAGAAGATGATGAAATAAAATGAGAAAGTGAAGGTGAAATGGGTGTGTTTGGTCTGTAAAGGAAAAGTCTTTAATCTCCAAGAAAAATCCATGCATACTGGCGGCCTACAACAACAGCTACAAGGACATCTGCAGCAAGATTTCCAAACCCTCATTTTTTCCATGGCGGTAGCGCCCAAGCAAAGCTCATGCAAGAGAAAGGGAGAAAGCAAAAAAGAATGAAATGTGAAGTGTTTTTAGGGTTCAAATACCCTTTTCTATTTTCATCGCCAAGGGAAAGGCTTGTTGCCTTATTATTTGCTTTCGAAAGTCTTGAAGTAGTGAGGTTTTTATTTAATGTTAGCATCTTGCATTTTATATATAGTTTCAAGACTAAGTCTATGTAGTTTTGACTTTTAAAGGTAGAGATAAAAGTCTTTTATTTTATTTTTGTAATTATTTAATAATAATTAATAAATAATTTATAATTTATATTTTAATAAATGTTTACTATATTAATAATATCTTTAAGTGGTTTAAGTATCATTTAAACAAATATTATTAATATAACTAATATTTATTAAAATATTAAACTATAAATTACCTATTAATTATTATTAGTAAAATATTAAACTTCTTATAGTTTATTTATTTAATCAATATTTTTAATATTTATTGAATAAATGAATTATAAGTCATTTAATAAAAGTGCAAAATAAGACTTTTATCTTCACCTTTAAAAAATAAAATAAAAAGAGATATTATGCAGTTGTTAAAGTCAGCAGACAGTTATTACTTTCCAGAAGCTCCTTATGGGCTATTTGAGGGATAAGACTACATTTATGAGGGAGTATTTATGTTGATATTATTTGGGCATGACTTTTGGGTCACCAAATTGCATTTTTATAGACTTTTGAAGGGCTAAAAGGTGGCTGGATAGGCTAAATCCGACCTAGAATTTATTACCAACATTAATGATGTAGTTGGCACATGAAAGCATAAATATGAGTTGAAGACTCATTGTTCAGGAGTTCTTTTTCCTTCCAGCTTATTGTTTTGTAACTTTTTCTGAGTTCTTAGCAGAAGCAAGAGATATTTTGTAACCCATTTATAGAGATATACAGGTTCAAGACACCTTTGTTATGTGACTTATAGCTTATGCCTTCTTCACTTGTTCTGTTATTATGTGCTTAGTGTAGGTGCAGATTTCTGTGATATCATTTATCCTCAAATCTGTATTACATGTGGTACTTTTATGCAGTATTTTGTCATATTTTCTTTGCAGATTGTGAGTTGTGTTTAATCAGTTTTTCCAGATTGTGAGAGATCCTTTCACCTTTTAGAGACTGTTGTTACAAGCCTTCTTACAAATTGATTATGCAGAGATTATGAATTAGTGGGACTGTGAAAAGAAGTATATGTTTCCTTTCTTATTGTGTGTTTTTTATATTTGTGGATCTCAGAACATAATTTTCTGGTGTATCACCGTTTAGGAGTTAGATTTGTCTATGTTCATCCTTCTACCTCTTTCCTCCAGCAAAAGGTTTAGTTTTAGGTGGTTTCAGGTGAATACCAGACAGGAAGTCGGCCTTCACCCGGAGATTCATTCCAGTTATAGGTTACCCACAACCTTGGTTTGTTTCCATGTTCCTCAAAATCAATCAAGTATTCATCAAACTTGATCAGGGTGTGATTTTGAGTTTTATCAAATCCATAGTTGCTACCCCATGGTAATGTCCTTTGAATGCTTGAAATAGTAGATCTAAAGAGAGAGCCTTCTTGCTTCAATGAAGATCCACCATAGATTATCCTCCAAAAATGCTTGATAGAAGATGATGATATGTCCACCTAGCCTGTCCTTCTATATCATCCAATTTCTTGCTTGCATCATCATTTCACCATGTCATCTCCTAACTCCGTTTCATGATCAAATGAGGGCAAAAGAGAGTGTTTATATAGAGATCTCAACATAGGCTTCCTAGGGCAATGCAAGGGATCCAAATTCAAATTTCACCTCGAATCATGGTCCAATCACATTTTCCAACTAAGGAGAAAACATATTAATTCAAATATCAGAGAAAACACTTCCGCATCCGAACCCTGGGACCTATTTTAAATTTTGGGCCCCGATAAGCCCCAGATTTGAAAGCGGGGACCAATACCTGGCAAAGGTCTATGTTGACCTTGACCCTGACCTAGGTCAGGGTTGACCTCGACCCTGACCTGAGGTTTCAGGTAGGTCACCAGAAAGTTGTAGAAAGGTTCCTAGATCAGTCAGGGACCTAGAAAGGTAGGGGAATGTGCCAGAGTGTTTAAGAAGGCCTTGAGGCCCATAGAGAGAGCAGGATAAGGCCCAAGAGGACCAATACATAGGTCCTCCCTAGAGAGAAGAGCCATGGAGAGAGAAATCTAGGAGAATCCGCAAGATCCTAACCCATTTTTCCTCTACACATGTATAATCAAGCACAGATGCAAATCTAATATGCTAACCACACTAAATGAGTGTGCTAAGCCTATCAAAATGGAAGTGATTCCATTTTAAGATGATACAGATAGTTATGTCAAAAGCCTAAGGTACTGAGGTACCTCCCATGGATTGGATCATGACAGAGATCTGACCATTCAAACTTTGCAAGAAGTATAGGAAAGCATGGTCAGATGAAGGCCTTACTGAGATAGGTATTCTGTTCCATGTTTTGAGGAACCTATTATTGAAATATTTCATCTATTCTTGAGGATCTCTCCTTATGGTTGTTAATTGTTCAACCAAAGATAAATTATCTGATTTATCTTCAAAATATTTACTTAATGCATCTCCTAATCCATCCCATGAATTAATAGAACCAACAACAAGAGTTCTAAACCATTCTAAAGCCTTACCTTTAAAAGAGGTTTCTAATAGCTTGGTAGCCACATCTTCTTCTATGATATTATGTATACTACAGATAGTAGTCACATCTCTTATATGTTGAAAATCTTTTTTCTGTCCTTCACTTGTGAAATTAGGTAGACTTTTGAGTGCTACCAAGGGCACATCATGATGTTGAGAGAAGTTTAAAGGACTTCCTTGGTTGAAGGGTGCAAAGGTGAACTGTCTAGCCATTGCAGGAGCTTTGATTTGCTGAGAAACAACTGTGTGAGTTGTATTTAAGGGTGGAGCTGAATCTTCTTGTAGCTCTCTAGTTAGAGATCTTCCTCTTCTTTTGTAAGGAAAAAGAAAAGGTCTCCTCTCTAAAGTATGAGGTGGTGTAGATTGTACCCTCCTTGTAGGGGGTTTTCTTTGAGATGATCTATAGTAACTTCTTTTCAGGGGTAGTTGTGAGAACTCAGAAGGCTTTAAGCTTCTTGTCTCAACCTTTCTCATAAACTTTGAATAGGACTCGATATTTTGTTCTTCACCAATCGAGTCGCCAGATATACTTTCAAAATGAAACCTCTTTCAGGTCTGTACTATCCAATTAGTATATCAGTGATAGCATAATCTTGAAAATAAAATTCTTTTATGGTCCCACCAGGCGTGCCAAAAAATATTAAACACTAAATTTTGCACCCTAGGTCAAGCTCTCGTAGTCTTGATAATCTAGTATAACATGGGAATCATCTCTAGGTTGTGGTACCTTTGCTACTTGAGATAAGACCTCCAGGTTCTAGGCTAGTTCCTCTTGGATAATCACCAAAATTTTCTTCTTATGCATACAATAAATTCTTGAGGGAAAAGGGATAGGAGGAGATGTTGAAAGGGAAATAACTTAAAGCAAACTATCCTACTAGGTGATACACTAAAAGTAACACGAAGACAACACAGCATGAAGACTCTTAGATATAATAGAACACAATATTTCTGAACAGGCTTGTATAAGTATTTCATAGAAGGGTCTGAAATAGAAAGAGGCTATTCAAGGAAAGAAAATATTTCACAAACAATAGCTTTCCTCAGAAATTTAGACACAGATTGTGACCTACAAAGCAAATGTTCACTTCAGTAAATGGATGCAGAAATGAGACAAAATGGTTAGGGATGAACAAAATCCACAAACTACCTAAATCAAATCATCTATAATAGCATACAAAGATGCCGAAAAAGAGAAGGGCTATGGAATCTAGGACTTCTCTGATATAAACCAGTGTATCATATTCATTAAGAGAAAATACAGAAAGTGGGAAATCAAAGGATAGAAAAGTGTCACAGATAATCCCCAAAGAGTTTGGATTCCAATGAAAGATTACAAATTACCAAAATTAGAGGGTAGAAATCTAATGCCTCAGATAAATTTTACAATCGGAAAACTCTCATTACCAACAACTTCTAAAAACTATTATATACATCCTCCTTTTGCACGCATACTTGGAGCAAGTCTGATTCCCAAAATTAGGGTTGTAATTCATAAGCAAAAGAATAATCATAAACCCTAACACTGTCAATTCTACTCATAAATTCTCTTCAAAAATATCTTGCTCGATCTGCTATGGCTTTGAATATCCTTCCAATCACCATAACTATGATTCTGAGAAGTCGGCTGATCCATCTACTTCCGCTGCAAGTCAGTTCTGTCATAACTCTGAGATCAGATATTTGAAATTTTAAACATTTGCATGACAACGGTCACAGCTGGTGCAAGATCTGCATCAACGGCTCTGAAAATGCCTTTATTTGTGTTTAAAATGTGACCATAGATCCTATCTCTGATCTATTGCTTTTACCCGGCTTTACTGCATAGACACGTGGCAGCCTGGCATTATGCCTTGAACAATAGATTTTGAGCATTTTGTAATCAAGCCATTATGCAGACCGTTGGATCAAACAGGAACTGCTCGATCATTACTATTTAGACTTTGACTTTACCCCAAAACTCACCTTGACTTGTCTTTAACTCAGGTTCACTGAATCCCTCATATCGCTGAGTCGCTAAAACATTTCCTTTAACCCTGAGTTTCTTACCGAGACTTGGCGACAAGGTAGCCTCGTATTGTCATTACCTTTATGTTAACTATAAGTTTGTCACGAGACCTAGTGACAAAGTAGTCACACAATCTCTTGTCATTCTTCTTAACCGTGGTATTTTCACGAGACTTAGCGACAATGCAATCCACTTGGAACACGTGGCACCATGACGCATTGACTCATAGGTTAAATAGACTGCATCTGGGCATCAAGCCTTTATGCCAGCCATCGGATCTTCTCAAATCTACATGGAGATTACCTCACGTTGACTTCAAACCTAACTTAGTTTTGAGTCAAACCTAAACCACGGTGAACTATAATCCTTTTGGCTCCAAGTCGCTAGATCTTATCCTTAACTCTGGCTATATCACGAAACCTGGTGATCAAAAGGCTTTAACTTGACCCCGCCTAACATAAGTTATACCCACGGGTTAGAAAAATACGTTAAGTCGTGAGGTCTCTGAATCTTTTGAGAATATTCCACTTTCTATTGAGACCATGTGACTGAAGTAAGTCTCATCATCGCGGCTAGATGATACAAAATATTCCTTTTCCATTATGCGACTAGGAGATTAAAAAAAACAAATGTAAATGCGCACATGGAATTTAGGGAACTTAAGGGGCCTGAAATGGTAATGAGAAAATAGAAAGGCATGGCCGAGCAACTAGGGTTTATACCAAATTCATAGGGTTTTTGCACACTTAGGTTATTTTTTATGAATAGGGTAAAAATAGAGAGCTGAAAAGATAGCAGAGGACACAACCAAGACCAGAAAATATATGGTCTTTGTCACAGGCTGGGCTCAACCCTTGTGGGAGCCACATTTACTCCACCTATAGCCAAAATTAATAGAATAGGGAAATTTGGATAACAACTATCATGAAGGAGATCCAGGTATCGAAGAAAAATGAACATGCTTTAAGTAAATGTTAAGTTTTATTTATATGTTTTTAATGTGTATACACCCTATATGTTTATAGTGGGAGCTGAGGGATGGAGACGCTTTGTAGGTGATGTGATAAGAGACATCACGATAGCATCGAGGATACCTACATCCTCTCAGGTGAGATACGAGACACAATGCGATCCTGGATGACACAAGGATCTACTTTAGCTGCATATGAAGAATTTGATATGGTGTGGAGTTGGAGCTTCCTAGCTCAAGTTATGATCAAATGAAGGCAAAGAAGTATTAATAAAGGAGGAGACTTGTTTAAGTTAATGAAAAATATCCAAAAAGTAACTAACCTAAAGATGTATATAAGTTAGTTATTACCTTTTGGAAAAGTTCACTTGTTACATTATCTTTGTTTTCTTCTTTCGAAGGAAGAAGAAATATAAGATGTCGAGGACGCAAGTGTTGTAGCCAATGAGGATGGAGGTCCTTAGGAGAGAAATGGAAGAACATCAACAGTAACACCCTTTTTAGCAGTAATAAAGAGTTTGTGCCTTCCCATTTCTTCTGGTATTGTATGCTTAGTATTGGTGCATGTTCTTGTGATGTTATTTATCCTTGGAGTTGTATTCCATATTGACACCTTTATGTAGGGTTACATACATTTTTTTGTAGGTTGTGAGTTGTGCCTGTTATTAGGAATCATTTATAAATTGTGAGGAAGAGTCTTTCTCCTGTTAAGAATTGTTGTTATTTAGCCTTCTTACAAAGTAATGATGCAAAGATTATGATTTATTGGGTTGTGTAAGAGAGTTTGATATTATTGGCTTTATTGTGTGTCAATTATATGTGTAGGTCTCATATAATTATTTGGTGCACCACCTTAAATAGTAGGTTTCATTTTATGTATCATTTTTACTCTTTCCTTTGCAAAATAGCTTAGTTCAGGGAAGTCACAAACTCTTTATTACTACACAAACTCTTTATTACTGCTAAAAAGGGTGTTACTGTTGATGTTCTTCCACTGCTCTCCTAAGGACCTCCATCCTCATTGGATACAACACTTGCTTCCTCGACATCTTATCTTTCATCTTCCTTCACAAGAACAAAGCAAAGGTAATGTAACAAGTGAACTTTTTCAAAAGGTAATTAATAATTGATTGATGAAACATTGTAAGATTGATTAAATTATAATTAATGGGAAGAGGCATGTCCTTTCTTATAAATAATAATGAATAGACATGTTCCATGAAGGGACATGTCTCTCCTAGCCTCATTCCTAATATAAATGAAAGAGAGATTGTTGCATTTGGAAAACACATAAAACATAGAGTGTTATTACATTTACAGTGATCATAAAACTTAACAATATGTATTCTAATGATCATACAACTGAAGCTACAAACATTAACACTCCCTCTTAGCTAGGGAGGATGATCAAATAGAATGTGTAGTGGTCTCCTATGTCAACGCTTATGACCCTCACCCTAGCTATACAAAACATCAACAGTAACACCCTTTTTAGCAGTAATAAAGAGTTTGTGCCTTCCCATTTCTTCTGGTATTGTGTGCTTAGTATTGGTGCATGTTCTTGTGATGTTATTTATCCTTGGAGTTGTATTCCATATTGACACCTTTATGTAGGGTTACATACATTTTTTTGCAGGTTGTGAGTTGTGCCTGTTATTAGGAATCATTTATAAATTGTGAGGAAGAGCCTTTCTCCTGTTAAGGATTGTTGTTATTTAGCCTTCTTACAAAGTAATGATGTAAAGATTGTGATTTATTGGGTTGTGTAAGAGAGTTTGATATTACTGGCTTTATTGTGTGTCAATTATATGTGTAGGTAGATCATATAATTATTTGGCGCATCACCTTAAATAGTAGGTTTCATTTTATGTATCATTTTTACTCTTTCCTCTGCAAAATAGCTTAGTTTAGGTAGTTTTAGGCGAAGTGGCATTAAGAACCAACTTACTCTGGAGATCCACTTCTTTTCCCAAGTTACCCACAACCTAGAAGTGTTCCCATGTATCGATAAGTTTCTTGATTCTCATTCTCAACAAGGGTGCAAACCTTATTGATAGTAATCTCCTTTTTTCCATGAGTTATTTATTTAATTTTAGTTTCATCAATCCTTTTTATTCATCCCTAATGATTTACCTCTTTAAAGAAGCCCTCAAGATCCTTCCTCTTTCCACTTGCCATCCCCTAGGTTCCTATCCCCCTCTTACAAGCCACAACCTAGGGTTTCTATTGGTAACCATACAAAAATTATATGCCCCTCTCAAATCCCTTTTTATTAACTTCTTTTATTAAAATAAATGATATACTTCTCAATTTAGCCTTTTCTTTCATAATCTTGATAGGGTCTTGACAACACAACCAAATTGTTAGTAAGAATGAATACAAATCTAGATTTGAATCTCTTGAAAAGTTGTATTTATACTCTGGTGAATGATTAATAGAAGGTTAGAACTTATACAAGTTACAAGATTTAACTAACAATATATAACATTTATCATATCTCAATATATTTTAAATAAATTATATATCATATTACATAACACATTATGCATCTTATTGGGTTATCGTAGATTAAAATTTAAAATGTCATAGGTAAGGTATCTTATGGGTAGCAACTCTCTAAATCATCTCCATGATGTATGTTTTAGGTCTTTTAAAACTGGCGCAATCTTTTCTTACGTGGCTCCTCTCCAC
>MU223163.1:757088-779793 GCA_018584345.1 Thuja plicata
TAAAATTTGGGACAGAATTGGAGTTGTTTGTTGAATGAACCAAAGAAGGGTTCAAGTGTTTATGATTTGGATTTTGATGATGTAAAGCCTCTTACATAATGTTAAAATTGTTTTTCTGATCAATATTTTTAGATCCTTATATGGATCAAGATGTTTTTGGATCTCTCTGCATCAAGTGGTATCAGAGCTTGAAGATCTTGAGTGTGTGGGTAGACCGCCGAATGAGGCAATCCACACCAGGACCTTGGAGATTTGGTTGTTGATTTTTGTTAATGAGTTATGGTTGCAGGTACTTATCCACTCAATTGCAAGTGGGAAGACATGATAGGTCTTTCATGATCATTCTCCAATAGAGATCGGTCTGGGTAAGAAGGTGCAAGTGAGGCATCTCCAAGGATCTAATGTTGGTTGAGATAGATGGTCTAGTTAATTGCCAAAAGATCAGGGAAAGAGGAAGGATGGGACTCCTGAGTTGTTGGTGATTTTGTAATAGAAAGAGTGGTGAATTTTTGACTATTGGTACCTTGAATATTTCAGCCATGAATGCTCCAATGATAGGGGCACTAGAGAAGAAGAAAGAGAGGACAGTCATGTGTCCTTGAAGAAAAGTGAAGAAAATAATGAAGAGGCATCAAAATGTTTTCCTAACATTTGTTTTGCAGGTATCATTTCCAAGAGGACTTGGAAATTTTTTTAATCTTGGGGAGTATGATGCAGGAGCATCACCTACCTACAAGGAAAATCTAGTTCATTATCATGTTCATTTAATATTCCTTTGAATCATGATGTAAGTCACTTGATGTGACCAATGCAAAAATGCATAAAAATGTAAAAGTTGTCATTTAGGTCCTACTTTGGTCTATAGGATCAAAATGGTTAAAATAATCTATGGAAGGATATAAATGATGTAAAAGGTCATTAATAATCTATTATGACTTGTTTCTAAAGTTTTTACAAAGTTTTAAGGTCATATTGTCAAAAGTGTAAAAGTTGCATAAAAAATGCAATATTGTCAAAAATGTAAAAGTGCAAATATTGCACATAGAGTTGTAAAAGGGAAGGTGAAAGGTCATGAGAGTAGTTGGATGGGTTATAACTACCCAAAAAAGTATAAATATGTTGTATTGGTCGAACCAAATCAGATTGGGGAAGAATAGAGAAGGAGGATAAAGTTTTGGAACAATTTGGTATACTTGAATTGGCATTTTGATTGGTGTTTGTGCATTAAGTTAGTGTTTCCAGGTCTTCTAAGGCCATTTACAGCCTGGAAACCATGTATATTTATAATGGTTATATAGTGAAAGTAATTATCTTTCTCATTCTTTTGGTTTGGTTCAATAATATGCAGAAATGAATAAGTTATACACGTTTTGGTGAAAGCTATTGTTTGCAGTTTCCAGGATGCCTGAGAATAGTCATGTTGTACTATTTGGTATAGACGCCTATGGAAGAATCATAATTTCTAAGTGGATTCATTGGAAAGATATGTGAGCAGGCTTTCCATTTATTTTTGTTAGAATCATTTTCATGAATATTTGTGAAAGTTGTTGCACATTTGGTGAAGACTGTTTTTAAATCCTCTTCAATGGAGTGGCAGGAAATGATTTCTAATTATCTCATGGTTTAACCAATGGAAAAATCCATATCTTACATTTTTGGAAACTAGATTCATATATATTTCAGATGGTTTTGGTTTGGTTTCAAAATTATGTGTGGTTCAAAATATATTTTATGCCCTAGCAGTATGAAGAAAATATTTTATGATTTATGACAGGAATATGGTTCTGAATTTATAGTCTAAACTATAATTGTTTGGGGAACCAAATGGGGTCTTGAGACCTTATGATTTTGTGAGATGATACATATTATAATTATCTACAAAATTTATGTTTTCTAGAAAGTTTATTTTTTAGTTTTTGTGGGTCAAATAACTCAATCTCTGAAAACTATAAAATTTGGGACAGAATTGGAGTTGTTTGTTGAATGAACCAAAGAAGGGTTCATGTGTTTATGATTTGGATTTTGATGATGTAAAGCCTCTTACATAATGTTAAAATTGTTTTTCTGATCAATATTTTTAGATCCTTATATGGATCAAGATGTTTTTGGATCTCTCTGCATCAAAGGGTTCAATAATATGTAGAAATGAATAAGTTATACACGTTTTGGTGAAAGCTATTGTTTGCAGTTTCCAGGATGCCTGAGAACAGTCATGTTGTACTATTTGGTACAGACATCTATGGAATAATCATAATGTCTAAGTGGATTCATTGGAAAGATATGTGAGCAAGCTTTCCATTTCTTTTTGTTAGAATCATTTTTATGAATATTTGTGAAAGTTGTTGCATATTTGGTGAAGACTATTTTTAAACCCTCTTTAATGGAGTGGCAGGAAATGATTTCTAATTATCTCATGGTTTAACCAATGGAAAAATCCATATCTTACATTTTTGGAAACTAGATTCATATATATTTCAGATGGTTTTGGTTTGGTTTCGAAATTATGTGTGGTTCAAAAGATATTGGATGCCCTAGCAGCATTAAGAAAATATTTTCTGATTTATGACAGGAATATGGTTCTGAATTTATAGTCTAAACTATAATTTTTTGGGGAACCAAATGGAGTCTTGAGACCTTATGATTTTGTGAGATGTGACATATTATAATTATCTACAAACTTTATGTTTTCCAGAAAGTTTAGTTTTCAGTTTTTGTGGGTCAAATAACTCAATCTCTGAAAACTATAAAATTTGGGACAGAATTGGAGTTGTTTGTTGAATGAACCAAAGAAGGGTTCAAGTGTTTATGATTTGGATTTTGATGATGTAAAGCCCCTTACATAATGTTAAAATTGTTTTTCTGATCAATATTTTTAGATCCTTATATGGATCAAGATGTTTTTGGATCTCTCTCTGCATCACCATTGTCATTCCTATCTTTCCCCTTTAAAACCATCACAGAATATATTTATATATATATCTTTGAATTGCCTTTCCATTGTATAAGGGGACATAAACTATTATAAACCTCCGCCTCTCCATAAATAGCCTTTCATTTTCACTTCATAAGAATCTATTCTTGTCTTTTATATGCTAATAGTTTTGTACACCATAGTAAATACACAAGTATTCCAAACCAACAGAGCTATGCAACTTTGTCCTTCAATGCATCAGGCCCTCCTACAGTATGTAGGTCTGAATGCTTCATAAGAGATCACATGCTTTGGACAAAATAAGACAAGACCCATGTTCATATACCCTGTAACCAAATTCATGTGAAACCTATTGTAGAGACTTCATGGGTGTTGCAAATCCTCACTAAAAATGTATGTAAGGCAAGAAAAACTTACAAGTATGATGTATGAAGGACACATTGCTCTCATATACACTATTCTAATATGAATTTCTTTTCTTATTGTGCTGTTTCTCTTCATGACATTAGTGACAATCTAAAAAATCCCAATCACAGTTATACTAACCTCTATTGAGATATACTTTATCAGTAAATGCACAAATGCCATCCCAGAAAACACATGGAAGAAAGATACAAAAATCCTTCATAAAAGTGGTAAAACTTTAAAGCAAAAAAATAGACCTGGCATACTGCATCTTCAACATGCCTTCAATGTTGCTCATTGACTTCATTGATTGAGATAACTGGCCCTCGATGCTGCCACAACAAATTCCATGAATCCTTGGCCCTCTATGTTGCTTATTTGTTGGGTTGTTCTCCACTGTAGCCTTGAGAAAGTGAAGATGAATAAACCATGACAAGAAAAATCCTAACAAAAACTGCCTGAATTAAGGGCCCAAACTTGTTTTATGACATACCTCCACCTAGACACATATTGTGTGTGGAGAAACTCTAAAGAAACAACAAATTTGAGTTTTTAGAAACAACAATTTCTCACCTATTGTGACCTATTCACACATCACCCCATTGTCAATGGGGACCCTCCTATCCTTTTGTTCACAACAGAAACATTCTTAACAACATGTTGGTATGTATCAAGATGCCTATGTATGGATGTTTTATAGTACATGTGATAGTTGAGAAAATCTCTTGCATGTGTACTATAGAATGTTGATATGTAGACACCCTAATATGTATGAATGTACTGTTAAGAGTGCTTTTGCTGAGACTAACAACTAACACCTAGGAAAAGAAAACTCAAAGCAAAATGGTGTAACAACACCTTATTCTGAAACTCTAGGATTCACAAAGTAGGACATACCTCAAAACAAGGTTTGAGGTGAATACAATTGACTGGTATAGGCAGATTTTCTCTTTCAAGAGTTGACAGCTAAAAAGCGTTATGTTCCTTGCATTCCGTGATCACAAACGGGCCTCCCCAAAATGAATCAAACTTAGTGTGCTTACCTGGTTTGCTCCTAAACTCATCCCACTTGTGAACAATATCACCCACATTGAAGTCCCTGGCTCTCTCTTTTTTGTCAAAGCTCCTTTTAACTTGCATCTGCTGGAACTCCATGGTTTGCATTGCCTTCCTTCTACTTTCCTCCAATTCCACCAGCTGTGCATAACGCACCAGCATAGGATCTCCCTCCTCAAAAAGAACCAACTGAGTGGCAAGATCAAGCGTTGGAAACTCTGTTTCAATAGACGACCGAGCCTCCTTTCCATAAACTAACCGATAAGGTGAGTTTCCAATTATTTGCTTTGGAGTGATTCTATCCACCCATAAGGCAACCTTCAACCTAGAGTGCCAATCACGCTGATTCGCCTATAGAGTTCTTTTAATAATTCTTATTAGGTTCTTGTTTGTAGACTCTGCTAACCCATTACCCTGTGGGTAATAATTGGAACTAGTACTGAGATAAATTCCATGCTTAAGTGCCCACTCAGTTACTCTTAGTCCAATGAAAGCAAGCGCATTATCAGAAATTATAGAATCAGGTACTCCAAACTTGTTCACAATATCATCATAAAAATTAAGAACCGCTGTCTCATTTGCATCCTTGAGTGTTGCTGCCTCCGTCCAACGCATGAAATAATGAGTGGCAATAATTACCCACCTGTGCCTCACACTTGACGGAGGGTTGATTGGCCTGATGAAGTCAACACCCCACTTTTGAAAGGGTTGTTCTATTTTAATTGGCTACAAAGGCAAAGCTGGTAGCCTTTCTTTCCCTGCAAACATGGAGCACTTGACACATTTCCTAACATAGGCATGGCTGTCTTTGAAAATATCAAGCCAATAATAACCGCCTCTAAGAATTTTATATGCAGTAGTTCTAGGGGGAAAATGACCTCCCGAATGATCATCATGGAATTCATGCAAAATGTCTACAACCTGGTCTGAATCAATGCATCTGAGAAGGACACCATTGTGATCCTTTCTACACAAAACATCATTAACTAAGACAAAAGGAACTTACTGTAACCGATAATACCTTCGTTTTGCCTTCTCCAAATTGGCTGGGCATTCACTGGTCTTCAAAAAATGAACCATATCTTGTAACCAGCTTACTGTCCTATCATCACCAGCTGTCATACCAATCACCTAAATAGTATCTGCTTGCCCTTGTAGCTCTGAAACCTCTCCATCAGCAATCTTCTCGCATAGGTCCTTGCCTCTAACCAACTTAATCACCTAGATATCCACATCATACTCCATGACCCATGTCAAACAGCCAGCTCTCTTTTCGTTCAAATCCTTACTGAGTAAGAATTCCTTGACACTAGGGTGCGCAACCCTTAAATGAATCTTATTATGAGACAACAAGTGTCTAAAATTTTTGAGGCTCTTTACCACAACAAGGACATGTTTTTCAACAAAGTTGTACCTCTGCTCATAATCTTCTAACCCCTTGCTCAAAAATGCAATTGGCTGCTCCAATCCTTCTGCATTTTTCTGTACCAACATTGCAGAGATAGTTTCATAACCGCCATATGCATAAAGGATAAAATCCTTGTTGAAATCTGGATTTACTAAAGTAGGAGCTGCTGCTAGGGACTCTTTAATAATCTGAAAACTACCTTTGGCCTCTTTTGTCCAACTAAAAACAACATTCTTCTTGAGCATAGCAGTTAACGGTTTTTTGATGACCCTATTTTTAGCAGGTTGTGATAGTGACTTGGTCAGCTCATCATCACGACTCTCGTAAGCTGATGCAGGGTTTTGAGGGTCCCAGCTGGTAGACTTGCTACTTTTAGTAAGTCTGGACTTACTATTTTTAGTAAGTCAGTGATCAGTTTCCACTTCTAACAGGGCAGTATCAGCAGTGGTTAGTTCCCCAGACGATATTCAGTTATGCATTTCTTGGACTGGGTACTTACTATTTATAATAAGTCTATTTTTGGCAGTTGCCATTTTTGGCAGGGTAGTGATGAGCATGTTGGTCAGTCAGTATGGCAGATGTTGTAGGAATCGTCATCAAAATTATATTTGATAATTACTTGTATTAATTAATAACAATATGTTATTAATTGATAATAAGGCAATATTATAATAATAATAATACTTTATTATTATTATAATGTTTTGGAAGTTTATATTATGAAGAGCAGTTAACTGATGATGGTTTTTGGAAACTTTGGAGACCCAGGGATTATAAATATAGGCTCATTTGTGAAGTAGAGGATCAGATAATTGTCAATTGTATTTTGATATGAATTTGGGAGAAGCCAAGGGTTTCTGATTTCAGTTAGCCATTGGAGAGCGTCAATTCTTCAGTGTTGCAACCATTTGAGGTGGTGAAATATCCACTGAATTTGGCATTCAGGAGAGCTTCACTCTGGAGTTCTATTTGTTCTCAAAGTGAAGGAATAATAGAAGGGTTTGAAGAATATTGAGGACTATCGAGTGTAGACCTGAAGATTCATCAATGGCAGCCATTAATAATTGTTTTTTTAAAGTTTGTTCTTGCTGCTACAGTGCGTGTGAACAGTGCACATGAACAATGCACATGAACAGTACCACACTACAGTACCCGCGCTACAGTATTTATGCTTGATTTTGGTCGCAACTTTCATCTCCATCATTGGGCATCACTATTATCAGGTTCCTCTTGCAACTATTAGTAGTTAGCATTGTAATCTTAGGCATATAATTTTGCTGTTATGAGTGATAACTTAGAATTAGATTTGGCACTGCTGTAGTCATTATTGTAAGCCAATTAATCTTGGCAAATTCATAGCAACATTGTACTTGGGAATGAATTCAACAAAGAAGATATATGTTGCATACCATTTGTTTGAAAAAATGTCTTTCTAATAGCATATATGATCAGCATAATAGTTGCATGCCAATTGTTTGTCAAAATGTCAGTTGGCTGTAGGTATGCATTCCATATCTAGTTTTCATGTATATGCATTGAAAATACCAAAAAGAACTGCACTTGCATATTAGTTATTTGTAAGAGGTATTGTAAACATCTTTTGCACACATTCTAAATTTCTTGGCATCATTCAAACTATATCAAACAATCTGAAACACAAAAATCAGAATAGAGAAAAGCAGCATACAAAGTGTTTGACAATATTCCTTGAGCAAAAAATCAGTCAGTTTGGGCAAGGGATATTAAAGTGGTATTAGAAATTGCCTACAATAAACCATAGTTCAGTGTTTGTTAAAGTTAGAGCCACAAGGGGTTCTTACATTGGTATCAGAGTGGTTTCCTACCAGCCTGCAGGGAAATCGGGTTCATTAATTTTATTATTATTTGAGAAGTCAATTATGGAGAGATACAGGCGGCTTAGTTCTGAGAGCCGGCGTAGCAGTATACAGAGTAATGACAGGATAGATATATTGATGGAGAGAATTAGACTCTATCAGTAGAGGCTGGCAGACAGTCTGTCAGATCCAAAGATGGTGGATAGGGTAGCTAGGTACATGGTTTCTTCTTTTTGTAGGCCGTCATCGAGATTACAGGGCAGGAAGCTTGAGCTTTCCCCGACAGGTGTCCGAGATGTAGACCCACCCGTATATAATATGACACATATTCATGGAGCTGATGATAGATAGGTGGACATGCTAGTACCAGTGGTAGACCGTAGGACTGAGCTTCAGCAGGTTGAGGCTTCCCGTGTAGTTGTTGCAGTGGATGCAGATACAGTTGATGCAGTAGTTGCCTCTGATGGTCTAGTTGCTCTTGAGGATGGACTTGTCATCGGAGATGTATATATCAGCTGTCATAGTGTAGCATTGGAGCAAGAGGCATCACACCTCTTAGATAGGGTTGGTGAGAGCCAGGAGCTATCTTGTTATAGTGTGGATGACATTGTGATACGTCAGGAGATGACGACTGCAGTGGATGTCATTACCACACCCGATTGTATTATCAAGTCAGACAATGACTCTAGTTCAGCTTTATAGGAGGACACCACCTTTGAGGATTGCCTTGATGGGATGGAGATAGATTGTACAGATCAGGATAGCAGTAGTCATGTGATGGGGCTGGTACAGGAGATGTTAGTTTCCTCCTATATGAGGGATGTGAGTATGGAGGCCACATGTGATAATGCTATTACTGAGTTTGAGACAGTAGATACAGACTCATGCCAGCATGACCCAGATTTAGGGGTTAATCTGGAGTCAGTTGAGGTTCCTTCAGGGACACCTGAAGAAGTAGAGTCATTGCTAGCATCTGGGGTTTCTTCTAATACTTCTTATATGACTCCCGAGGATGACTCTAGTAGTGAGCCTTGTCGACAGTAGACCCTGGGAGAGGACCCTGAGTTACTGGAGAGTACAGATCGGTCCCAGGATTTGGATTACCCAGAGGTTACAGAGGATGAGGCAGCTAAGAGTGTTGAGGAGATAGATTCTATAGCAGCTTCTTCATGTACAGAGGAGTTCGACAGAGACGTGTCAGATGCTGATACTCCGTTGGAGGACATGAGCTTAGCTATCAGTTCACAGAGCTCAGGGGATAGTTCACTGGGAGATAGTGTTATTGAGAGGAGTACCTTGGATGCCACGTCTATTTTTAGTATGGATAGCATGCCAGACGTGTTGCATAGAGGACCGACCATTCATAGTGATCATGTGACTAGTCAGTTGAGAGTTAGCGAGCACGATATTGTTACCACAGTTGAACATTTTGATGCTTCTCGGCAATTTCTAGTTGTTCATGGATGGGGTTCTCCTATGGATGATGAGTTTGGTGGTTGTTACTTGGCCCTTGCAGAGATTCATTCCTTACACGAGGCTGTCAGGATTCTGAGATGAGATTACCTTCAGTTGGTAGCCGATCGTGATCACCTTTTAGAGTAGGGAAGTATAGCTTATGAGGCACTCTTGGATAGAGAGGATGAGGTGAGTGAGCTTACTCGGGAGCCCACGACAACTTCAGAGGTTTTAGAGAGCACCCACTTGGCTCTCTAGGAGTCTCAGGCTCAGTTAGCAGAGGTGACTATGGAAATGGAGCATCTTTAGTCTACACCAGCACCAGACCCAGTACAGTTACATATTATGGTGTCTGATGATATAATGATGTCCATAGTTGGGGTAGTTGGATGTGATAACAGTGGGGATACATCCACCCTTGATTTAAACATTGGAGGTGCAGATTCACTTCCATCTAGTACTTGTGCAGTTGAGTTAGACACTACAGTAGAGAGTTGTAGTGTGCCAGACTTTGGGATGGATACTACAGTTAGTTGTAGTACGTCAGGTGATACAGTACAAGACATGGTAGGCAGTGAAGTGGACCAGTCAGCATTTAGTGTTCCTGTTCATGACACTGCTCCTTTGATTGCTCAGCGGGGAGGCATGGTATCACCTGAGTTAGTTTTTGGTGAGCGCATAGCTGGTGATGATAGGCAGTTGGCTACGTCATAGTCACACGATGACCAGTTATGGTTTTGAGGGGAGTAGTTGGATGCTACCTCCTATAGCTGTTACTGCCCGGAGTCATTTTTGGATCACCTTCTTGAGAGTTCAAAAATTCATGGGGGATCTTACCGAGCTTCTTAGGGTGTTCTCATCTAGGGTACAAGCGCGATCCAATGTTTGGTGAGAGAGATTGTAGGTACTTTGACTACAATGCTCCCTCACAAAGAGTTTGAGGTTGGGTTTGTTAATGAGAGGGTCACCCAGGATCCTGTCCAACCTATTTTGTAGAGGTTGAACTTGGAGCCATCTCTAGGTTCACGACTAGGGAATGATGAGCCCTTGACTGAGAGCAGATCCTTTTATCATCATTACGTGGTGAGGAGTGCTCATTATTTTTCCTTCGATCCTCATGTTGATGAGTTGATGGCCCACATATGTGGATTAGCTCCTAGTCCTTGTCATCCATTATGGGATGGGCTCTTGCCATCAGCAGTTGATGGAAGTTTTAGCTGCAAGTTAGTAGTAGGAGACTTGGAGAGCTATTGTGACTACAGAGATTATACAATGGGCGAATATCCAGGCCTGGGTATAGTTTGGTACAAAGGTAGTCATCAGTGTTGTGCAAAGGATCTACACACTCAGTACAGATTTTTTGGGTGTGCTGGGGGAGTTAGTATATTGGGGATCTGAGTCTCCCATACTTCTAGGTTTTTGATGATCCTGAAGTTCACTTCTTTCAGGATCCGGACAGAGACAAATTTAGTACAGGAGTTTGGGCGAGTGGTTATTTGGGGTCTCTCTACAGAGTTATTTGTTTCACATTTTGGGTGATGCTACAGGAACCTACAGTTTTTTTCAGTAGTAGGGTATACATTTTTCTGTGGGACCCAGGTGGATTGTGATGTTCCTTGTTCCGGTGATTGCTTGAGGACAAGCAATCTTGGGGAGGGTGGACTGTGATGACCCTATTTTTAGCAGGTTGTGATAGTGACTTGATCAGCTCATCATCACGACCCTCGTGAGCTAATGTAGGGTTTTGAGGGTCCCAGCTAGTAGACTTGCTATTTTTAGTAAGTCTGGACTTACTATTTTTAGTAAGTCAATGGTCAGTTTCCACTTCTAACAAGGCAGTATCGGCGGTTAGTTCCCCAGACAATATTCAGTTATGTAGTTCTTGGAATGGGTACTTACTATTTATAGTAAGTCTATTTTTGGCAGTTGTCATTTTTGGCAGGGCAGTGATGAGCATGTTGGTCAGTCAGTATGGCAGGTGTTGTAGGAATCGTCATCAGAATTGTATTTGATAATTACTTGTATTAATTAATAACAATATGTTATTAATTAATAATAAGGAAATATTATAATAATAATAATAATTTATTATTATTATAATATTTTGGAAGTTTATATTATGAAGAGCAGTTAACTGATGATGGTTTTTGGAAACTTTGGAGACCCAGGGATTATAAATACAGGCTCATTTGTGAAGTAGAGGATCGGATAATTGTCAATTGTATTTTGATATGAATTTGGGAGAAGCCAAGGGTTTCTGATTTCAGTTAGCCATTGGAGAGCGTCAATTCTTCAGTGTTGCAACCATTTGAGGTGGTGAAATATCCACTGAATTTGGCATTCAGGAGAGCTTCACTCTGGAGTTCTATTTGTGCTTAAAGTGAAGGAATAAAAGAAGGGTTTGAAGAATATTGAGGACTATCGAGTGTAGACCTGAAGATTCATCATTGGCAGCCATTAGTAATTTTTTTTTTAAAGTTTGTTCTTGCTGCTACAGTGCGCATGAATAGTGCAGGTGAACAGTGCGCGTGAACAATACCCGCGCTATAGTATTTGTGCTTGATTTTGATCGCAACTTTCATCTCCGTCATTGGGAATCACTACTATCAGGTTCCTCTTGAAACTATTAGTAGTTAGCATTGTAATCTTAGGCATATAATTTTTTTTTTGTGAGTGATAACTTAGAATCAGATTTGGCACTGCTGTAGTCATTATTGTAAGCCAATTAATCTTGGAAAATTCATAGCAACATTGTACTTGGGAATGAATTCAACAAAGAAGATATATGTTGCATACCATTTGTTTGACGAAATGTCTTTCTAATAGCATATATGATCAGCATAATAGTTGCATGCCAATTGTTTGTCAAAATGTCAGTTGGCTGTAGGTATGCATTCCATGTCTAGTTTTCATGTATATGCATTGAAAATACCAAAAAGAACTGCACTTGCATATTAGTTATTTGTAAGTGGTATTGTAAACATCTTTTGCACACATTCTAATTTTCTTGGCATCATTCAAACTATATCAAACAATCTGAAACACAAAAATCAGAATAGAGAAAAGCAACATACAAAGTGTTTGACAATATTTCTTGAAATAAATCAATATGCTTAAAAACATACACAATCAAAAACCATAAATCAAAGCTCAAATATTTCTTGAGAAAAAAATCAGTCAGTTTGGGCAAGGGATATTATAGTGGTATCAGAGCTTGCCTACAATAAACCACAGTTCAGTGTTTTTCAAAGTTAGAGCCAAAAGGGGTTCTTACAGGTTTCAATAAATCAGCAATGTTAGGCAAGAAATGTCTAACGAAATTAATCCTCCCAATGAAAGACTGCAAACCTTTCTTATGATGTGGTAGTGGCAATTCTAAAATTTCTACTATCCTTTTCGGATCCACTATAACTCCTTGCTTAGAAACAACATAGCCCAATAAAACACCTTCATGAACAACAAAGACACATTTTTTGGGGTTCAGTGAAACACCAAACTCCCTAAAATGCTCAAAGATTTTCCTGAGATGACCAATATGATCTGCTGCCTCCTTGGAGTAAACTGTAATATCATCAAGATATACCAAGACAAACTTGTACATTAAATTGTTAAAAGCCATGTCCATAGCTTTTTGGAACGTTGCTCCTGCATTTGACAGGCCAAAGGGCATTCTCTTATATGCCATAGTACCCCACTTAGTGGTAAATGTTATTTTATATTGGTCTTCATTTCTAACCAGAATTTGATTATAGCCCGAATACCCATCCAATAATGAGAAACATTCTGAACCAGCCACATACTGAAGTATTTGTTCCATAGAGGGAAGGGGATGCCTATCCTTCAAAGATGCCTTATTTAAATCCCTGAAATCAACACATAACCTAAGCTCCCTATTTTTCTTTCTAACAGGAACTAGATTGGATACCCAACTGGTGTGTTTGATAGGAAAGATGATACCACTTTCTATCAACCTAAATACCTCTTTTTGCATCAATGGTTCCAATTTTGGGTTGACTGGTCTTTGTCTTTGCCTCACGAGCTTGGTACTAGGCTCTAACTCTATGGTATGTTGTGCTAATTCAGGATTAAAGCCTTTTAAATCACTATATTCCCAAGAAAATACAACTACAAATTCTTGAAAAAGTTGAACATAAGATTCTTTTTCAGAAGAAGTGTTTACCTTTCCAAATTTTAGGCTCTTCCAGGGTGCAACCTCCACATTCTCATAATGCTCTTGTGGAACCGGCAAGCTTGTCTTGTCCCTTTTAGCTTGATCATCAGAGTTGAAAATAGACTCCAAGGTAACAAGTCCCTTTGGCAGCTTGTTTGACTTTAACTAAATGATCTGGTTTTCATATTACTGCTCAATTCTGCCATGATTTGAGGCAGCAAACACATCTTCCTCAAACATAAATTGTAATATTTGTTCATCACTCTCAAACACCTGCCATTTTATGTCATTGTCAGGTACACAGGGTCTGACAATGAGCTTGATATGTTGCTGATCACACCCTCTTTTGATATTGTCTGGTATGTTAAACTGAGCTCCAACAGTAGCCAAACGATTAGCATGTTGATTTTTAGTCCTCGGTATAGTAATAAGGTTAAAAGCATCAAAATCTTCTATGGCATCCCATACTCTATTTTTATATGCTTTCAATGTATCATTTTTAACTACATTCAAGCCTCTAACCTGATTAACTATTAGTTCATTGTCCCCATGTACCTTTAAATGCTCAATCCCACGCTTTCTAGCCCATTCTAGGCCATGGATCAAGCCTACATATTCTATTGTGTTATTGGTACAAGAAAAACTAAATTGGAAAGCTGAATAATATCTCTCACCTTTTGGTGAAACAAGCATTGCACCACCACCAGCACCATTCCTACTTCAGGAGCCATCAAAAAACATCTCTTAGACATTATTTTGCTGCTCACCAGTAACTTCCTCTCTTTTGACTAGATTTGGCATCACTAAACCAGCTTTGTGAAACATATAGTTTCCTAAACCAGCGTCCACCAGAAGATTAGCTTCATCACTTAAGATGTTTTCTGCTGCCCTTTCATCCAGTAGGATATCCAGGGTTTCACTAACTTGAGTCCTAGATTCTATAGCTGCAACATGTTCATCATGCTCAAAAATTACACAATTTGCATTAATGACATTGGGCATGTATCACTCAATATGGTCTTTGGATAGTAATTCAGATTGGATGGTAACTTTGGTACCATACCTAGTACGAAAAACCATATGGGACCAATCAAATTATAGGTACCCTCCTATTTTGGCAGTAAATTCTCTTGATAAGCACAAGGCAAAATACAGAGGTAAATCTATAACATAGATATCTTGGGATATAGAAAAATTGGGGCATGCATGCAAAGTCAAACTGACATCTTTGATATGATCTATTGTCTTGACAGCTAAACCATCAAGTTGTACTACACCTTTCTCCAACTGTTCGTACCTTAAACCTAGCTGATCAACTATTTTCTTAGGCATGACAGAGCATGTAGCTCTGCTTTCCACCATGAAATTATGCACCAAACTGTCACCAATAATAAGAGAAACATAAAATGGTGGCGGTTTTACATTCTTACCTTGAACTGCATGTGCTTCCTTGTTGCTGGCCTTCTTTTCATCACTTTGAATCGCAACATTAGTTAAGACAGCCGTTGTATTAGGATCAACAAAAGTCACCTTGGGGTTGATCTCCTCCTTTAATTCTCTCTTCAAACTATCTTCTTGGCCTGGAATAGCCAAATAATCCCACATGCTCATGGAAACATTCATTTTCTTCATGTTGTCTACAATGTTGAAAGGTACAGGTGAATATGCTTTATTTTGTGACTAGACAACAGTTGAATCTGCGTCCTGTTGAGGCTGTTCCTTAGCTGGTATAGTAGGAGTTCTCTTTAAAATACTTGGAATTTGTGTGGATGAAGAATCTACAATTGCAGGTCCTTTATCTTTATCTTCTACTTGTTCTACTTCAAAAGCTCTTTTCTTTGTTCTAGAATATGTCGCAATTGATGAATCACCATTCAAACCACAAAACTCTCCTCCTTGCCAGTTAAGGAAATCAATATCCATGGTGTGTAAATCATGTGGTTTCTTGGGTCCACTGGAAGATGCATCCGGCTGTGAGCTTGCAGCATTTTGAACCATGAGAGCTTGATTAATCACCCCATTTGAACACGTAGACTGATTATGTGCTTGATTGCACGGATAACACCAATCTGCTTCTACTATTAGATTATTTTTCACTTGTGTCAAGTCTCTTACTGGATTAGCAGCTCTTAAAGGAGCTAGATTATAAGGTTGATAAGGCCTTTGATTAATATTCTGCCTCCCACCTTGGAAATTATTCTGATATGGTTGCCTATTATGCTGATATTGTTGACCTTGATTCTGATTTTGTTGATTAAATCCCTGATTTTGCTGTTGAAATGCTGGCCTGAGACCTTGATATTTCTTTTTCATGCTTTTAAGCTTGTTTCCCAAGGTCTGCAATATACTTTCTATTTTTTTTTGGCTGCTCTTAATTTCTTGCAGCTCATTTGATGGACTAGCTAATGTATTTTCATAGCCTCTAGAAATAGAACCAACTGAAACAGTAGGTAAAGAGGCCATTAGCGGTATACTAAGAGGCATATTTGACTGTATATTAGGAAAGTAAGGCATAGGAGGCCTAGGGGAAATTTTACCTCCCTTAATAAGGCTATTCTTGGCTCTAATAGTGATGTCAAAAGCTAGTGGCAGGGAAGTACCTCCCATAGACTGAATCATTATTGAAATATCGCTGTTTAGGCTTTTCAAATAGTATAGAAAATCATAATCTGCACTTGGCCTTACCACCACAGGTATTCTGTTCCATGTTTTTTGAAAATGGGAATTGAAATCTGTCATCTGCTCTTGTGGGGCTCTTTTAACAATTGTTAGCTTCTCTACAAGTGACAAATAGTCTGACTTGTCCTCGAAAAACTTGGTGAAAGCATCACCCAATTCATCCCATGTGGAAATGGAAGCTACAGGTAGATTCCTAAGCCACTCCAATGCTTTGCCTTTGAATGAAGCTGCTAATAATCTTACTGCAACATTATCTTGTGTCACATGGTGAACATTGCAAATAGTAGCCACATCTCTAATGTGCTCAAAAGTAGTTGTTTGGCTTTCCCATGTGAAGTCTAGTAGTCCTTTCAAGGCTGCTAAGGGTATGTCATTGTGCATAGCAAGATTTAAAGGGCTGCCTTGATCAAAGGGTACGAAAGAAAAAGGTCTGGCCATATTGCTAACTTATGTTGATGCACTTGCTAAACCAGCACTAGAATTTGTTGGAGTAGAGGATGAAATACTTGCTGAAACACCACTAGAGCTTGCCTAAGAAGTACTTGCTATTGAGGCAAAAATAGTCACTAAATCGGTCTAAAAAACTGTTGATTCAAAAGGATCATAAAATTTTGTTCTTATAGTTGGTGATGTTGAATGCCTTGCAGGATTTTCTCTTGCTTTTGGCCTTCCTCATCTTACATAAACTTTTGGAGGAGAAGATTGAACCCTCTTTGTATGTGGAGTTCATTTGAGAGTTCTGCTCTTCCTTTTGGGTGTTTCCAACTACAGATATTCAAATGTTCTTGAACTTCTTGTCTCAATTTTTCTCATAAAAATTTATTGTAGCACTGCAATCACTGTTCTTTCACCATGGAGTCGCCAGATACACTTAATAAAAACCTCAAACAGGTCAAATTTTTCACACTGACAGTATATCAAATCAGTATGAAACTAAAAACATGAACTTCTTGTCCCACCGGGCGTGCCAAAACTGTTAAGGCTAAAAATTGCACCCTGTTAAACTACACAAGTTTAACAACTTTGCCTAACATGGGATTCATTTTTGCATGTGGGAAATGTGTAACTAGAAATGAAGCCTCCGAATTCTAGGCTAGTTCCTATTGGATAATCACTGATAACTCCACAAAACTAACTTGAACTTATAGGAAAAGAGATAGAAGTTGCTGAAATGAACCTAAGATCTTAAAATCTAAACTAGAGAACCAAGTGATACACCAAATATGAAATGAGAGTTCAAATATAGGTATCTAAGAAGGATTACTAAAATTATCAGAGTGAATACAAAACACTTCCTTTCTATATAGGCTTGCATAAGTATTTTGTAATAAAGTCTGAAAAATGAACTAGAATAAGGAGGAAAACAAATGCCTCTCTTATGAGCTTCACCCATTAAGACATGAACTACAACCTGCAAACAAACATACTTTTCTGCAACTAGGTGCTTGGGTGAGACAAAACAACATGGAATAATGACAATTCACTAATTATCTTTATTAAATCACCTGTAAATACACACAGAATTGCAGAAAGAAGAGAAGGCTCCAAAATAAATTCCGATAACATAAACTTAGTTGTTGTCACTTGTATTTGATCTTCCAAAATGAGTTACAAATATCTGCACAAAAATGCTAAGGACACAAAAATGTCTCATAAGCCTACTCTACATAATCAGAACTAACTAAAAATGAGTCCACAAACTCATTAAGTACAAACCTAATCCTTGGGTCAGATGCCAGAAAATAGCCTGAAAAATAGGACCTAAAAGCTAATAAAATGAAGTCTATCCTCTGAAAAAGCTCCACTAAGTCATAAAGAACCCTATGAATCATCTATAACTAACCTTAAAAGGCTCAAAAAGCCATAAAGACCCCCCAAACAGGCTAGAGAAAGTCAAAATCCGACCCCTAAATCTTCTCCACTCTCCTAGAAGAACTCCAACACCCCTAAATTTGCTCTAACAAGCCCTATATGCTCTCTGAATGTTTGGAGACTTTATCCAACTCCAAAACACCCTCCTTATGTCTCCACTTTACATAATTGCTTCAAGAAGAAGTCTTTAAGGCATAAAATACACCCTTATCTCTCCAAAGGCATCTTCAAACCTATTACATGCTTAGTCACCCTTCATAAATCTTCCATTGTACTAAATCAAAAGACTTAGTCCAACTCCTCTCAAAAAATAACTCTTTTGTAGTTCAAATATTAACAACTAATTACAATTTATAATGTCATTGTAATAATTATTAATTTACATTTAAAATTTCAAAGGAAATTAATCATTTATGAGATATTAGAAATATAAAATAACATTAATACTTCATAGCAATGAATTATTAATATTATCGTACATTACCTAATGGGCTATTATGCGTATAAGCCTGGCTCCCTTTCGGACTTCAAAATATATTTCAAAACAAAAGAGGGCATAAAGCCCATCGCCCTAAAATATCTTCCATTTGGTTTTCCAAACTTAGCATTTTCTTTTTGCTAAAAGAATTGCTTGAGGGTTATGAAACCCTAGCCGCCATCATCTAGAAACTGGAGGTTACTTTACTATCACCTTTGTCTGGAGTTGGAAGGTTACGCCATGACCAAATGTGGAGGTTCTGTCTTTGTTCTTGCACTTAACTTTTCTTCCTTCAGTGCCTATAGAAGGTATGGAAAAACTTGTGAAGTCGTGGCTTCTCCTCATTCCTTTTTTTTAAAAAAAAAATTGTGCTTCATACTCTGCTGGCCGCCATAAAAGAAGGTGTAGTTTGTTGTCTTTGCTGAAGATGTGGCATTTTAAACTGTGAAACGTGGCCTCTTTAAAAATGCTATAAAATAACTCCATACTTCTATTGCTCTGCAATGAAATTCTTGAAGGCTGTAATCTCTCTCCTCCTTTGAAAATGGCTTCATTTGTTTTGAAAAGAAAACTGTATCTTTTCCTTCACTGTTATTACATATTTCTCTATGCACAACTTCTGGTGTATTTTCTCATTGTCTGGCTCAAGCTAGACTTCTTTTCCTTTGGAGACTACTGGCCGCCATGCTAAATACTATGTTTATTTTCCTTTTTTATGTTTCTGGGCGGGTTGCTGTTTGAGAATATGGTTTATATTGCAACAAAAAATGTTTCTGTGAAAACATGTCCTTGTCTTAAAAACAAAAAACCATAGACTAGACTATGACTATCTACAGATTGCCTTCAAAATCCTCATCTGGGTATGAATGAAGATTTGTAAAACCGCCCAGAAACATTAAAGCTGCGGCTAGAAGAAAAAAATAGTTGCTTTACCTTAGTTTGAAAACATGGCATGTAGCTGCTATTTAAAAATCTGTATCTTTCCTTTTCATAACTTGTGAAAGACAGCTGGGGTTTACTGAAGATATTTCTAGGAATCCTTTTCTCTTAAATGTCTACTGGCTTTTACATTACTGCTCTGCTTGTTTTGAAGGAAAAACTGTACATGTTTGGTTTCTCTGATATGAACATGCCTTAAAAACACAAAAATAGGGATGGCTGTTGCAATAAAACTATTGATTTCTGATTCTTCTGGCTTTGCTGCTGAACATCAACTTAAAAAACCTGAATGATTTGTTCTTTATAGGTTTACTTTGAATAACTTTGTTTGTTACTGGCTATTTTCACTGTTGGGAACATTTTAGTTTTGAAAGAAATTTGTGAATATTTGGCTCTTTTGTTAGATACCTGATTACATGAATCTAGGTACATTTCCTTTCAAAGAAATCTGTGTTCCTTTCCAGTTTTACTACCTAAAGTTGACTTCGAAATTTCTAAAATTTTAGCATTTTAGCATGTCTTTTCCCACTAAAATGTGCTTCATTTTTATGTTTATTGGATAAAATGTCTGCTTTATTTCACACTCTTGATCTTGAAGAACTATATTTTCCTTTGAACATCCTTGTCATTTCCAACTTCCAATTTGTAATCTTCATCATTAGGTACATCAACCTTACCAATAATCTTCTTGATCACTGCATAAACTTTCTTCCTCATTGCCTTCTTCAGAGTTCCCGTGGGCATATTCTTTGAAATTTAGGCTGCAACCCTTTCTCAAATTCCAGTCTCTGTCTCTCCTTCTCCCCTGCCCCTTGTTGAGATAAGGAATTTTCACCTTTTGAGAAAGCACTTGATTCACTGGAAAAATTTCAGTGAATCTCCCATATCTTTCCTTTGGTTTTTTTGACTATATATTCCTTCAAAAGAATTATCTCCTCCTTTAGATGAAAGAAAAATATCATTTTTGCTCTTGTCATTATCTATCTTCAAATCTGGAATATTGTTGTTATGCATAAATTTGAAACAAATATATATCTATATCTGGTTTTTTTCCAAACTATAAGGTTTCACATTAGAATGACATGTCCCTTAAACAGTTTATCAATTGATGCTTTCTTTCATACACATTGAATAATCAAAGTAACCAATTATCTGCTTGTGAAATAAATGCATTAGCATAAACCTTTCTTTCTCACAAGCACTTTTATGCCTTTTATCCCTCCTGTTCTTAACACCTATTTAAAGTAATTATTCTAATGCATATGTCGGGCTCTTACCTGAAGGGAGCCTCGGTTAGGGGCACATATACATTGAAATAATTATTTTCCCCCACATGGAACAAACGCGTTAGCATAAATTTCCTTTCTTTCTCACATGAGCACTTTCAACACTCTGATGTTTTCTCTTTTCGATTTAGGATATTATTAAATTTGCAGCATAAGCATGAAGTAGATTTTGGACAACCAGTCATTTCTTAGATCCGCATGGGATCTAATGTCATTTCCTTTTCAATTTTGCAAAATTTTGGAGCTTGGCAGGAGACTTGCAAAGATGGAATAGACTCAGGACCAGCCAACTTCACCAGTTATAACTAGTCAAAGAAACAGGAAATGACTGGTTAACCTTAACCTATTTCTTCCTATTCTATCGTTTAATTCTATAGGAGAAAGATAGGCTATACTCACGGCTTGTGTGAGGTTTTCAATTTGAACTCGTCTAAATACATATATGCATTTATATTTTCCAAATGAGTGAACTCAAAAATGAAATTTTATCATTGTTCAATGCAAAATTGAATGATTCTTTTAGAAGTTTCACAATGATGCATTTTATCTTTCTGTTCTTGTATCAATAAGGTTAAATGATTCAAAATGTATCCTTTTCAGCAAAATGCTAGAGTAGTGAATTTTTTGATAACATTTTGGCGACCTTTGTTGTATGTATACCTGCTATACATGAGATCAGTTGCCTTAATCATCCATTGGGCAGTGAGTTAACTAGGTACAACTCAAACTTGTAGGATAGCTGGTTGGTAATTATCAGTGTAGGATAGGATTTTGATTACAAATTTATGTCTTGTGGTAGAAAGGCTCCCCTATCCCAAGGAATAGGTGTGCACTCCAAATGTTGTAAAATCTTGATCATTACCAACCATCTATTAGTTCTGAAAACACGAGGCAACTTGTGTTCTGAAAACACTTAGGGAAAACAAGAAAATTAACTAACCAATAGCAAAAACATTCTTAAAATCATGTTGGTATGTATCGGGATGCATATGTATGGATGTTTTATAGTACATGTGACAGTTGAGAAAATCTCCTGCATGTGTGCTATAGAATGTTGATATGTAGACACCCTAATATGTATGAATGTGCTGTTAAGAGTGCTTTTGTTGAGACTAACAACTAACACCTAGGAAAAGAAAAATCAAAGCAAAATGGTGCAGCAACACCTTATTCTGAAACTCTAGGATTCACAAAGTAGGACATACCTCAAAACAAGGTTTGAGGTGAATACCATTGACTGGTATAGGCAGATTTTCTCACTAATACATTTGGGGTCGATTTGCGATGGCTATGTGTCGCAATTGCGACAGCCATGTGTCTCAATTGCGACAGGAATAGACGTCACTATTTTTTAGTTGCAAAATACGACGTCTTTCCTTTTTCGTCGCAATTACGACTTCAATCCGTCGCTATGTAGCCCTATCAACCTCGGCATTTGGGGCGTCGCCAATAAAGGAAATCCGTCGTAATTATATGTGTACGCGTTACAATTGTGACGGAAACCCAAGCAACTGCGACAGTTTTTAGGCGTCGCCAATACAGCGACCCCGTCGTAATTCTGGGGGTGAACATCGCAAGTGTGACGAACACCCAAGCTACTGCGACGGTGTTTGGGCGTTGCCAATACAGTGACCCCGTCATAATTCTAGGGGTGAATGTTGCAATTGCGACGGTGTCAAAATAGAATTAAAAAAAAAATTTGGGGGTGGACGTCGCTTTTACTAGACTCTATTTTGGATTAGAAAACTTGCCTGGCCTATCCTGGAGTAGAAAACTTGCCTGTCCTGTCGCTTTTACTTCAACAATTTTTTCTGTGAATTGTGAGTTTGCAATTCTTTGACGAGTATGTTTGTTTATTTGATTATTTATGTTATTCATTAGCTTTCAAAAAAATTGAAAGAAAGACCTCTCGAACCAAAATTTTCTTGGTTTCTTGCGACCATGACTGCAAACTAACAACACTAGGAGATACAATTTATAAACTGTTTGCAAATTTTTCTCTAGAAGAGTTGCCCTGAAGGGAGTAAGTTGTCTGGTAACTGCTATCCCTTTAAAGGTTAAACCAGGGTCTGCTGTTTTATGCACAATCTCTCATAGTGTTAAATCATTCTTCAAGATATATGACAGCAATGTTTTGATCACATACACAATCATTTATTTCAGAAGGTATGACATTGTGACCTGAATTG
>MU223163.1:779893-790413 GCA_018584345.1 Thuja plicata
GGCTGTAAATGGCCTTACAAGACCTGGAAACACCAACTTAATGCACAAACACCAATCAAAATGCCAATTCAAGTACACCAAATTGTTCCAAAACTTTATCCTCCTTCTCTATTCTTCCCCAATCTGATTTGGTTCGACCAACACAAAATATTTATACTTTTTTGGGTAGTTATAACCCATCCAACTACTCTCATGACCTTTCACCTTCCCTTTTACAACTCTATGTGCAATATTTGCACTTTTACATTTTTGACAATGTTGCATTTTTTATGCAACTTTTACACTTTTGACAATATGACCTTAAAACTTTGTAAAAACTTTAGAAACAAGTCATAATAGACTATTAATGACCTTTTACATCATTTATATCCTTCCATAGATTATTTTAACCATTTTGATCCTATAGACCAAAGTAGGACCTAAATGACAACTTTTACATTTTTATGCATTTTTGCATTGGTCACATCAAGTGACTTACATCATGATTCAAAGGAATATTAAATGAACATGATAATGAACTAGATTTTCCTTGTAGGTAGGTGATGCTCCTGCATCAAATGGTCACTATTATTTTAAATTGTCAATCCAATTATGCCTACTTCTAGGTCAAAGGATGGAGTTCTTTGCAGAGGAATGAAGAAAACAACAAGTATAGTTGTCTGAGCTAGTGTTGTAAATAGAAAAATTTGAAAGGGTACTATAGGAAATAAACATAGGTTCCATACAACCAACATAATGGCAGGCCTTTAGAGGATAGTGATCTTCTATAGAATGGAAAGGAGACCTTTATGAGCCACTTGAGGCTTTCTCTATATTGTGTATTTGCATCAGTCAAGGGGAATTCAAGTTTGTTTTTAGGCATTCATTCCTTGTCAAGAATGGAAGAACAACAACAGTCGTCATTACTAAGAAGATAGCAGCTCACACTCATATTGACTGTAATGGGACAGCAAAAACAAGAGTGAAGAACTTTAGATCAGTCATGAAGGTAAGAATGCTAGAAGGACATTTTAGCAGACGGTCACAATAAGAGCAGTGCTTATATAGTAGGAAAGGACAGCATCCCATAGAGAACAGTCCTAAAGAGTGACAATCTCTTACTAAGAGTAGTGATATAAAAAAGAAGCACTTCTTAGGGGCTTGTGAAAATTGAGGACAGTAGAAGGCACCAAAAAGAAATAAAGCTAAGTAGCAGAATTTGAGGCAAACGCGATAGTTTTATCATGATTTAGCAAGTCAAATTCATGAAAATCTTACTGATTAAGGACAGAGAAAGTCGAGTTCAAAAGGTTAGCTTAGTCCGTCAAGGAGTATTTTATTGACTAAAGAGCATGACAGTCACAAAAAGGAAGATAAAGGGCATAAGTCTATCAAAAAACCAGGAAGATTGCAGGCTTGTTGAAAATGGGCAAAACAGAGATATGTAAAATTGAAGAATTGCATGGGTCAGAGTCATAGAGATAGTTGAAGAGTTATCAAAATGATAAGAAGGAATGGAGGTACGAAAGACGCAACTGTGAAGAGGAAAATGCACTTGTGACAGTTAAAATAAAGTGAAGCATTTTAATGCCAATTGTGGAGGACACTTGTTATTTGCAAGGATCTTGAAAATAGATTTAACAGTGACAGAAGTACTTTGAGGGAAAATTTCAAAGACAAGAGATAGAGATAAGTGATGGAGTAAGTTATTTTGTCATAGTACCTGAAAGAAAGCATGAAAGGCAGTCCTCTGTTAAGCTTAATGTGACAGTCCCTTGGAATTGGAGAGCCAACAGTGAAAAGGGCATGCCAAAGAAGAATTTCTCATGGATTTCAAGGAAGTTACAGTCAAAAAATAAGAACAGTCTCATGAGATATACTTAAGGACACTCCATCAACTATAAACGTGACAGCCATAATAGAAGGAAGGCCTATTAACTAGAAGTGACAATGATCTTGATTGATTGAAACAAAGTGTTGGGTGGAGCTATGCAAGACTACCAAAAATATATAAACTGACAATAAGATTGAGCATGTTGACAGTGGACAATTCATGATACTTGTATCACTTCTCTAGTTAGAACATGAAACCAAGAATTCCTATAGTGACATTACCTTAATGGCAGGAGGTTAAATGATATATCATGTCTTTTTTGATTCAGTGTTTTGGGTTCAATTGTCAAGATATGGAAGGCAAACCTCAAGAGTTAGTGAAAACACAGCCAAAGAGGAGCCTTTTGAACTCCAAATGTTGTGCAAAGTGTATCACAGCTAGGAAAGTGAACTCTTTATGTCAAGTATCAGTGAAGGACAGTCCTGTAGCAGAATGATAAGATATGACAGTAATCTTATGCATGAAGAGAGGTAGTTTAATTGTGAATCTCGTTGACGATAGACAAGGACAACATGAGTTGGTTGAAGCCAAATGATAGTCATGTCTCAGATACCACAGCTGTCATTCAGATGTTAAGGCTTAGAAGTCATGATAACTAAGCAAACTAAGAAGGGACAGCGAGAAGAGGTGATGGCGGTCATAATACATGAAGAGAGTCTTCATAAAGAAAAGTTCTAATAGTCAAAGACAAGACAAAATGTTTTCTTGAAGGATGCATATTCAACATAGATCAAGAATAGGTTCATACCAAGCATGGAGGTCTATAAGGAAGACAAGAAATGAATTATTCAATTATCAAGAAATGAAGAACATGACAGTCTAAGGTACGAATGAACCTAGATGTGGTTGTAATAGTCATGTCAGAATAGTGTTGTTTTTGGAATGAGCCATTGTTGGAAAGCATGATAATACTGGGAATACATGTATGACTACAGGCAAGGTCTACAGGAATGCCAACACACATTATACAGTGGAAATGGACATGTTATAAGATACTTAGGCATCCCACAAGCTGTTCAAGACAAAATGAGATGATAGAAGAGCATTCATGAACAAAAAATGACAAGTATGCAAGCTGATCAGTCAGTGTTTATATGATAATAATGGAAATACATGTATGAGCACATACAAGGTCTGCAGGAATGCCAACACACATTATACAGTGAAAATGGACATGCTATAAGATGCTTGGGCATCCCACAAGTTGTTCAAGACAAGATGAGGTGATAAAAGAACATTCATGAACAGAAAATGACAAGTATGCAAGCTGATCAGTCGCTGTTTATTGTCATTTGCAAACATGAGGTCAAGAAAAGAGGACACTTTAGGACTATTGAGTGTCATTTTGACTTGTGTAAAGATGCCCAATGGATATGTATACATGTGGGTAGCAGTTTGAGGTCATTATGTCATCTTTTGAGGTAGTTGGGGCCGTCTTAAATGTCAGTTTTCTGTTGCATCCGACTCCAAAGCATCTTCCAACTTCAAAGAACAGGGTTGAAGCACATGTCCAATCATTTGGTTACTTTCACAAATTTCGACTATACCATTATGTTCTTATCCTGAATAACTAGTCCTGGCGGCAAGAATGCTCGGTAGTTAAAGGTTAATCTTCAATATTTATTTCACCAATGGGGGCAAACAACCAGATATGAATCACATTCTTACCCATTTGCTGGGCCTTCAACCTCTCAATTATCCTCACCATTTCTCCCAGCTTCATCTTTCCCCAAAATAATTCAATTGTGTAAGGTGATTTTAATAGTTTTCATGCCTCCAAGAACATGTGTAATCATTCAATAAAAATTTTCAGGCATGGGGAAAGAGTAGAACAACAGATGAAAAAATTTTGCATGCAGATGCGGGAATTTTATAAGATACATCAGTGCTGTTCAAAAGTCTTTCCATCTTGTGCACATTACATATTCAAAAAATTGGAACAGCAAATACTAAAAGGACACTTGCCTCATTAAACCATCTCAGCTAGGTAATTCCTTATTGTTACCAAACATCAAAGGCTCAAGTTGTGCTTCAACATTTCTTCAAACTTTGTTTATCATTTTAGTCATTGATAACATTTATGAGTTACCCTATCACTCTACATTACTAACCCCTGATGTGAGCTAGTTTAAAAAATCGGTAATTTAATGTATCTATTTTGAGCTGTTGTAGCAGAATACCCACCCTAGGATTCTACAGATGAAATACCAAAATAATTATTCCAGAGACTTTGGAGGTCACTTTCTTCTTTCTTCCAAGGAATTCAAAGTTGGCAGCTCCTGTCAGCATCCTAACAACTTCATGCAGTGCACAAGAAGCGGGTATGTTATACTGCTATTTAGCATTTAGAGATTAGAATTATGAAAAATAGTTCACTATAAGGGAAAATTGCAAGAACGAAGCAATAAATGGTTTGGAGACACTGTTTTTGGATTTTCAGAATGAGGCCCAGAAAAATTGCAACTTCGGGACCAACATAATGACAGCATCATCCCCGCAGCATGACATCACACAGGACAAAAATGTCAATTTAAGACTGACATCAGAGATCCACTTCCTTGACACAACCACGGTTTGTCTAGTACAACAAATTCCACTAACATCATATTTAGAGGGTCAAAATGGGATAGACAAAGACTTACCTGAGTGCCATAATCCAAGTGCTGAGAGCTATAGAAGGTTTGGGCTCCGAGTGGGAGAAAGGTAAACTTGAGTTGGAAAGACAACTCGATAAGTTCCTGTGGTGCATGAATGTCATAATTGTCGTGGATGAATTCCAAAGGTCTACAAAGTCCAGAATTTGAGGGATTGGGGAAAAGGTCCAAGTCAACTAAAGTGGTTATGAAAAGTGGCTGGAAATCCTACCACAAGATAAAATTATCCATGTGAAAGTGATGAGGACATTCCAACCTTTTCACTTATTGGAAGCATTTGGGTAATTCGAGTCATTCAGAGTCATACAGGAAAGAGACAGATGAACAAAGACATGGATGAAGAGGGATTCATGTACATATTGATGAATGAAGAGGCATTCATGATCATGGATGCAGAGTATCCGAATAAAGGGAACATACCAGAGACCTGTGAGTCGGAACTACTTTTGCAGAACCATGGGCAATGAGACAGATTGATCAAGAGAACAGAAGACAACATAGAATGTCTATGATGGGTACATGTTCTAGTAAGAACCTGTGTATAAATTTCTCTATTCTCTTAAATCAGGTATTTGGCATTTCTTTGTGGATATTTTTGTCTGGAGAGAATTTTCTCCACATTAATTTTCAAGTATGTGTCTGTATTTATCATGGTTTCTCTGCATTGTATCAACATTTCCATAGCTAGTTATTTTTCTTTCTACTTTATGAATTTCCAAACATGATGTGAGAGAGAGAGAGAGAGAGAAAATAAAAAAGGGCAATAATGAATTTTGTGATGCAAAATAAATCAATGAATGGCAACAGTAAAGTTTAGGGTATATGTATAATTTGACTAACCTATACGGTTGCACTTACAGATTATCTACAGTCTGCAGTTCTTTATTTATTTAAAATATTAATATTGAGTAATTGAAAGAAAATAACAGGACTAATTGTTTTCTTTTCACAGAAATATACTGTTTGTAGAACAATCAAAAATTAGATTACGGGTGTATTTATGATGTTTGTTTCTATAATGAGCTATTATAGTTTCAAAAAGAAAAAAGCGCCATGAAGCAACTTATATAGTAATTTGGTGTGTAGCATACAAATATGTCAGGTGCTAATGTTCTTATTAAATTGGTCGTCTTTATCCATAGTGATCAAAGTCTCATGAATAACACAAGGATCGGATGAGGTTTATCAATTATATTACCTACATCAATGAGGTTTTTAGTACCCTGATAGTTGATATGGTATGGTCCAGTTACATCAAAGACCTCCTTCTTGCTTGGACCTATGCAACAGACTACAACATATGCATTGCCTATTGCTTATCTAATTTCATTTGGCCTCTCCACAACAATCTCAATCTTCTTTTCCTCAATTGGCCTGAAAATTGGCAAAATTTGTTTGAATATTATCAGGCTATCAGCTTGACAGAAAACCAGAACATGCATCTAAGTTGTTTAACATTTGCCTCCTTTTTATTACATAAATATCTAGACACATATTTTCTCTTCCTTTTTTCCTTGAATTTCTAAGCAACAAGTAAGAGAGAAAAAGAAAATATTGTACAACAGATGTTTAGTTATGTCAATGGAATGGTGAACCAGTGGTACATGAACATGCAACTAAAACCAGAAAAGTTCCAAAAGAAGGAAATTTCTGCCTAGTGTACACCATTAGAACAAATACCCACTGATAATTAGGCTCATACCTTAGGGGCATGGAAGGATTCACACTCTGAGAATCCAATTTTATCTGTTCCACACTCTGCGCAAGCATCAGCATAGTACACAATAATTAATACCTATGATACATCAAGAACAAATGGCATAATAAAATGTCACACCAATATATCAAAATATATATATATATATATGAAATCTACCAAATTCCATGGATCACTCCCACAAGACAATTGCGTACCTCAAGAAGAGGCTCTGCGTTTTGCAAACTACAAATACGTGCCCATACATAAAATCCAAGCTTCAAAAGTTCCTGTTGAACATGTCAGAAGAATGTTAGAGAACAGTAAGACAGACCATCCAAATTTGGAAATCAAGTGGCTTAATGGATCTATAGTTATACACAGAAAATTAAAGTGAATGCATGATTCTTTAATAAGTTGCCACCTATATATATTTATTAAAAATGAGTACAGAAGTTAGGTACCTGATAGTCCGCAAGCCAACTTTCCCTGTGGCTCTCCAACTCCTGATATTGTAGATTTCTGAAAATCCACAGATTCTTCCTTGTAACTCTGAGAGACCAATTCATTTTTTGTGTTCACAGTGCCTGAAATAGCATAGATTGTTAGACAGAGATAAAAATAGTTCTTAAATTTTGGTTTTTCCAATAAGTTTTTTAGAGGTGCAAACATCTAGGATGGCTTGTTACATTCTAGACTCAGTTTATGGGTTCTCCATACCGAGAAAACTCATCTAATCCAAAGGCATATCAATCTTTGAATTGTACAAATGCCTCCAAATAAGTCCAAAGCTTAATCAAGTGAGTTGACTGACTTATAGCTGGCAACTTACTGCTACACCGTTCCCTCTACAAATAATATTTCATCACTAAAAGCATATAGAGATAACGGGCACTTCATATTGTCCAGCTTCTACATATTCCTGGAACTTTAATATGTAAATGATTGGAATTAGATTTAGGGATGGCTTCGCTCATCAATCTTCATTACAATGAATGTTATTCAAATCTTTGTCTGGCAGTGATCAGATGCTCACCTTCTAATTTACACCACTGAATAAAAAGGGGCAGAATGGCAACTACCATTAAAATAAGCAAGGTAATAATATGATGTGACAATTATAAGAGCAAGCACACCAATGTTCTTAATGTCACGGAAGATCAAGTCTCTTGGGGTGAAAATGGTTCTTTCTGGTGAAGGTTCAGACGAAATATTTGGAGGTTCTTTCTGGTGAAGGTGCTCCTGAAAAACAAGATTTTCACGAGGAGACATGTCACAAGGTAGAAACACCTTAATCACACAAACCCTCTGTGAACTTATCTACATTTCCAGTGTACCAGAACTAATTAAGTCCTCCGTGAAAAACAATCTGAACTCTGATTCCTCCATTTGGGAATGGAGATAAAGGGTTTGCATATGTATGACTGCTTAAGGGCTAACAAATCTACATCTGCGTGGGGCTTGGAGGCTCGTGTACCACTTTTAGACAAGGAATTTATCAATGTTGCTATGGACATTGATCCCGACTGGAAAATGGTAGAATGCCTACTGCCATTACTTTTATCCCCAGAGAGCAATATTTCAATAGAGTAAATAGTTGGAGAAAATTTCAGTGCAGTAATAGATGATTATACTGAAAATTTTGTAACAAGGAAAATCCTTATCTTCCACAGGTTTGGCTTTTAAATTTTGCCTGGTTTCTTAGCCATATAAAGGGTCCACGAATTTTTTCAACCATGAATTTTTTCAAATTTGATTATATAATTTTTTTTATTGACATTTTAGATCAAACTTTCTGACCTCTCGAGAAATAGAAAGAAAGAAAAGATAGTTTAATTCCCTATGAAGAAGTAATAAAAAATATTTCATTCTAATCTTTTTCATTGTCTGATTAGTGATTACAAATCCAATTAAGATTATGGTGAACTTCTTAATGCATACAATATATCTGAATGTTTAGATCATATCGGACTTCTACATTCATACTGTAATACATCCGAGTATTGTTAATCATTTTTTCTTTTCAAGTCAGAAACAACATATTTTAGAATAACATCATTCTGGTGGTGATATTACAGCACATCCTCTACAGACAAAAGGAGCAGTTCAGCGATGGGATTGGTTACAGTTGGATTGATGGTTTGAAAGCACATGCAGCAGAGCATGTATGTAGTTCTTTGTATTGAGCAAATTTAAAAAGCACATTCAAAATTTTAATTTGTTTAGATGGCATATCTGAAATCGCACTAGCTTCTTTAATAAGACTCATCTATTAGTATAATTTTAAATGACATCTAAATAAATCAAAACTTAGCATATTCTATTATAGTTGAATAAAAAGGTAATAATATGATCGAATTCCATTATATACAGCTCTATGTATGACATAAGAAGATTGCATATATTGAAGAATTTATGTGCAGTTTGCCATATACAAAGTCATATAGCGAGTCTAGAGAATTTACTAAGTCTACTCTCATTTGTAATAATGATCTCAAAGAAAGTGAGGAGGTAAGTTTGATCTCAAAGTTTTGATGGCCAGAAAGGAATCACACTAATCATGTCATTCTCACCTTTTAAAATGTTTATGATGATGATTTGAATGTTGTTCCTAACACTACATTGATAAATTTGTGCCCAGGGTGCTTTCACAGTCACAAAGCTTAAGAGAACTTGCTAAGACACAAAACTTTAGGACAGGTTAATCTGGAAACAATTAAGCTTTTCCCAATCTCCCAAGAAATAAGTATTTAGTGTTTTCTTCCTAAAAACTTGTTGAGTCTGTTGAAACTTTCCAAGACCTGTGATCTCCTTTTGGCTGGGAAAGCCTAAGCCGGAACTGTCATATGTACACAAGGAAAGAAAGGAAAATGAAAAAAATCATTCTCAACTATGGAAGAAGTTTTGAACTCATTGAATCAATACAAAATGGCTGTACAATGTAGACAAAATTTCAGCGGTTTTGGACTGATTTTGAAATGTGGGGCTGAACCTAGGTCAACTTTGGTCTTGCCATACTCCATGACCTCCATGGTCTTTTGATTTATTGTACACCTTATCGAGACATGGGGATTTCTAAATGGGAATCGTTTTCTTTTGAAAGAGTTTAAAAGCATATGTCCCCATGTCAACGAAAAGCCATGGAAGTTGCTTTAAAAAGGGTGAAAAATCATGATAACTTTTAGCTCCTAAAACAGGACAAAACATAACCGAACAGGAAAAATATTAAAGTAAACAGAGAATAAGGTACTCCCCAAACTCCAGAGTAATTTCACGTAACATTGGACAAAAATTCTCACATGTTTTCCTGCAATTAATACTAAGTTGTACTCATATTAAAAGAAAAGAAAATCCCAGTATAATACAGAACAACTTCATACCAGTTACACTATAGCCCTGTATTGTTCTTGTAATTATTTTTTCAATGAATTGATTGATTGATCTAATAGCAAATGCAGTTCCACCAAAATGCTGAAGTCCATAGAATGCCAAGCATTAAGCACACCATACCTGAGCTGAAAATCAATTTTGACCTTGAAAATGGTCCATGTGGCTTCTTTTTGTTGATAAATTTAAGAATTGGACCTCCCACAAATTCATGAAGGTGGGATTCCACAGGTATAAGCGACAAGTCTTCCAAATGGGCAGCTCGGAAGATTTATTTATTTCATCGAATTAAATTGATTTGGTTTCTGGTAGGGTTGGACAGCTACCGTTCTGGCCACCATTATAGCAGGACCCGGGAAAAGCTGCCTTCGACACATCAGCACAGGACCAGGCTTTGTTTCCTATAACAACCCTTCGGTAACATGAGCTTTTCTGACTACTGTTCCCTTAGATTTTCTGTTTTGGCCAGACAATTTATGCCTACTGGTTTCCCTGTTCAAAAATGAGCTGTGACAGTGAAAATCAGAAAGAGAAATACATCTGCCAGCAGGAGATAATTAATAAGCTTACAGATCAGTATTATGGTTAACTGGTATTAAAACTTATGACCCTGATTAAGCAAACATCAGTCCTCAGTGAGGGTTAACTTAAAATGGGATGAAATAACTCATATACACTTAAAAGATTTCATAGATGGCACCTGTGGAATTTAGTATGAATGAAGAAAACTTTCATTGAGATGGCCCCCATTAAATTATATTCAGAACATTCAGCAGTAAAACGTTTCTCTTCTCTTCCAACTCTGCTCTCGGGAGGCTAAATTTTTCGATGGCCTGGGTAGAGGAATAAGTCGTTATGAGATTGTCATTCATTCACGAAAGCACTACAAGGCAAGGAAAATAAAAGGAGG
>MU223163.1:790513-804918 GCA_018584345.1 Thuja plicata
GGATTCCAATGCAGTAGCTATCAATGAAAAATTTCTTTCACCGCAGAGATGCAAAAACCCCTCTCGGTGCTATTGAACATAGAAATGACAACGTTTTCTCTTTTTTTTTTTCCTTATATCCCGTTAACGTCGCAATTGCAATGTTGTCGGGTTATAATTGAAAAAAAAAGACAAAAACACATAACATCTGCCCCCGTCGCAAATTGCTATCGCAATTTCACCCCAAATGTATTAGTGTCTCCTTCAAGAGTTGACAGCTGAAAAGTGTTATGTTCCTTGCATTTTGTGATCACAAACAGGGCTCCCCAAAATGAATCAAACTTAGTGTGCTTACCCGGTTTTCTCTTAAACTCATCCCACTTGAGAAAAATATCACCCACATTGAAGTCCTTGGCTCTCGCTTTTCTATCAAAGCTCCTTTTAACTTGCATCTACTGGAACTCCATGGTTTGCATTGCCTTCCTTCTACTTTCCTCCAATTCCATCATCTGTGCATAACACACTAGCATAGGATCTCCCTCCTCAAAAAGAACCAACTGAATGGCAAGATCAAGCGTTGGCAACTCTGCTTCAATAGACAACTGAACCTCCTTTCCATAAACTAACCGATAAGGTGAGTTTCCAATTATTTGCTTTGGAGTGATTCTATCCACCCATAAGGCAACCTTCAACCTAGAGTGCCAATCATGTTGATTCACCTGCAGAGTTCTTTTAATAATTCTTATTAGGTTCTTGTTTGTAGACTCTGCTAACCCATTACTCTATGGGTAATAATTGGAACTAGTACTGAGATAAATTCCATGCTTAAGTTCCCACTCAGTTACTCTAAGTCCAATGAAAGCAAGGGCATTATCAAAAATTATAGAATCAATATCATCATAAAAGTTAAGGACTACTATCTCATTTGCATCCTTGAGTGCTGCTGCCTCCGTCCAAGATATGAAATAATCAGTGGTAGTAATTATCCACTTGTGCCCCGCACTTGACAGAGGGTTGATTGGACCAATGAAGTCAACACCCCACTTTTGAAAGGGTTGTTCTATTTTAATTGGCTACAAAGGCAAAGCTGCTAGCCTTTCTTTCCCTGCAAACATGGAGCACTTGACACATTTCCTAACATATGCATGGCTGTCTTTGAAAATATCAAGCCAATAATAACCACCTCTAAGAATTTTATATGCTATAGTTCTAGGGGGAAAATGACCTCCTGAATGATCGTCATGGAATTCATGAAAAATGTATGCAATTTGGTCTGAATCAATGCATCTGAGAAGGACACTATTGTGATCCTTTCTATACAAAACAAAATTAACTAAGACAAAAGGAACTGACTGTAACCGATAATACATTTGTTTTGCCTTGTCCAAATTGGCTGGGCATTCACTGGTCTTCAAAAAATGAACCATATCTTGTAACCAACTTGTTGTCCTATCATCACCAGCTATCATACCAATCACTAAAACAATATCTTCTTGCCCTTGTAGCTCTGAAACCTCTCCATCAGCAATCTTCTCGCATAGGCCCTTGCATCTAACCAACTTAGTCACCTAGATATCCACATCATACTCCATGGCCTGTGTTATCCAACCAACTCTCTTTTCGTTCAAATCCTTACTAAGTAATAATTCCTTGACACTTGGGTGCGCAACCCTTAAATGAATCTTATTATGAGACAACAAGTGTCTGAAATTTTTGAGGCTCTTTACCAGAACAAGGACATGTTTTTCAACAAATTTGTACCTCTGCTCATAATCTTCTAACCCCTTGCTGAAAAATGCAATTGACTGCTCCAATCCTTATGTATTTTGCTGTACCAACATTGCAGAGATAGTTTCATAACCGCCATATGCATAAAGGATAAAATCCTTGTTGGAATCTGGATTTACTAAAGCAGGAGCTGCTGCTAGGGACTCTTTAATAATCTGAAAACTACCTTTTTCCTCTTTTGTCCAACTAAAAACAACATTCTTCTTGAGCATAGAAGTTAACGGCTTCAATAAATCAGCAATGTTAGGCAAGAAATGTCTAATGAAATCAATCCTCCCAATGAAAGACTGTGAACCTTTCTTATTATGTGGTAGTGGAAATTCTAAAATTGCTGCTATCCTTTCCAGATCCATTGTAACTCCTTGCTTAGAAACAACATAACCCAATAACACACCTTCATGAAAAACAAAGACACATTTTTTGGGGTTCAGTGAAACACCAAACTCCCTACAATGCTCAAAGATTTGCCTGAGATGACCAATATGATCTGCTGCCTCCTTTGAGTAAACTATAATATCATCAAGATATACCAAGACAAACTTGTACATTAAATTGTTAAAAGCCATGTCCATAGCTTTTTGGAACGTTGCTCCTACATTTGACAAGCCAAAGGGCATTCTCTTATATGCCATAGTAGCCCACTTAGTGGTAAATGTTGTTTTATATTGGTCTTCATTTCTAACCAAAATTTGATTATAGCCTGAATACCCATCCAATAATTAGAAACATTCTGAACCAGTCACATACTGAAGTATTTGTTCCATAGAGGGAAGTGGATGCCTATCCTTCAAAGATGCCCTATTTAAATCCCTGAAATCAACACATAACCTAAGCTCCCTATTTTTCTTTCTAACAGGAACTAGATTGGATACCCAACTGGTATGTTTGATAGGAAAGATAAGACCACTTTCTATCAACCTAAATACCTCTTTTTGTATCAATGGTTCCAATTTTGTTTTGACTGGTCTTTGTCTTTGCCTCACGGGCTTGGCACTAAGCTCTAAATCTATGGTATGTTGTGCTAATTTAGGATTAAAGCCTTTTAAATCACTATATTCCCAAGAAAATACATCTACAAATTCTTAAAAAAGATAAACATAAGATTCTTTTTCAGAAGAAGTGTTTACCTTTCCAAATTTTAGGCTCTTCCCGAGTGCAACCTCCACATTCTTGTAATGCTCTTGTGAACTCAACAAGCTTGTCTTGTCCCTTTTAGCTTGATCATCAGAGTTGAAAATAGACTCCAAGGTAACAAGTCCCTTTGGTAGCTTGTTTGACTTTAATTGAATGATCTGGTTTTCATATTGCTGCTCAATTCTGCCATGATTTGAGGCAACAAACACATCTTCCTCCAATAGAAATTGTAAGATTTTTTCATCAGTCTCAAACACCTACCAGTTTATGTCATTGTCAGGTACACAGGGTCTGACAATGAGCTTGATATGTTGCTGATCACACCCCTTTTTGATATTGTCCAGTATGTCAAACTGAGCTCTAATAACAGCCAAATGATCAGCATGTTGATTTTTAGTCCTCGGTATACCAATAAGGTTAAGAGCATCAAAATCTTCTATGGCATCCCATACTCTATTTTTATATGCTTTCAATGTATCATTTTTAACTGCATTCAGGCCTCTAACCTGATTAACTATCAGTTCACTGTCCCCATGTACCTTTAAATGCTTAATCCCATGCTTTCTAGCCCATTCTAGGCCATGGATCAAGCCTTCATATTCTGCTGCATTATTGGTACAAGCAAAACTGAATCAAAAAGTTGAATAATATCTCTCACCTTTCAGTGAAACAAATATTGCATCACCACCAGCACCATTCCTACTTTAGGAGCCATCAAAAAACATCTCCCAGACACTATTCTTCCGCTCACCAGTAACTTCCTCTCTTTTGACCAGATTTGGTATCACTAAACCAGCTTTGTGAAACATATAGTTTCCTAAACCAGCATCCACCAGAAGATTATTTTCATCCCTTAAGATGTTTTCTGCTGCCCATTCATCCGGTACGATATCCGGGGTTTCACTAACTTGATTCCTAGATTATGTAGCTGCAACATGTTCATCATGCTCAAAAATTACACAATTTGCATTAATGACATTGGGCATGTATGGCTCAATATGGTCTTTGGACAGTAATTTAGATTGGATGGTAACTTTGGTACCGTACTTAGTATGGAAAACCATATGGGACCAATCGGATGATAGGTACCCTCCTATTTTTGCAGTAAATTCTCTTGATAAACACAATGCAAAATACGAAGGTAAATCTATAACATAGATATCTTGGGATATAGAGAAATTGGGGCATGCATGCAAAGTCAAACTGGCATCTTTGATAAGACCTACTGTCTTGACAGCTGAGCCATCAAGTTGTACTACACCTTTCTCCAACTGTTCGTACCTTGAACCTAGCTGATCAACTATTTTCTTAGGCATAGTAGAGCATGTAGCTCCGCTGTCCACCATGCAATTATGCACCAAATTGTCAACAATAATAAGAGAAACACAAAACGGTGGCGGTTTTACATTCTTGCCTTGAACTGCAGGTGCTTCCTTGTTGCTGGCCTTCTTTTCATCACTTTGAACCGCAGCATTAGTTAACACAGCCGCTATATTAGGATCAGCAAAAGTCACCTTGGGGTTGATCTCCTCCTTTAATGCTCTCTTCAAACCATCTGCTTGGCCTGGAATAGCCAAAGAATCCCACATGCTCATGGAAACATTCATTTTCTTCATGTTGTCTACAATGTTGAAAGGTACAGGTGAATATGCTTTATTTTATGACTTGACAACAGTTGAATCTGCGTTCCATTGAGGCTGTTCCTTAGCTGGTATAGTAGGAGTTCTCTTTAAAATACTTGGAATTTGTGCGGATGAAGAATCTGCAATTGCAGGTCCTTTATCTTTATTTGCTGCTTGTTCTACTTCAAAAGCTCTTTTCTTTGTTCTAGAATATGTCGCAATTGATGAATCACCATTCAAACCACATAAATCTCCTCCTTACCAGTTAAGGAAACCAGTATCCATGGTGTGTAAATGATGCGGTTTCTCATGTTCACTAAAAGATTGATCCGACTGTGAGCTTGCATAATTTTTAGCCATGAGAGCTTGATTAATCACCCCATTTGAACACGTAGACTGATTATGTGCTTGATTGCATGGATAACACCAATCTACTTATGCTATTAGGTTATTTTGCACTAGTGTCAAGTCTCTTACTAGATTATCAACACTTAAAGGAGGTGGATTATAAGGTCGATAAGGCCTTTGATTAATATTCTGCCTCCCACCTTGGAAATTGCTCTGATATGGTTGCCTATTCTGCTGATATTGTTGACCTTGATTCTGATTTTGCTGATTAAATCCCTGATTTTGCTGTTGAAATGCTAGCCTACGACCTTGATATTGCTTTTTCATGCTTGTAAGCTCGTTTCCCAAGGTCTGCAATATACTTTCTATTTTTTGTTCGCTTCTCTTAATTTCCTGCAGCTCATTTGATGGACCAGCTGATGTATTTTCATGGCCTCCAAAAATAGAACCAACTGAAATAGTAGGTAAAGGGGCCATTGGCGGTATACTAAGAGGCATATTTGACTGTATATTAGGAAAGTAAGGCATATGAGGCCTAGGGGCAATTTTACCTGCCTGAATAAGGCTATTCTCGGCTCTAACAGCGATGTCAAAAGCTTGTGGTAGTGAAGTACCTCCCATAGACTGAATCATTACTGAAATATCATTATTTAGGCTTTTCAAATAGTATAGAAAAGCATAATCTACACTTGGCCTTACCGCCACAGGTATTCTGTTCCACATTTTTTGAAAATGGGGATTGAAATCTATCATCTGCTCTTGTGGGGCTCTTTTAACAGTTGTTAACTTCTCTACAAGTGACAAATGGTCCAACTTGTCCCCAAAAAACTTGGTGAAAGCATCACCCAATTTGTCTCATGTAGAAATGGAAGCTATAGGTAGATTCCTAAACCACTCCAATGCTTTTCCTTTGAATGAAGCTACTAATAATTTGACTGCAACATTATCTTGTGTCACATGGTGAACATTGCAAATAGAAGCCACATCTCTAATGTGCTCAAAAGTAGTTGTTTGGCTTTCCCCTATGAAGTCTGGTAGTCCTTTCAAGGCTTCTAAAGGTATGTCATTATGCATAGTAAGATTTAAAGGGTTGCCTTGATTAAAGGGTACGAAAGCAAAAGCTCTGGCCATATTGCTAACTTGTGTTGATGCTCTTGCTAAACTAGCACTAGAATTTGTTGGAGCAGAGGATGAAATACTTGCTGAAAAACCACTAGAACTTGCCTAAGAAGTACTTGCTGCTGAGGCAAAAACAGTCGCTGAATCGGTCTGAAAAATTGATGATTCAAAAGGATCAAAAAATTCTATTCTTATAGTTGGTGATGTTCAATGCCTTGCATGATTTTCTCTCTCTTTTGGCCTTCCTCGTCTTACATAAAATTTTGGAGAAGATTGAACCCTCTATGTATGTGGAGTTCATTTGAGAGTTCTGATCTTCCTTTTGGGTGTTTCCAACTACAGATATTCAAATGTTCTTAAACTTCTTGTCTCAATTTTTCTCATAAAAATTTATTGTAGCACTGCAATCACTGTTCTTTCACCATGGAGTTGCCAGATACACTTAATAAAAACCTTAAACAGGTCAAATTTTTCACACTGACAGTATATCAAATCAGCATGAAACTAAAAACATGAACTTCTTGTCCCATCAGGCGTGTCAAAATTGTTAAGGCTAAAAATTGCACCCTGTTAAACTACACAAGTTTAACAACTTTGCCTAACATGGGATTCATTTTTTCATGTGGGAAATGCGTAACTAGAAATGAAGCCTCCAGATTCTAGGCTAGTTCCTATTGGATAATCACTGATAACTCCACAAAACTAACTTGAACTTATAGGAAAAGAGATAGAAGTTACTTAAATGAACCTAAGATCTTAAAATCTAAACTAGAGAACCAAGTGATACACCAAATATGAAATGAGAGTTCAAATAAAGGTATCTAAGAAGGATTACTAAATTTATTGGAGTGAATACAAAACACTTCCTTTCTGTATAGGCTTGCATAAGTATTTTGTAATAAAGTCTGAAAAATGAACCAGAATAAGGAGGAAAACAAATGCCTCTTTTATGAGCTTCACCGCTTAAGACATGAACTACAACCTGCAAACAAACATACTTTTCTGCAACTAGGTGCTTGGGTGAGACAAAACAACATGGAATAATGACAATTCACTAATTATCTTTATCAAATCACCTGTAAATACACACAGAATTGCAGAAAGAAGAGAAGGCTCCAAAATAAACTCTGATAATATAAACTCAGCTGCTGTCAGTTGTATTTCATCTTCCAAAATGAGTTTAAAATATCTGCACAAAAATGCTAAGGACACAAAAATGTCTCATAAGCCTCCTCTCCATAATCAGAACTAACCAAAAATGAGTCCACAAACTCACTAAGTACAAACCTAATCCTTGGGTTAGATGCTAGAAAATAGCCTGAAAAATAGGACCTAAAAGCCCATGAAATGAAGTCTATCCTCTGAAAAAGCTCTACTAAGTCATAAAGAACCCTATGACTCATCTATAACTAACCTCAAAAGGCTCAAAAAGCCATAAAGACCCCCCAAACAGGCTAGAGAAAGTCAAAATCTAACCCCTAAATCTTCTCCACTCTCCTAGAAGAATTCCAACACCCCTAAATTTTCTCTAACAAGCCCTATATGCTCTCTGAATGTTTGGAGACTTTATCCAACTCCAAAAAATCCTCCTTATGTCTCCACTTTACATAATTGCTTCAAGAAGAAGTCTTTAAGGTATAAAATACACCCTTATCTCTCCAAAGACATCTTCAAACCTATTACATGCTTAGTCACCCTTCATAAATCTTCCATCGTACTAAATCAAAAGACTTAGTCCAACTCCTCTCAAAAAATAACTCTTTTGTAGTTCAAATATTAACAACTAATTACAATTTATAATCTCATTGTAATTAATTATTAATTTACATTTAAAATTTCGAAGGAAATTAATCATTTATGAGATATTAGAAATATAAAATAACATTAATACTTAATAGCAATGAATTATTAATATTATCTTACATTACCTAATGGGCTATTATGCGTATAAGCCTGGCTCCCTTTTGGACTTCAAAATATATTTCAAAACAAAAGAGGGCATAATGCTCGTCGCCCTAAAATATCTTCTATTTGGTTTTCCAAACTTAGCATTTTCTTTTTGCTAAAATAATTGCTTGAGGGTTATGAAACCCTAGCCGCCGTCATCTGGAAACTGGAGGTTACTTTGTTGTCTCCTTTGTCTCGAGCTGGAAGGTTACGCCATGAACAAATCTTGAGGTTTTGTCTTTGTTCTTGCACTTAACTTTTCTTCCTTCAGCGCCTGTAGAAGGTATGGAAAAACTTGTGAAGTTGTGGCTTCTCCTCATTCTTTTTAAAAAAAAAAAAATGTTCTTCATACTTTGATGGCCGTCATAAAAGAAGGTGTAGTTTGTTGTCTTTGCTGAAGATGTGGCGTTTTAAACTGTGAAACGTGGCCTCTTTAAAAATGTTATAAAATAACTCCATACTGCTATTTCTCTGCAATGAAATTCTTGAAGGCTGCAATCTCTCTCCTCCTTTGAAAATGGCTTCATTTGTTTTGAAAAGAAAATTGTATCTTTTTCCTTCACTATTATTACATCTTTCTCTATGCACAACTTCTGGTGTATTTTCTCATTGTCTAGCTCGAGCTGGACTTCTTTGCCTTTTGAGACTACTGGCCGTCATGCTAAATACTCTATTTATTTTCCTTTTTTATGTTTCTGGGTGGGTTGTTGTTTGAGAATATGGTTTATATTGCAACAAAAAATGTTTCTGTGAAAACATGTCCTTGTCTTAAAAAGAAAAAACCATAGACTGGACTATGACTATTTGCAAATTTCCTTAAGAATCCTTGTCTGGGTATGAATGAAGATTTGTAAAACCGCCCAGAAACATTAAAGCTCTGGCTAGAAGAAAAAAATAGTTGCTTTACCTTTGTTTGAAAACATGGCATCTAGCTATTGTTTAAAAATCTGTATCTTTCCTTTTTATAACTTGTGAAAGACGGCTGGGGTTTACTAAAGATATTTCTAGGAATCCTTTTCTCTTAAATGTCTACTGGCTTTTACATTACTGCTCTGCTTGTTTTGAAGGAAAAACTGTACATGTTTGGTTTCTCTGATATGAACATCCCTTAAAAACATGAAAATAGGCATGGTTGTTGCAATAAAACTATTGATTTCTGATTCTTCTTGCTTTGCTACTGAACATCAACTTAAAAAACCCGAATGATTTGTTGTTTACAGGTTCACTTTGAATAACTCTATTTGTTACTGGTTATTTGCACTGTTGGGAACATTTTAGTTTTGAGAGAAATTTGTGAATATTTGGCTCTTTTGTTAGATACTCGATTACATGAATCTTGGTTCATTTCATTTGAGAGAAAACTGTGTTCATTTCCAGTTTTTCTACCTAAAGAGGACTTCAAAATTTCTAAAATTTTAGCATTTTAGCATGTCTTTTCCCACTAAAATGTGCTTCAATTTTATGTTTATTGGATAAAATGTCTGCTTTATTTCACACTCTTGATCTTGAAGCACTGTATTTTCCTTTGAACATCCTTGTCATTTCTGACTTCCAGTTTGTATTTTTCATCATCAGGTACATCAACCTTACCAATAATCTCCTTGATCACTGCATAAAATTTCTTCCTCATTGCCTTCTTCAGAGTTCCCCTGGGCATATTCTTTCAAATTCAGGCTGCAACCCTTTCTCAAATTCCAGTCTCTGTCTCTCCTCCTCCCTTTCCGCTTGTTGAGATAAAGAATTTTCACCATTTGAGAAAGCACTTGATTCACTGGAACAATTTTAGTGAAGCTCCCATATCTTTCGTTCAGTTTTTTTGACTGTATATTCCTTCAAAAGAATTATCTCCTCCTTTACATGAAAGAAAAATATCATTTTTGTTCTTGTCATTATCTGTCTTCAAATCTGGAATATTGTTGTTATGCATAAATTTGAAACAAATATATATCTATATCTGGCTTTTTTCCAAACTGTAAGGTTTCACATTAGAATAACATGTCCCTTAAACAGTTTATCAATTGATGCTTTCTTTCATACACATTGAATAATCAAAGTAACCAATTATCTGCTCGTGAAAAAAACACATTAGCATAAACCTTTCTTTCTCACAAGCACTTTTATGCCTTTTATCCCTCATGTTCTTAACACCTGTTTTAAAAAATTATTCTAATGCATATGTCAGGCTCTTATCCGAAGGGAGCCTCGGTTAGGGGCACATATACACTGAAATAATTATTTTCCTGCACATGGAACAAACGCATTAGCATAAATTTCCTTTCTTTCTCACATGAGCACTTTCAACACTTTGATGTTTTCTCTTTTCGATTTAGGACAACATTAAATTTGCAGCATAAGCATGAAGTAGATTTTGGACAACCAGTCATTGCTTAGATCCACATGGGATCTAATGTCATTTCCTTTTCAAATTTGCAGAATTTAGGAGCTTGGCAGGAGACTTGTGTTGTGAATCAGGATTGCGCCTATAGCTGGATGCAGAATCTAGCCATCCTGTTGGAACATGAAAACATTCTCCTTGGTGGATGAGAGAATGAATCTCCAGATTCTAGGCCGGTTCCTGTTAAATTCAGGATATCACCTAATGCTAAGTATGTATGTGGGAAAGGGGTAGAAAGATAATATGAATACCTAGAAAACTCTAAAGGAGCTGATACACCAACAAATGATATTTAACTCGATCTAATCCAGCATAGATCTTTAAAGATAATGATGGCTCTCAGTACCTAGACAAACATGCAACTACAAAAGTATTTCTATGTAAGGATGTGCAATATTTTTTTCTTTGATAGGGAAGTAATACTTCACCAATATTCTACAAAGAATTAGGACACAAACAAAAGACCTTTAATGACAAGTATCAAGATTTTAAAATGTAACCAGGAATGCAACTTAGATGAAGGGATAACACAACATCAAAGAAGATAAACTCACAGCCTTACACTTCAAAACAAATGGGAAGGAACAACTATCTCTATATATCAATACTATGAAAAAATTTGCTTCAAAAATGCCCTTACAATATATTCACAAGTCTGCAATATGACAGAACCCGTGAAGAAAAGAAGGTCCAAAATAAGGAGACCTAAATAATGATGTAAAAGTACAAGATATAGCCCCCTAGAAATAGAAGGGTCGAATGTATGAAAAAACTCCTCAAAAAGAGGCCTCAAACTGCTAGAAACTGAAGTACAAATGCTGTCAGAACTCCCCCAAGCCAAGTGCCACTGAAAACCACTCCAAATCTGCCCAAGAACTACTCCTCATCTCCTAAAATCATGCATAAAGAATGGGGTCGAATGTGAAGAAAAATCCCACTAAAATAGGGATATAACTGCAAGAACTGTGACCAAACTGCCCCAGAACAGCTCCCCAACTGATGCTAACTGAAAGACCACTGAAAAAAAACACCTCCAGAGAGCTCCAAGATGCTGTGATCAGGCCATAACAGCATCAGAACTGAATAAACATAATAACTCCTCAAAATGAGCATGAGATCGGGCATCCAACTGCTAGTCAACTCCTAGAAAAGTGACTCACTCCAATGCATTTTGAATAATTAATAATGTTTGCCTTATAAAATTGGCAAACAATTATTATTATCACAATGAAAATACAAAAAAGAAAGCTTCGCCTAAGGCCTAATTATTTATTTATTCATTTATATAATTAATTATTACTCATGATATCCTAATATTTTTAATCTTTTAAAATGAACATTTTATATTCATTTGAAATATAAATATATCCTGATACCATAAGTAATTTTTATTTAAATAACATTCAAGATATACTTATTTATTAATAATAATTTTATTCTAATATACCTAATTTTTAAATGAGTAAGATATTTATTCATTTAAAGCTAGATATAGTAGAATATTGCTAATAATAAATAAATATATTTTGAAACAAAGAAGAAGCAATAATTTATACATTATCTTAAATAATAAGATTGAATTTTTAAAATATATATTTTAATGAATATTAACAAGTAATATTCATTAAACTATCTATCTTATGATTCATAAAAAACGTTATTTTAGATAAAGAACATAAACTTCAAAACAAAAATTTAATTTAAATAATAAATAATACTCCATTAATATCATATTTATAAACTAATGAATATTAATAACATTCATTAATTTATAAATATAATATTAACGAACGTTACTTATTATTTAAATTAAATTATGTTTTGTTCTAAGCTTCGAAAAACAATACCCTAAAATCTCTTACTCAGATGAAACCTAAGCAAAGTGAAGTTACGGCAAAGGCTTCTAAGGCAAAAAAAAATAAAAAATAAAAAATAAAAAAAAATAAAAAAAAAAAATGAAAAGAAAACGGGTTACATAGGGTTAGATAACCCTAAAAACATTTATCATTTGTTCATTTCTTTTCTTCTTCGCGTCTACTCTGCTCCCTTGGCTGTCGCTTTGCTTAGGGGTTGGAAGAAAATATGTTGCTCTGCCACCACTCCTCTGGTCTTGGTATTTTTATTAGATGAAAGAGCCTGTTGTTGTTGTTTCTCCTCCAGCCGCCACCAAGGGTTTGGAGATGCTTGAAGATTGTTACTTGCTCTGCTAAAATGAGGACCTCTGCACTCTTTCCATGGCTACTTTTCTTCTGTTTCTGTCGACTATGAATGCAGCCAGCTTGTTCTATTTGATGTTGTTTTGCATGTTTGCCTTTGGCTGCCGCTTTTTATGAGGCTTTCTGGGAGAAATGGAGGAACTTCTACGAAAATTTCAGTGGGGAACTCTGCAAGTCCCCACTTCTTTGGCTGTCATTACCAGGAAATTTGTTTTCATGTATTGTAGACACCTGCTATGAGCATACTTCCGAACTTTTTTTCTTTATTCACTTCTACCTTCAATTCAACACTGTTGCCTGGAAGCTGCGGCTAGGGTTTTACAGTGGGCTTCTATGAAGAAATTTTGTATACTTTCCTTACATAAAATGTGGCTATTTTTTCACTGGTAAGTTCAAAAGCCTTGAATGCTCTTTTTTGAGTAAATAAATCTGGAATTCTGTGCATAAATTTAGTGCTCTGTGTATAATACTGGCCTCCATGGATGCATTTCTCGAAGCTGAGGTTGATATTTTATGTATTTGTGTATCATTTGTAAGCATGTCATTCATCAACCAACAAAGAAAATAGTAAATGAAAATTTTGAATATTCATGAAAGGACGACACAAATAAGTTAAAAATCATGCTGCTCCTTCATTACTTTGTCCATTTTGTGTTACTGAACTTGCTGCCTCTTGGAATGTATCTAACAACAACATTTGTTTTATTTTTTTGCATTTTTACTTTCTTTCTCTTTTCATATTGCTGCTGTTTAAAACAGTGATATCTTTTATAAATGTAATGTTGTGGACTATAAATCGTTATGACAACATCACTCTCCACTCCCTTTCACAGTGCTGGTCACAATGTTGGTTATGAGTATCACATATTGAGTTAACACCTTCCGAAACATTACTCTTACAATGCTGCAACAAAACACAATATAAAATCACGATGTCCATACTCTTTATGACACTAGCAGCACCACTTCATGGCTTGTTTTTAGCTCTGTTTTAACAAGTAAATATTTCAAAAGAAATAGTATTAATGAACAGACATTCCACTGCAATCTTGATCTTTTGTTAAGGCAGCTTGCTTTGCTGCTCCATGTGGTCGCTTGGTAAAATATCATGCTTTTCTTGATCTGTAGATAAAGACACTCCAAAATTGCTCCCTATGTTTGTATATTCCCAGATTGCTACCTAAATGATTGTAATCTAATCTTTTACTTTGTTTCCACCATTGAAAGCTTTAAATTCATTTGAGGTTTAAATGCTAATGAATGTTCCATGTTGAATGTTATACACCTTTGCTGTCCTCAAAGCTTATTGTTTGAACACAACCTCATACATCGTTTAAACAAATGTTAAAACTCTACCTTTTATCTGGCTTCTCTTGCTGCTCTTAATATAACTGTATATGCCTCCTCTTTCAATGAATATGTCACTGATTCCTATGACAGTCAATACCTTGTAAGATAACCTCATGTAGCAGAAAAAGAAGAATACCTCCTGTAGCACTGTTTGCAGCAATATAACCTCTTGTAGCAACATTTTCCATTATTCTGTTACTTCATCTGCAATTTATGTGTCTCTGAATTTCTTTCTTCCATCTGCTGGTACCTTTTTAAAATTCTGAATCTCTAATGTTGGATCATGAAAAAGTAAACTTGCTGATTTTCACTAAACTTGCTGATTTTCACTAATAGTCTGTAGCAATCTGAAAACTCTGAAATGAATTGAAAACCATCCTTTGGTTGTTACCCATTGTTGATGTTTATAGCTTCGATCAGATAAAATGATCATAATGTTATGAGAAAATAGATAAATAATATATTTATATATATGATAATAATGGTCACTACTTATATATATATATA
>MU223163.1:813567-836092 GCA_018584345.1 Thuja plicata
AATTGATAATCATATCAACCAAATATATAATCCATAAGAACCGAATTGAATATCGATTAATGATCAAACGGTTGATCATAATCGATCCCACTCATTAATGAATCCAAGTGTATATTGCTGAGGTTATTGACTTAATCGTTATTCTTAAAGACTTGATTTTAATATCATTTAATATGTAAATCAGTTATGAGAATCGTTTATGGGAAACGATTATATGAAATATTTCATATGCTATCGATTATGGAAATTGATCTAACATTTATGTATAAACTTAATCATATCGATTATACATGTTTATGGATTACGATTATATTGATCAATGGAATGATCAATATAATATATCGATAAATTATGCATATCGATTAATGTTGTTTGTTATTAACAATAATACTAATCGCTATTGACATGTCTGTGAACAGACATGACTCCACACAAACCTTGTTTGTGTGGAGGCATGTCTATTCATAGATATGTTCCTTCAAGCGATATATATACTAAATGAAATTGGTCTAAATGGTGGTACAGAAATCAATAAGTGCAAGCCATTGAGATCGATATCAACATTGTAGATTCAGCCATATATTTTGTGAATAAGAATTGTGTTCTCCTCATACTTGCTGCCACCTAAAAATTGAATACATTAGTAAATAAAGCTTCATTGTGAAACAATCAATTTAAAATATCTATACTTCACGTCTACTCATAAATTTGATTTACTTTAACACCCATGACTAGTTGAAATAGTATTTCCTGAATGCATTATTCTGATTTTGAATTCACAACAGAGTACAATGATGTACCTTTAAAGCTCCGCAACATGATGTTAGTTAGAAGGTTTCATACTTTCTAAAAGCATGTCCCTTACCATAACCTAGTCTCTAAGTAGCTCCATGACTCAGCCAGAAGGTCCCATGCCTGAAACTCATGCATGCCCCCTCAATAGCCTCCTCTAGTCCTTCGGTCTTCACCTCTCCATGACTTCAGTTGGAAGGTTTCATGCACGTAGTGGGTGCATGTCCCTTCGAAAACGTACTTAATCTTCATACCTGTACCTGTACATGAAGCAAAAAACATTAATAAAACACCTCCTTTTCTTGCTGATTCTGAATATGTTTTCTTGTATTGATGTCTTGCATTTTTATCAGTGAATAGAGATCAACACAATAGGGTAAGAGTTATTTTTCTTCATTGCTCAGTTCATCTGAACTGACCCCTCCCTCTTTTCTTCTTTTTTGGAGGTGAATCACGGATGTGAATCCATAACTACGATGACAACGAACACACAACAGCGTTCAGAACCACAGCAACAATATCAGACAATGGTAGGGCCTAACCCTTATCCCTCTTGCATTGATTTTTCTTTTCATTTATTAAAATGAAAACAACTCTTATATTTTCTTGCATTTCTGATTTTGGCATGCATGCTTGCATTATTCTAAAACCACGGATTATGTGGTTGCTTCTTTAAAAAATATATTTCATTTGAATATCTTTTAATGGAAAAGATCCTTTGTTGATAATTGAAACACACTTTCAGTTCTTCTGTTTTGAAAGAAATCACTGCTTGTGTGGCTATTTTAAATGTTGTTCTTTTGCTTTAAATTTCTTGACGGGGTTTTGCTGACTGGGTTCGCCAACAGTCATAGGTTGTCACCAGGTACCGGAGGTACCGGCCAACTTTGCCTGCAAGGTTTATCTGAGGAAGTTAGATTCCCGGGGCCTTCAAGCACCTGGGTGTCGGGTCACGACAGTGCGGGGCTCAGTTGGGAGAAGTGACTGTTTTCAAGGGGGATAGCTGGTTTCTTCAACTTGTTCTCTCCGAAGATTCAATGAGATGAAGTTTCTCCTAGCATTCTACACTTAACAAATAAAAAAGAAAAAGATCCCGCAGGGTTAGAAATACTTCATCTAACTATAGTTATGCTTAAAAGTTTAAGACATCAATAATACTCTGATATACTGCACTAAATACCAAAGAAACACATAACCATCAGCTAGTATTTTATCAGTAGCAAGGGGGAAGAGGTCGTTAATCTATTTGACATATCAAAGAAGAAGACATAAAAAACATGAAACATAAAATACCATTAACTCATAAGCATGAATATCAACAACGTCACTGCAAAGAATTATCCCTTCTTCATTAATGTCTCTTCCAGAAAGCACTGGTGCGTGATACAATGGTGGCTCCAGGGGAGCATCTAACTATTGAAAATGGGACAATGGAGCATTGAGCTCTGTAACTAGGATGAGAAATTGCTTTTCTATTAATGTGGACAGAAAAATCATCAATTTTGCCGACCCCTGGAAAATGGGCTGGTCTGGCTATTTATACACTTTCTTTTAACCCTAACTCTAATCCTATTTTACATCACGTTTTAATAAAATACAATATCTGGGGGCCGTGCGCCACCCTACAAAAGACCTTGAGACGGAATAGGCCTGACATGTCAGAAGAATGAGACAAGAATATACAGCGGAAGAATCGGCCTCGAAAAAAGAACCAGGAAGGAGGAAGAAGAAATTAGATCCTCGGGGATCGAGGCCACATGCCTCATAAATGGGAAACACGGTGCCCTATCTCTAATGCGCTAGGCGTACCTCCAAACGGCACCTCGAGAAGACCACCCTGTTAAAAAACCAACCGTTGAGTCGACGCCCCTTGATGTAGCCAACTACCCACTGACAACCTTTATTAACCGCTCCTAAAAGTGACCGGTTAGCCTCGGGGACCGGGACATAGATCACTCGAAAGAATACAAAATTTGGGATCCGAGACTCTGGGATCTGGGAACTTACGTTCCCAAAAGAATAAAGGATACCAAACGTTTGGGTCTTCCCCGGCCTCCAGAGAAAACTTATGGTTGTTTGTTATCATTGAAAGCCTGGAGGAGGTGAGAGATGCCATCTTCGTTGATATCTTTTAGGCTAGACCTTCGGTACTTAGCCATCTCAATTTGTTCCCCTAGGTCTAGAACATTCTCCTTAAACTCATCGGCCATCCTTGTCGCGTCGTGACCACTAAGTACCATACGAGTTAATCTTGTCATTTGGGCACCATCTATTCCCTCTAGGGACTGATAATGGGACTCCATCATTTCATCAAAACTCCCAAAAACTGAGTCCTCCAGCGTGCACGTATCCGTCCTGAGGGGGTCAACCCTGGAAGTCTTTGTTACAAAAGACTTGTATAAATTGAAAGAATATTTTACTGCATTAACTTTCTCGTGCAGAGTTCCCACCAGCTGCTTGGTTACCCCCAATGTGAGGTCAAGTATGGAGTGCTAGGTCCTCAAAAAATCAAATGATTCTACCCCCAGAATTCTGGATTCAGAAACCATTTCCTCTCCCAGGCCAAGGAGTTCTTCAAGCTCTACCTTCCATGCTTGGTAGTTTTCGATATCACCCTCCCACAGGTCAATAAGAGTCTCTGCCTAGTGTAGAACATGCTGGGCTGTATATAAGTCTGGGAGGGCGGATACCAGGAAACACCAGGTGTTTCCTATTTGCAGGGTGACCCACTTGTCAACTGCCTGGGCCTTCTTCTTCATTACTCTCAGGGAGTCTATGTCGCTCTGCGGTAAATATTTAGATGTGGAAGCCTCCGTAGGAGTGGCATTGATAGGTCAAGCTAGCTTAGTAAGCAACCCCATAAGGTTTGCATTTTTTGCCTTTTATGTTTTGAGCCTTTGGGCCTCTTTTTCATAATGGGCCTCTACTACCCTAGCTGCCTCCTTTAGCAAGTCCACCTCACCCTGTTTTCCCCTTTTTCCCAGTGATACCTCTGCAGCATTGTAATCTCTGGGCTCCGCGGTTGCTTCATCAGCGCCCGGGGGAGGTGTCGCCACAATGGAAACTTTTTCTCCGCCCGGCCCGGTTCGAAGAGTATGAACCGTCTAGGCTTTCTTGATCTTTGGTGGGGCCTGGACCTGAGCCATCATTTCAGCCAGGGAGAGAAGAGTTCCAGGAGTGGACAGAGCTTTTCTTTTCCTTCTCTCTACAAACCACTGAGGCAGCAGGGGTGGCCTTTGTGCCAGAGTTCGTTCTCTTGGTTGTTCCCCGGTATTTTGCGGCTACTTCTCCTCAGTGGTGTGGACCTCATCTGTCCCTTTTCTTGTGTCTTCTTTGTCAGTAATATCCTCAGCAAAATTCACCTCCTTAGCCTTGTCCTCTATTTCTATTATTTTTTCTAGACTTTTGTTGATTTCTTTGGGGATTTTCTCTTCGTGTTGCTCTTCTTGTTGCTCGGCCTCTACCACCGGGGTTTCTTCTTCTATCAGTACATCCTTTGGCAATAGCGGAGGTACGGGGCTGAGATTTAAAGTTTAAGCTGCGGTAATTATTTGCCCAAAGGTCGCTCTCGGGAGTGGCTCCTGGAACGTGGCGGCTAGGGTTACAGTTATTTCTGAAGGTCCGGTTCCCCCAGCAGATGTCGTTTGTTCATCCTGCCTTTGTTGGTCCACCCCCGGATTCTGCATCTCCAGAGCCTCGGAGGCAATCTTCGGCTCCAGTTCCTTTTCCTTTGTCTTTTCCTCCTGCTCCTGTGTAGGCTCTTGTTCCGCAGCTGGGACCTCTACCTCCGTTTGTCTAGTGTCCCCCTCCAGGTTTCCAAACTCGTCAGTTGCAAAGATGTCATCAAATTCCTCCTGCAAGGGGGGACTGGTCAGGACTCCGGCAGGCTTTGTTTCCTTTTCTGGCTCCAGAGAATTGGAACAGAGGATTTCTACTTGTGGGATCTGGGACGTACCCAACCCCTGCTCTGCCTTAGGCTTTTGGTTAAGCCTCTACTTTCTTTGGGTAACCAAGGGTGGCCCCGCATCCCTTATTGCTGCTGCTTCTATTGGATCCACCCCTATTGCCTTCACCATTAAGGCTGCCAGCGACAGGGAGGAAGGGGGACGAATTGGCCCGGCCATGAGTACTGGAGTGGCCAGCCGTGTGATTAATTTTTCTCTCATTTATTGGGAGGCTTCCACTGACTGCCTTATTTTTTCCTTTATGGGGGCTTCTTGCACAGGAGGGGTCGTATCTATTCCTTTTCCTTTGGCCAGTCTCTGCGAAGAAGCCCCGGCCCCCAGATTTAATTTTGGTGCTGGCTGGGCTGCTCGGCGGGTACTTCTGGGGCACACCTTCTTGAAGTAGGCATGACTTTGCTCGACCACCTCTCGGGTGAAGTCCTCAATTGTAGGCCTTTCCTAGGCATTCCAATTTACCGGTGGGAGGGTCATTGTATCGATCCCCTTTTCCTTGTACTGGGGATCGATAGTGGGGCCGGCGTCTGAGAAGTCCTCCGGGAACCTCTGGAGCTTCAACCTTTCCATCATGCCTGTCGTCATCCTGATTTAGTGCCAGCTCCGCACTTCCATGTCATCCTGGTAATCTTCCCAGAAATCCTCCATGTGGTAGCAATGAGGTTCTGGAGCCCGGGGAAGTGCCGCTGCAATCTTGCCGTGCGGATCAAAATTTTTCTATGCCAAGTAGATTTCTTCCAGGCTGTAGTTTTTTAGCTCATTATCCCCCTCTTTGCGGCAGCTAGGCTGCATGAGTAGTTACCACAGATAATTGGGAATGGAATATTGGTCATCTTCTTGATGGCAAAGAGTGCATGCAACTCCATTATCTGTCTGCAGTATTTCAAGAGCACGATCTTGTCCCCATAGTGTTTGGGCAACAAGTAGGGTTTTCTAGAGAAGTCAGTGACCGTAATATAGGTGTGCTGTTGGAATTGGATGTAGTAATGTCCATAACTCTGGACCAAATTCATCCCCTCTGTGGATAGGCGGTACCCTGAGTCCCGGGTGGGTGTAAGCAGGTGATAGTAAACGAACGCATCGTTTACTCAGCAAAAATTTGGGAAGCTGGCCTCCCATTGAACCTGCGGGAAATGGTCCCATGGTGCCTTTTGTCCCGACCCAATCTCAAGCACGCCGTCTGTAAGTAGGCCATGGGCGTGGGGCCTCTGCTGTGCCAGGGCCCAGAAAACATAGGAAGTCATGTAAAATTTCTTCTTCCTAGCCAGCTGGAGGAACTGGGAGTCGATGTGGTTTAAAATTATAGCGGCCCAGACGAAGTATGCTCCCTTGGTGGAGATGCTGAGGAGGAAGTAATACATCCATTTGTCAAATTCTTGGGTAGAGGGCTGCCCAAAGACCCAGGCCAACGCTATCACTCCCATCTGAATGCTCTCTTTGAACTCAGACCTGAGAATTTCTATCTTCATGCTCTTAGGGTCCCTCTTTGGAACCTTGAGCCAATGAGGGTTCATGTATATCCGGGCGGCATCCTCCAACTATGTGAATTGGGCCAAGGCATCTGACCTTGTAACCAGAGAAGGCTTGTCAAATTGAGGGACCCCTAGACCCGCCTGGAATGTGTCAGGGTTGAGGGATACCAGAGGAGTAGGGTTCCCGGTGGGTTCTACGGCTATGAGCATAACAGCCTGAATAGAAGAGTTGTAATTGGTGGCCAGTGTTAGGATGAATTCCAGAGATTGTACAGAGCACAGGAAACAAGCTGCCTTAAGGATCCCGGAGTCCCTGATATTGATGGCCAACTGATCTCCAGCCTGTCGCTAGATGTACATCATTTTTACTAAGGCCTGCATTTCTGGACATGTCCCAATGCTGGTGTCAATAATAAGTTTAACTTTGGACTCAATCTTTGAGCCCATGATAACATTGTCCTACATGAACTTCATGGTCAAGGGAAAATTCTCCAGGGCCCTTTCCATTTTGGATATAACCGCCACCCTGGTAGCCGTCGTGGAAGGTAGATCTGGACTTCCAGGTGGAGAGGATGCAGACGCTTCAGACATATTTGGAAGCGTACTCCAGAAACCTACAAGGAAGAGCGACCGTTAGAATGTATTAATAAATAAAAAACTCCGGGGTCCGGATATCCTACCACCGTGATGCCTACTTTTCCTTAAAAGTTAGTTTCATTCAAAGAAAACCTGAAAAGTGCACGCATTACATAGACTTGAGATTTGATTGAACATCCGGGTCTGGGAATTTTATCGCGTTTGGTAAAGACACGGGATGGGTGATGGTAGGAGACCCGGAGCCTGGAGAAGTAGTCATTGGTGAGGATGTGTAAAAAGGCCAACCATCAAGCCCACGTGGGCGCCATGTGCATAGGTATTAAATAGGAGTTATGGTAGTGACGACGAAGCCAACTGTCCGAATGCTCAAAAAGTGAAGGCCACTTAGATGGAATTGATTGCGCGCATGGGACATAAATGAGGGCCTGGCAGGTTTTACAGAGGAGAGAGAAAACCACCTATTTGAAACCGGCCGAGAGCCGAGTTTCAAACAGGTGGTTTACTGCCCTGAACCAAAATTATGGGTGGAAAACCAGCGACACAAGCAACTCGACCACATTCCTGAGCTGTCCAGAAGGATACATAAGATATACACGAAGAGCCGAGGGGTATATACATGGGGAATGGAAGAATATACAACAAATATACACTAGAATTTACATATATACACCATGGAACAACATCCACAAGAAACTAGGCAAGGCACAAAGTATATACAACTTTCTACATTATCTACAAGCCAACTATACTAGCACAGAGGACGAATAACCCTCTAGCGGAGCCGACTCACCAATAGGCGGTGAAACCAAAAAAAGAAAACAAATAGAACTAAAAGACAACAAAAATAGAGAGGAAACACCAAACAAATGAAAAAAAATGGGCAGGAAAAGAGACACCAACCTGAGAAAGCCGAAAGGAGAAGGAAAAAGGTCACCACGGAGGCTCTGCAACAGCTACAGCTGCCGAATGATCACAACCCGCCACTAAGAAGCACTCACAATCGCTTGATAATGATGGAAGTGTTTAGCACTGATTGGCATTAATTCTCTGCAAATCCCTCTGAATGCTTGAGTGTTTTAATCATAGTAAATGGGAAAATGAAAGATAACTTCTATTTATACCCGTGGTAAAAAAAAGTGATCCACCTCCTTCTGGCAATCTCCGGACAGGTAAACCTCCGAACCCCGGGCCCAGGGATTTCCTGCGACAATCCCTTCTCGGACATCGTGGTGAAGAATCCTAGAGTCCAGAGTTTGGATCCCGACAAAGAACAACCTCCGAGACCAGGGTCCCGGAGACAAAAAACCGACCAAACAAAACGTGACAACGGGGAAGAAAACCCCGGAGAAAGAAACAAAAGGAGAAGGCAAGAGCCGCAAGCAAAAATGACAACAATAACAAAAAACAAAAAAAAGGGGGGGAGCCAACATTTTGCACACAAAATGTAGGGACAGGGATGCATGGCATAACAAATGATGACTATCTGGGACAAATGCCTTAGTGCATTTGAGAACTACAGAGTCTCTGGTTAGTAGAACTAGAACCAGCCCTATCCTGAAGCATCTAACAAGCGACGAGCAACATGTCTGAGGGAATCAAACCATACGGGATCCCGTCCGTAGCCGTTCATCAGTGGTGTCGTGTGTGCTTTGGAAGGAAATCAAGCCGATGACCTTTGGGAGGAGTATAGAAGAGGCACTAATTACATCAAACCAATCATCAATTTGCTCGTTTCTCCCAGAGACCGGAGTGTCATCCTGCTTTTCCTTCTTATTATTTTGTTTGTTTTCCAGGCGGGAAGGCGATACTTCTTTCACCATTAAACTTAAGCTTAGCTAATTTCAATGGCGGTACTTCTTTCACCTGTCCGCCCACACTTAGATGTTTGAAGAGGGGATAAAAATCCAGACCCGAAAAGAATTCCTTAAAGTTTCAGACCTGGGTCAACCAACCAGTATGACCGATCTACCCTCGGTGTGTCCGATTACTTGTTCCTTGTATATACTTTTATGTTCACTGATTGTCAGACCCTCGGAGAGAACCCTGATGAAGATTGCTCAAAATGTGCCACATCCTGTGAAACAACCCCGGAGACCAGGCTGGCTCCACTATGCTAAAGATAGATTCTAAAGTTCACCATGCCACAGACATCATACCGGAAACCAGAGTTTATGCGAAGCATTCCAATTCCTTCAAGAAAGAGCAAAACACCGGGACCCCAGAAGAAAACTAGAAACGAAAGCAAAAAAAACACCAAAAGAGGACTGCCCCGAAGGGCAGCCGACAAGGCTATTTACAAGACACGGTAGCTTGCAGTGAGGCACCCGAAAGAAATATTTACAAGCGGATGACTTTACCTAAAATACAATTTTGGACAAACTTACCCTACTCGAAGTAGTGTTTGAGAAACTGTCCATTGACGGGCAATGAGACAGGTTCACCAGTAAGGGTGTTAATGCGGTAAGTATTTGCCCCGCAGATTTCTGAGATTAGGTATGGTCCGAGCTAGAGCCGTTGGAACTTGGTATGCTTTCCTTTCTTTTTTCGGGCCTTGTCCCACAATAGGACCAGATTCAAAATCTGAAAAAGCCTTGTATTGGGCTTTTCTGTCAAACCATTGTTTTACCACTACTTGATGATGCGCGAAATGTTCAAGGGTTGTGTCTCACTGTTCTTCCATTTGCACCAGATTTAAGAGCCGAACCTCCACGATGTTATCCCTATTGTTGAATTCCTGCACAAACTGTAAAACTGGGATCTGTAACTTAACCGGGAATACAGGGTTCTGGCCATAAACCAGATGGAATGGAGATGTTCCCAGGGCGGCCTTGACATGAATGTGATCTTCCCAGAGGGTGAATTTCAACTTTTGATGCCAGTCCCAGGGATTCTGTTCTAGCAGGTGTTTGATTACTTCAAGTAGATTTTTATTCGTTGATTCAGCAATGCCATTCCCCTGGGGATAGTAGTTGCTGGAAAACTTCAAAGTGATCCTCCAATTGTAGGTCCATTCGAGTAACTATACCAAAGAAAATGCTGGACCATTGTCACATACCAAAGCAAAGGGCATCCCAAACCTTGTGACGATGTTTTCTTCTAGGAATTTGGTAACTACGTCTGTCGTGTTGCTTTTGCACGGTATAGCCTCAGACCACCGAGTGCAGTAATCAGTAGCAGTGAGAATGTATTAGTGATTGGTAGACGAGTTGGGGTTTATTTACCCGATGAAGTCAAATGCCCATTGGGCAAAGGGCCTAGCCTTGAAGACTGGTTGCAAGGGCATAGCCAGGTTACGTTCACGATGCACCGCGGTTTGGCAAGTGTGACACTTTCTAACATGAGTGTAAACATCTTTGAATATACAGGGCCAATAGTATCTGGCCCGAAAGATCTGATGGGCAGTGGCGTCGGCTAAGCCATGCCTAGTTCCAAACTGCCCGTGAAATTCATCAATCACCTTTATAGCCTGGTCTCTATCGATGCACTGGAGGTATACTCCTTCGTAGTTTCTGCGGTAGAGCGCAGAGTTTTTGATCATGAAGTGGGCGCTTTTCATCTGCAAGGCACGACATTTATTGGGAGGTAATCCCTCCGGGCATTTGTTATTTAGTAGCAAATATACCAAATCAATATACCATGGGTCTCGGGTGATAGACTCCACTGTGTAAGCTTGACATTCTATGCGGGGAGTCTCTTCTGCCATTGCTCGACTCAGTCCCTAGCCCCGGACTATCTTCATAGGCTGCATTTCTAAGTCATATTCTTGGAGGATGGCCATCCATTTCCCCCATCTTTCACCCAATTCACTCTGCATCAGCAGAGACTTGACGACCTGATCTGGAATGATAACATGTACCTTGCTTCAGAGAATATAATGCCAAAATTTCTTCACGGTGTGAACTAGAGTGAAGGCTTATTTTTCTAATGATGAATATCAGACCTCAGCATTCTTGAAGGGGGAGCTCATGAAAGATATTGGTCGTTCTTCCCCTTCAACCTTTTGAGTCAACACAGCCGCGGCAGAATGCGGCGAGGCAAAGGAGTAAATGTAAAATGGAAGAGAATAGTCTGGACTAGCCAGGATAGGTGCTTCCGTTATTGTCTGTTTGATCCGGGTGAACGCTCGCTTTGCTTCAGGACTCCACTCAATCTTGGTATCCTTCTTCATCATCTCATTGAGGGGTTTGACTATTTCTACAAATCCAGTGATGAACCGCCGGATGAAGTTGATCTTTCTGAAGAAGGATCGCATCTCTTTCTTGCTGCTGGGCATTTGTAAGTTTAGAAATGCTTCAACTCTTTCTGGGTCGATGGATATGCCCTTCTCAGAGATGATATACCCAAGCAAATTTCCCTCGGTGACCCCAAATATGCACTTCTTGGGGTTGAGGGATATTCCATACCGGCGACATCTCTCGCAGATTTGAGTGAGATGGACGGAATGGTCACGCCTGTCCTGGGAAAAGATGGTCAAGTCATCCATGTAGATGATTATACATCGATTCACAAGGCCCTCAAACGCAATGTCCATGGCCTTTTGAAATGTGGCCCCTACATTAATTATACCAAAGGGCATCCTCCTGTATGCAAACATTCCCCACTTGGTGGTAAACACTATTTTCTCTCTGTCTTCGTACTTAACCATAACGTGGTTATATCCGGAGTACCCATCCAAGAACGACATCATCTGGGATCCATTCACTATCTGTAACACCTCATCCAACGAAGGGAGAGATTGATTATCTTTCTTGGAGGCCTTATTCAAGTTTTGGAAATCCATGCAAAGGCGGATTTCACCATTCTTCTTTCTCACAGGGACTAGATTGGCAACCCACGTAGTGTGCCGGATTGGAAAGATTATCTGGGCTGACAATAATTTTTCTACCTCTTGACAAATCAGGGGCTCTATTAGGGGGTTGACTGGTCTTTGCTTTTTCCGAAAGGGCTTAGCATCAGGTTTCAAGGGAATAGTATGAGTCATCACAGATGTGTCATACATTTTCAAGTCTTCATAACCCCATGCAATTACATCGATGTATTCTTAGAGAACCGCGAGAATCTTCTCCTTCTCCTTAGGGGAACAGGAGGTACCAATGTGGATCATTTTTTCTTCATTGGGCTGGCCGATGTTTACTTTTTCAAACTTTCCTCCCTTGGAGGAAGATGACACCTTCTCCCGAGCCTGAGGGTCCGAGTCGAAGATTCGTTCTAGTGCAACCATCCCCTTCGAGATGGTGTTAGTAGGTAGATTGATGATCCCATCATCTTCATCACCCTGTCTAGTATCGTCATGGTCTTGTTCTTCCACTATCTGGTTTTCAAAGATGCCAACGTTTGCCATGAAGGCTAAGATATGCTGATCGTCCTCAAAAACCTGAAAGTGGGTGACATTATTTTGAATGGATGGGGTGGGGACCATCTCAACTAAAAATCTCTGGAGTCACGAGATGGCCATTGGCTCAAGTGTGCTGGCAGAAATGGTGAGGGCATCCGGGACATAGTTCTGTCGCTGGGGAATGAGGTCAATGCTGAAGGTATCAAAATCTTCAATAAGGCTCCAAGCCCGACTGCGGTATGTGGCCAAACTTTTTTCGTGGCATGTGTATTGACTCCAGATTTGTTTCACAATCAACTCTGAATCACCAAGAGCCCAGAGGCAGGTGACACCTTTCCTTAATGCAAATAAGAGTCCAAGGACCAAAGCCTCATACTCTGTGACATTATTTGTATAGTTGAACTATAGTCTGTAGGACGCGAGGAAGGACTTCCCTTGCGGGTTGATTAATTCTACCCCAGCCCTGCATCTTTGTTTGGATCAGGACCCATCAAACTTGAGGGTCCGCAAGTCATTGTTCATAATCTGGGGCTAGGGAGTGAGGGTAGCTTTTGGATTGCTATTGGGAGACTTAGTTCCCTCCCGAACTACTGGCGTGGAGGTAGAGTTTACCTCCGGAGGTGTTTGGATTTGGGATTCTTGGGGAGATGGCACCAAAGGAGTGCATCCTATAGGAACATTAGGCTCTGGGGAATCAACTCTATGTTCTTTATTCCGGAAGGCATCAATGTGCCGGTTAGCGACTGAAAGGCAGGGCCCGCACTCTAGCTCTAAATGTTTCTGATAGTGTACTTGGCACCAAGTGTCAGATAAGAGTGTAGCAAGGGTCGCTGTGGCACCTTGAGAGTCAATCTCAACTCTCATCTTTTCTTCTAGGTCCTTGGTTCTCTGCAGCACTTTAGGATCCTCTCCAGGGATGAGATCAAATGTTAAGATTTCAAAGGGTTGGTACACCCCTGGGGAAGTCTCAGAGATGAAGACCTCACTGACCCTCCAAACCTCGGTAAGGGCCTGTTTCATTTGGGGTTCACTTTTGACCCAAATCTTATTTGATTCTCCTTCCTAGGGGAGCCACAAATGGGTGAAGTCGATCAAAAAGTATCCATTCAAGGACTTTGACCAATTCTGACTTAATAACATCCCATAAGTCTCTGGGATGTCCACCACTTGGATGTCAATTATGCTGGCTATTCTGGGGTCTTGAATAAGCTATATTCGGACGTTCTTCAATTCCCCCACCATTTTTATGGCAGTCTTATCCAGCTAGATCATTGCACGATTAGATGGGGTGGGATGGAATCCGAGCTTCTGACAAATGGACAAAGGCATGATGTTACCCAAAGCTCCAGAATCTACTAAGCAATTATGTATATTTTTGCCTCAGATATTCAGGCCTAGTAGGAAGGGAGGATCCTCATTATTCCCCCGGAAGACGACCGCGTTAGCATCTTTGAATGAGACAGTCTTGGGCAGACGGCTGACGGCTTCCGGGTTCCCCAAAATCTTCAAAAGAGACTTCTTCTGTTCAGGGTAGTTTAGCAAGACCTCAATCAAGGTCATGGAGGTGGTGGTTTTTTCTAACGCCTTTGTAATATCGAATCTTCCTCCCAGGAATTGGTGATTTTCCTCGGCTATGTCTTTTTCTTGGTGAGAGTTAGAACCTTTTGGAGGAGCGGGTTGGTCAGTTGTATTATTTCGGGGGGGAGGTGTGTCTTTGATAGGAGTTGTGGGCGTATGAGCTGGCCTTCTACCAACCTGACTCTGAGTGTTGTACGGAGTCCACAGGCTGGTGAAGGCATTGGCATCGAAGGGTAGGATAGATTCATTAAAGAATCCTTACAATTCGGATTCCTCTTCATCTTCCCCAAAAGTTTCGAAGAAGATGGTCTCACAGGTGAAGGCACTATGGGTTGGCTTATGAACAGGAGGCTCTGGAGGGGTGGCATCATGCGACTGATGTCTATCTAGCTGGGAGATCATGATGACCTTTTCCAATGTGGCACAATTTACCTCGTTGTGTGAACCCGTGTCATGCAATCTACACCAATTAGTCATGGGCTAGAAGTCTGTGACTGGTGTGAAATGTGATGGTCCAGCACCGTTTTGGTTGGCACTTTGGTTCGAAGGTGGGCCTTTGGTGTTCGTGTTATTGTTCCATTACTGTTGGTTGGGCCTAGGCCCATTGTTGAAGTTTCTTCCCCATGCATTGTTGTTTCGTTAGCCGGAGAAAATGTTTCCCCTATGGGAATTTTAATTCTAGGGTGTATAGGACCCCGCCTTCAGTTGACCCATATCCATAGTCAAGGTAGACAACATTCACCGGAGGGATTCAACCTCGGTATTCAGCTGAGTGTTGGCGTCACAATGTGATGGTTATTGTTGGTTTCCCGAGAAGGCAGCAGTGTTAGCCAGAGTCGAGGGCAGCAATCCTCCATTCGTAGATGACTGAAAGAAGGGCACTCCGGATGGTTGTGCCTGCTGCGGCTAATTCCAAGGGAAAGTTTCCAGACCTGGTACCGCCTGGGTCTATGTTGGATAAACATACCGGGCTTGTTGGTCGATAAGGGGTGGTGGGGGATTCATTTCCATCGAGGGGGCACCCATTGCCAGATTGGGGTTATACCCACCGGCGTACGCTGTTCCGCCGGGGATCATGTTGAAAGGTGTACTCTGCCCGATCCCGCCCGGGGATTTGTTGAAACCACGGGATAATTCTAAAGCTAGGTTGTAAACCTTCGCCAAAGTGTCCCGGTCACCCGCGGTGGTTGTTCTCTAAAGGAGAGTGGCAATGAAGGGGTCCATCGCGTTAAGGTAAGTCTGTATGGCCACTTCTGGTGATGGAATAAAAGGGCCCGTGCACTTCTTCAAGGCGCACTGAAACCGATGGTTGAATGCTGCAAGAGGTTCATTGGGTTCCTTTCTGATGGAGATGAACTGGCTATGGGACCATACTGGGTCTACATGTACGCGAAAGGCAGCTAGGAAGGCGTCCTCCATGTCCTGCCAACTGTTTATGGAGTTGGCAGGAAGGTTAAGGTACCAGTTCAACTCACCTTGTCCTAAAGACAAGGGAAATATCTGAGTTACAACATCTTTATGCTGGATCCGATGTCAGTTCATGGCATCCTTATATGCCTATAAATTTTCTTCTATGGTCCGTGAGCCTAAGTGCTCATATCTTGGGCAGATCTTCTCTAGGTGCGAGGGTAAGTCATTGATTACGCCCGGAAAAGTTCCCATGGGGGACCCAATATCTCTGAAATATGCAGCCATTGGAGAAACTCGATTTTGGGTAGTTTGGGCACTGGTTCCTGGGATTGCCTGAGAAGTTTGGGTATTCTGAGGTATGCTAGGCCCCCAGACATTAGTGGCTGGTGTGATTTTTGAGGTCCGTTTCCTTCGAGCAGGAGGCTCGAGTTTGACAAACCTTCCAGGATTCAGGGCAGACCTAAGGATTCTTTCAAATTTCACTAGGGAGAAAGACCCAATCCCGCTGAAGACTTGACTCTTAAAACTCTCACTCGGGGAACCCTTAGTAGGTGTAAAATTAGAATCTCGAGAGGGGGATGAGTTCATGCCCTCCTTTTAGCGCCAGTTTCTGTTGACAGGGTTTTGATGACCGTGTCCGCCAATAGTCATAGGTTGTCACTGGGTACCAGAGGTACCGGCCAACTCTGCTTGCAAAGGTTTATCCAGGGAAGTTAGATTCCCAAGGCCTTCAAGCACTTGGGTGTCGGGTCACGACGGTGCGGGGCTCAGTTGGGAGAAGTGACTGTTTTCAAGGGGGATAGCTGGTTTCTTCAACTCGTTCTCTCCGGAGATTCAATAAGATGAGGTTTCTCCTAGCATTCTACACTTAACAAATAAAAAATAAAAAGATCCTGCAGGGTTAGAAATATTTCATCTAACTATAGTTATGCTTAAACGTTCAAGACATCAATAATACTTTGATATACTACACTAAATACCGAAGAAACACATAACCATCAGCTAGTATTTTATCAGTAGCAAGGGGGAAGAGGTCGTTAATCTATTTGACATATCAAAGAATAAGACATAAAGAATATGAAACATAAAATACCATTTAACTCAGAAGCATGAATATCAACAACGTCATTGCAAAGAATTCTCCCTTCTTCATTAATGTCTCTTCCAGCAAGCACTGGTGCGTGATAAAATCGTGGCTCCAGGGGAGCATCTAACTATTGAAAATGGGACAATGGAACATTGAGCTCTATAACTAGGATGAGAAATCGCTTTTCTATTAATTTGGACAACAAAATCATCAATTTTGCTGACCCTTGGAAAATGGGCCAGTCTTGCTATTTATACACTTTCTTTTAACCCTAACCCTAATCCTATTTTACATCATGTTTTAATAAAATACAATATCTGGGGGCCGGTACTACCTGCGCCACCCTACAAAAGACCTTGAGATGAAATAGGCCTGACATGTCAGAAGAATGAGACAAGAATATACAGCGGAAGAATTAGCCTCAAAAAGAGAGCCAGAAAGGAGGAAGAAAAAATTAGATCCCCGGGGATCGAGGCCACATGCCTCATAAATGGGAAACGTGGCACCCTGTCTCCAATGCACTAGGTGTACCTCCAAATGGTGCCTCGAGAAGACCACCCTGTCAGAAAACCAACCGTTGAGTCGACTCCCCCTTGATGTAGACAACTACCCACTAACAACCTTTATTAACCGCTCCTAAAAGTGACCAGTCAGCCTTGGGGACCGGGACACAGATCACTCGAAACAATATAAAATTTGGGATCCAGGATCCAGGAACTTACATTCCCAAAAGAATAAAGGATACCAAATGTTTGGGTCTTCCCCGGCCTCCGAAGAAAACTTATGGTTGTTTGTTATCATTGAAAGCTTGGAGGAGGCGAGAGATGCCATCTTCGTTGATATCTTTCAGGCTGGCCCTTCAATACTTAGCCACCTCAATTTGTTTCCCTAGGTCTGGAACATTCTCCTTAAACTCATCGGCCATCCTTGCCGCGTCATGACCACTAAGTACCATACGAGTTAATCTCATCATTTGGGCACCATCTATTCCCTCTGGGGAACGATAACGGGACTCCATCATTTCATCAAAACTCCCCAAAACTGAGTCCTCCGGTGTGCACGTATCTGTCCTGAGGGGGTCAGCCCTGGAAGTCTTTGTTCCAAAAGACTTGTATAAATTAAAAGAATATTTTACTGCATTAACTTTCTCGTGTAGAGTTTCCACTAGTTGCTTGGTTACCCCCAATGTGAGGTCAAGTATGGAGTGCTGGGTCCTCACAAAATCAAATGATTCTTCCCCTAGAATTCTAGATTCAGAAACCATTTCCTCTCCTAGGCCGAGGAGTTCTTCAAGCTCTACCTTCCATGCTTGGTAGTTTTCGATATCACCCTCCCATAGGTCAATAAGAGTCTCTGCCTAGTGTAGAACATGCTGGGCTGTATATAAGTCTGGGAGGGTGGATACCAGGAAACGCCAGGTGTTTCCTATTTGCAGGGCGACCCACTCATCGACTGCTTGGGCCTTCTTCTTCATTACTCACAGGGAGTCTATGTCTCTCTACGGTAAATCTTCAGATGTGGAAGCCTCCGGAGGAGTGGCGTTGATAGGTAGAGCTAGCTTAGTAAGCAACCCCATAAGGTTTGCATTTTTTGCCTTTTCTGTTTTGATCCTTTGGGCCTCTTTTTCATAATGGGCCTCTACTGCCCTAGCTGCCTCCTTCAGCAAGTCCACCTTGCCCTGTTTTCCCCTTTTTCCTAGTGATACCTCTGCAACGCTGTAATCTCCAGGCTCTATGGTTGCTTCATCTGCGCCCGGGGGAGGTGTCACCACAATGGCAACTTTTTCTCCGCCCGGCCCGGTTCGAAGAGTATGAACCGTCTGGGCTTTCTTGATCTTCGGTGGGGCTTGGACCTGAGCCATCATTTTGGCCAAGGAGAGAGGAGTTTCAGGAGTGGACGGAGATTTTGATTTTCCTTCTCTCTACAAACCACTGAGGTGGCAGGGGTGGCCTTTCTACTAGAGTCCGTTCTCTTGGTTCTTCCCCAGTATTTTGCAGCTGCTTCTCCTCAGTGGTGTGGACCTCATCCGTCCCTTTTCCTGTGTCTTCTTTGTCAGTAATATCCTCAGCAACATTCACCTCCTCAGCCTTGTCCTCTATTTGTATTATTTTGTCTGGACTTTTGTTGGCTTCTTCGGGGATTTTCTCTTTGTGTTGCTCTTCTTATTTCTCGGCCTCTGCCATCGGAGTTTCTTCTTCTATCGGTACATCCTTTGGCAATAGCGGAGGTATGGGGCCGGGATTTAAAGTTTGGGCCGCGGTAATTACTTGCCCAAAGGTCACTCTCGGGAGTGGCACCTGGAACGTGGCGGCTGGGGTTATGGTTATTCCTGAAGGTCTGGTTCACCCAGCAGATGCCATTTTTTCATCCTACCTTTGTTGGTCCACCCCCAGATTCTGCATCTCTGGAGCCTCGGAGACAACCTCCGGCTCCGGTTCCTTTTCCTTTGTCTGTTCCTCCTGCTCCTATGCAGGCTCTTGTTCCACATCTTGGACCTCTACCTTTGTTTGTCTAGTGTCCCCCTGCAGGTTTCCAAACTCGTCGGTTACAAAGACGTCATCAAATTCCTCCTGGGAGGGGGAACTAGTCAGGACTCTGACAGGCTCTATTTCCTTTTCCAGCTCTGGGGAACTAGAAGAGAGGATTTCTACTTGTGGGATCTGGGACGTACCCAACCCTTGCTCTACCTTAGGCTTTTGGTTAAGCCTTTCCTTTCTTTGGGTAACCAAGGGTGGCCCCGCATTCCTTATTGCTGCTACTTCTGTTGGATCCACCCCTCTTGCCTTCACCATTAAGGCTGCCAGCGACAGGGAGGAAGGGGGACGAATTGGCCCGGCCATGAGTACTAGAGTGGCCAGCTGTGTGATTAATTTTTCTCTCATTTGTTGGGAGGCTGCCACTGACTGCCTTATTTGTTCCTTTATGGGGGCTTCTTGCATAGGAGGGGTTGTGTCTATTCCTTTTCCTTTGTCCACTCTCTGCGAAGAAGCCCCGGCTGCCAGATTTAATTTTGGTGCTGGCTGGGCTACTCGGTGGGTACTTCCGAGGCACACCTTCTTGAAGTAGGTGTGACTTCACTCGACCACCTCTCGGGTGAAGTCCTCAATTGTAGGCCCTTCCTAGGCATCCCAATTTACCGGTGGGAGGGTCATTGTATCGATCCCCTTTGCCTTGTACTGGGGATCGATAGTGGGGCCGGCATCTGAGAAGTCCTTCAGGAATCACTGAAGCTTCAACCTTTCCATCATGCCTGCCATCATCCTGACGTAGTGCCAGCTCCGCACTTTCACGTCATCCTGGCAATCTTCCCAGAAATTATCCATGTGTTAGCGATGAGGTTCTGAAGCCCGGGGAAGTGCCACTACAATCTTTCCGTGCAGATCAAATTTTTTTTGTGCCAAGTAGAATTCTTCCAGGCTGTAGCTTTTTAGCTCGTTATCCACCTCTTTTGTGGTGGCTAGGCTGCATGAGTTATTCCCACAGATAATTGGGAATGGAATATTGGTTACCCTCTTGATGACAAAGAGTGCATGCAACTCCATTATCTGCCTGTAGTATTCCACGAGCACGTTCTTGTCCCCACAGTGTTTGGGCAAAAAGTAGGGTTTCCCAGAGAAGCTGGTGACCCTAATATAGGTGTGCTATTTGAATTGGATGTAGTAATGTCCATAACTTTGGACCAAATTCATCGCCTCTGTGGATAGGCGGTACCCTGCGTCCCGGGTGGGTGTGAGAAGGTGATAGTAATGGAATGCATCATTTACTCAGAAAAAACTTGGGAAGCTGGCCTCGCATTGAACCTGCGGGAAATGGTCCCATGGTGCCTTTTGTCTCGGGCCAATCCCAAGCACGCCGTCTATAAGTAGGCCATGGGTGTGGGGCCTCTGTTGTGACAGGGCCCAAAAAACATAGGAAGTCATGTAAAATTTATTCTTCCTGGCTAGTTGGAGGAACTGGGAGTCAATGTAGTTTGAAATTATAGCGGCCCAGTCAAAGTATCCTCCCTTGGTGGAGATGCCGAGGTGGAAGTAATACATCCATTTGTCAAATTCTTGGGCAGAGGGCTACCCAAAGACCCGGGCCAACTCTATCATTCCCATCTGAATGCTCTCTTTGAACTCAGACCTGGGAATTTCTATCTTCATCCTCTTACAGTCCCTCTTTGGAACCTTGAGCCAATGAGCGTTCATGTATATTCGGGCGGCATCCTTCAACTGTGTGAGTTGGGCCAAGGCATCTGACCTTGTAACCAGAGAAGACTTGTCAAATTGAGGGATCCCCAGACCCGCCTGGAATGTGTCAGGGTCGAGGGATACCAGAGGAGTAGGGTACCCGATGAGTTCTGCGGCTGCGAGCATAACAGCCTGAACAGAAGAGTTGTAATTGGCGGCCAGTGTTAGGATAAGTTCTGGAGATTGTATAGAGCATGAGAAACAAGCCGCCTTAAGGATCCCAGAGTCCCCGATATTGATGGCCAACTGATCTCCAGCCTGTCGCTGGATGTACATCATTTTTACTAAGGCCTGCATTTCTGGCCATGTCCCGATGCTGGTGTCGGAAATAAGTTTAACTTTGGACTCAATATTTGAGCCCATGATAACATTGTCCTGCACGAACTTCATGGTCAGGGGAAACTTCTCCAGGGCCCTTTCCATTTTGGATTTAACCGTCGCCCTGGTAGCCATCGCGGAAGGTAGATCTGGACTTCCGGGTGGAGAGGATGCAGACACTTCAGACATATTTGGAAGCATACTCTGGAAACCTACAAGGCAGAGCAACCGTCATAATGTATTAATAAATAAAAAACTCCAGGGTCCGGAGATCCTACCACTGTGATGCCTGCTTTTCCTGAAAAGTTAGTTTCATTCAGAGAAAACCTAAAAAGCGCACGCATTACATGGACTTGAGATTTGATTGAACATCTAGGTCTAGGAATTTTATCGCATTTGGCAAAGACACAAGATGGGTGATGGTAGGAGACCCAGAGCCCAGAGAAGTAGCCATTGGTGAGGATGTGTAGAAAGGCCAACTATCAAGCCCACGTAGGCGCCACGTGCATAGGTATTAAATAGGAGTTATGACGGTGACGGCGAAGCCAACTGTCTGAACACTCAAAAAATGAAGGCCACTTAGATGGAATTGATTGCGCACATGGGACATAAATAAGGGCCTAGCTGGTTTTACGGAGGAGAGATAAAACCACCTATTTGAAACCGGTCGAGAGCCGAGTTTCAAACAGGTGGTTTACTGCCCTGAACTGAACTTACGGAGGGAAAACCAGCGACACAGTCAACTCGACCACATTGCTAAGCTGTCTGAAAGGATATACATAAGATATAAATGAAGAGATGAGGGGTATATACATGGGGATCGAAAGAATATACAACAAATATACACTAGAATTTACACATATACACCGTGGAATGACATCCGCGGGAAACCAGGCAAGGCACAAAGTATATACAACTTTCTACATTATCTACAAGCCAACTGTATGCACCCTAAAATGGTCGCCTAGACTTTGGGCCCCATTTCTCAATTTATCAAATCCCTGAATCAATATTTTCAAATATCAACAATATCAATTATATCAATTTCCTTGATCAAATCATAATCAATTNAATATTTCCTAAGGTTTGAGCCTTATTTAATTTAAAAGAGAAAAAATAAAAATAAAAATATTATTTAATTAAGAGAACATGCTCTCTTTTAATTAAATAATAAAATCACTTTATCCTAAGCCTTTATTTATTTAAAAGAAATTTTCTCCTCTTTTATTTAAATAAAAAAATCTTCACTTTTCTTCTTATCCTATGTTGCACAAATAAAACATTATTCTTATTTTATAAAAAGGGAAAAAGCACTTTTTGTCTTATGTGAGACACAAAACTCAACTCATATTTTCCTATTGAAGGATATTTGTGCACAAGGATCAAGCTTCCTTTTTTCTCGACCCTTGATTAATACATTTGCCTCTTAATCTCAATGGTCTATTTTATCTCACTTCTTATAAAAGGAGAGCTCTCTCCTTCATTTTGATATCTTAGGTTTTTTATGCTAATGTTATGCTGTAGGTTTTCTAGGTCATTTAGAGCTCTTTGAAGACATTCTACATCCAAGCTTTGAAGACTTGTTATTGCATTTCATTGTAGTTGCATATTTCATTTTTTAGTTGCATTATCATGGCATATTAGCTTAGATTTCTTTTTATGCAATAGATTAACTTGCATTGTCATATAGATTTGCATTGCATTGCATACATTTGGTTTCATTGGAGATATTGGCATTCTTGCCC
>MU223163.1:853128-876913 GCA_018584345.1 Thuja plicata
GATCATAATCGATCCCACTCATTAATGAATCCAAGTGTATATTGTTGAGGTTATTGACTTAATTGTTATTCTTAAAGACTTGATTTTAATATCATTTAATATGTAAATCGGTTATGAGAATCATTTATGGGAAATGATTATATGAAATATTTCATATGCTATCGATTATGGAAATCGATCTAACATTTATATATAAACTTAATCATACTGATTATACCTGTTTATGGATTATGATTATATTGATCAATGGAATGATCAATATAATGTATCGATAAATTATGCATATCGATTAATGTTGTTTGTTATTAACAATAATACTAATCGGTATTGACATGTCTGTGAACAAACATGACTCCACACAAACCTTGTTTGTGTGGTGGCATGTCTATTCATAGATATGTTCCTTCAAGCGATATATATACTAAATGAAATCGGTCTAAATGGCGGTACAGAAATCAATAAGTGCAAGCTATTGAGATCGATATCAACATTGTAGATTCAGCCATATATTTTGTGAATAAGAATTGTGTTCTCCTCATACTTTCTGCCACCTGCAAATTGAATACATTAGTAAATAAAGCTTCATTGTGAAACAATCAATTTAAAAGATCTATACTTCACATCTACTCATAAATTTGATTTACTTTAACACCCATGACTGGTTGAAATAGTATTTCCTTAATGCATTATTCTGATTTTGAATTCACAACAGAGTACAATGATGTACCTTTAAAGCTCCGCAACATGATGTTAGTTAGAAGGTTTCATACTTTCTAAAAGCATGTCCCTTACCATAACCTAGTCTCTAAGCAGCTCCATGACTCAGCCAGAAGGTCCCATCATTGAAACTCATGCATGCCCCCTCAATAGCCTCCTCTAGTCCTCTGGTCTTCACCTCTCCATGACTTTAGTCAAAAGGTTTCATGCACGTAGTGGGTGCATGTCCCTTCGACAACCTACTTAATCTTCATACCTGTACTTGTACATGAAGCAAACGACATTAATAAAACACCTTCTCCTTTTCTTGTTGATTCTGAGTATGTTTTCCTATATTACTGTCTTGCATTTTTATCAGTGAATAGAGATCAGCACAATAGGGTAAGAGTTAGTTTTCTTTATTTCTCAGTTCATCCGAACTGACCCCTCCCTTGTTTCTTCTTTTTTGCAGGTGAATCATGGATGTGAATCCAAAACTGCGATGACAACCAACACACAACAGCGTTGAGAACCACAACAACAATATCAGGCAATGGGGGGGCCTAACCCTTATCCCTCTTGCATTGATTTTTCTTTTCATTTATGAAAATGAAAACAACTCTTATATTTTCCTACATTTCTGATTTTAGCATGCATGCTTTCATTATCCTAAAACCACGGGTTGTGTGGTTGCTGCTTCAAAAAATGTATTTCATTTGAATATCTTTTAATGGAAAATATCCTTTGTTAATAATTGAAACACACTTTTAGTTCTTCTGTTTTGAAAGCAACCACTGCTTGTGTGGCTATTTTAAATGATGTTCTTTTCCTTTCAATTGTAAATTTGAACAGCATCTATACTTTATAAAAGAAATCTGCACTCTTTGATAACTTAAGGCAGAAACTATCAAATATGAACCAGAAATGTGATAGCAGATTTAAACATTCTAACCAGTCAGCCTTTTAACTCAAAATAACCTTATTTCACCAAAAATATCAGGGCTGATAACAACCTTACCATTTTGAACCGCATAGTGAAAATATGGTAACAACTTGCAAAGATGGAATAGACTTAGGACCAGCCAACTTCACCAGTTATAACTAGTCAAAGCAACAGGCAATGACTGATTAACCTTAACCTATTTCTTCCTATTTTGTCGTTTAATTCTGTTTTAATTCTATAGGAGAAAGATAGGCTATACTCACAGCTTGTGTGAGGTTTTCAATTTGAACTCGTCTGAATACATATATGCATTTACATTTTCCAAATGAGTGAACTCAAAAATGAAATTTTATCATTGTTCAATGCAAAATGAAATGATTCTTTTAGAAGTTTCACAATGATGCATTTTATCTTTCTATTATTGTATCAATAAGGTTAAATGATTCAAAATGTATCCTTTTCAGCAAAATGCTAGAGTAGTGAATTTTTTGATAACAGTTCCTAAGAAACTATACACAGGAGAATGTTAATAGTGCTAGGAGTACAAATACTATGCAAAATTGGTGAAGTCTTTCATCACCACGAATCTGTTATAGCTTGAGAAATCCCACTCAAAGGAATGAGGAGTTCTAATCGGTGCCTTTCACACACAACCAAGGAAACATTTTTAAGAAATAATTCAAAAAATACCTTATGCAGCTCCAGATGTGTAGAGCACAAATCCTTAGATGCCAAGGAAATGTTATGAAGTCTTCATGCAAGAAAAATTTCCACCGTGGAGGCCGAAAATTCCCAGAGCGTATGTTACAGTGAATGAAGGAAACATTAAAAGGGAAAGTCCACAGGCAAGCCCAAATTGCTCTAGGAGCACATTCTCACCTAAGTGAAGGAAATTTTCAAAAGAAATAGTCCACAGGGGAACTCAAAATGCACCAAGGGTGCAAAATGGTGACATTCAAAGATTTTTAGTAAAAACATAATCCATGATAGAGCTTAATTCGCTCTCTAAGTGCATTTTTGACATAGTGGACGAATGTGTGTAAAGTTCAATTGCATAAGGAAACTCAAATCATGTCCATAAACTATTATTGTGGAAGAAAAACTTCTAAAGTATCAAAAACATTTTATTAATACAAGCTCATGGGTGCTAAGTTACACGAGCAACAAAAATAACAAATCTCCACCAAAGTGCTATATGTGCTATTCGGTCACAATGGGGGGATTATTTAAAATATTTAAAATCCTTAGCCAAGAAACATTAAATTCATCCACATCAAAAGAAAAGGAGGTCATTTATTTGCTAAGGAGAAATCTTCCCCTCTACATCTCTAGAAGAAACTACGAGCTTGGAAGAAATGGTGAGGTGCAGGTAATGCATGTGAAATATCTAGTGCCTGAGATTCTAGTGAATTTTGAGATTGTTGCTATGAGCTACCGAGATAATAGATTTAATGTGTCTTAGTGCTTGCATGTTCTTTTGTTCTCTCATTTAGATTAGATTTGTTAGATAAAGTGTTTTGGTTTCAATAGAGAATGTAATGATGTTTTGATGAATTTCATGTTTCATACTTTTGAGGTTTTGCTGATTGTAAGGCGTTGTGTAAAGTTAGTATGAACCCGCCCTTTTATGGATGCTTAACTTCTATCATTCAATATGAATTGGTCATTCTAATGGTGTTCGTTGTGGTATGAAAATATTTTCCATAATCCACTGAAGATTGCACCATTTCTTGCAGAGTTGTAGTTAATCTTGGCAAAGCAGAGCTTGGTTATTTTGGAATTTGTCCATCAAAATAGTATCTATTGATGTCATTACCCTGAGGAGTAGAATAGGATTCCTGAACCCTATCCCCATTAGCATTCTGCATATTCGTGAAAACCTCAAAAAAAGGTGCTCTCATTGCAATATCTTCCAACAACTCCTATATCCAGTATCATCTGAAATCAACTTAAGTAACACAAACGTAAGGCCCCTCCTGATAAACAACATATCACATTTATCATTGAGCTTATCCATAGTCAAGAAATGACATAAAAGGAACATTGGAATGTATTGTGTGATCTTTCACAATCTTAGCATACAAACGATTTTGATTAAGAGGGTAAGATATCTTATTATTTTGTTCTATTGTTGGTAGGTCATAAAACACACATCGACAGAAACTAGCATTAGGAGGAGGGCCTTAACACTCAAGTTTTTGAGAAATATTTCACATCATGAATCAAGATGGTGCTACCGCGTAGAAATGTCGCACCAGTCCTACAACCAAATCGTAGATTCGGAGATGACCAAGAAGAACAACATTTCAGGATTAAACTCTCTCGCTTGGAAATTTAAGAGAAGTGCATCTGTATTTATGTGAGTGAGCTTTGTGTTGGAAGAAGAAGAAGAGAAAGCCCATATGATTTAAGAAACTATTCAAAGAGCATTGATCATTCAGAAGAATCAGCAGCCTCCAACACCTTTGAGAAAAAATTAAGAACTTCACATACTGGAGAATATCAATTCATTCTCGCTTGAGGTACATCAAAGAATCCTAAGATCCACTCTGGGAGCGAAGTAATTACAAGAGCTAAAGTTTGATCCAAAGCCTAGGAGAAGCAAGAAAGAAGCATCAACAAGTCAAAATTCACCAAGTGTAGCAGATCTTACTAGGTTATTCAAAACTCCACCACCACAATGTTGAGCGCAAGGAGCTACACCAATTTAACAAGTAATAGTTCAAGTACCTGTTGATGTGCATTTTATGACCCACCAAACAGTAGAACAAAACACTGAGGTATCTTATCCTCTCTTGATCAAAGTTCTGTATATGCTAAGACTGTGAGAAGATCATATAGGTCACTCCAAGGTTCCTTTCATGTCAGGTCTTGACCGTGGATAAGCTCGGTGGTAAATGTGATTTGTTGAATATCACAAGGGGCCTTACATTTTTCAGTCTTGAAAGATTTGCAATGAAACACTTTTTGGAATTTTCAGAATATGCGAAAAGAAAAAGGAAGTAGGGTTCAAAAATTGTAATCTACTCCTAAGGGAAATGATAGCAATAGTCAATACTTCGGTGGACAAATTCCCAATAACTAGGTTTCACTTCGCCAAGCTATACTACAACTACACGAGAACTAGTGCAATCTTCAAGGTTTATGCAGAGGATTTTCATACCACCATAGACACCATCATGAAGAAAAATGTACGTGAATGACAGAAGTTAAGCATATGCATGAATGAGGTTCAGGCTAACTTTGTACAATGATTTACAATTAGTAAAACATCAAAAGTATGAACCGAAGGAACTCATTAAAACACCATCATATTTCTTATTGCAATCATAACACTTCATCTAACTTTATCCAACAAATCTAACTAAATGAGGGAATTATGAAACCAAGCAAGAACTAAAACACATCAAGTATTCACCATGAAACCAACAATGAAAACTTTATTGTCTCAGTAGCTCTTTACAGTAGCTCTTTAGCAACAATCTCAAAATTTGCTCCTTACAAATGAGAAGTGAGGCCTTTATATAGGTCCTCGAATACAATGAGTGGCCCAGATCAAACAATAATCGATGGCCCAGATTTTGCCACCTTAGCCCTAATTAGGGTTAGGTCAAGGAAGAAGGAATCTACATTAATGCAAAGGGAATCCACCATCATAGTGGGCAATAATTACCCATTATGCGTGCATGCTCAGAAGGAGAGTGGGGTGCAATAAATGACCATTAATCATGCCCACTATGCATTAAATGCATTTCTACCATGGAATCTACCTTTCACCGCTCTGCCTGAATGCATGTAATCTTCCCAATACTACCTCTAACTCATCTATACTGACGCTCGGTGCTGAATCCTGCTTGAATTCCAAAGCTACCATAGCTCGTTCAGCTTTCCTCAAGCTGTCCTCCCATTCCGGCAACAAATCTTGAGTAGTGTGCATATCATTCGAGAAGGTGGAGAAGTTCTCAAAATTATCCCTGGTGAAGAAGTTCAATCTGAAGAAATCCTCCAATTTACTCTTCAGGTTGTCTATAGTTATCTCCTTTTCATACAACCTTTTTGATACCAGTGATGTGACAGTGTTGGAGATTTCTTGCTTGATGTTCTCAGTGATTCCCTTCAATCGAGAAGATTCCTCAATGAAATGCCCAAACATTTCCTTGGCCATGAGCACAGCTCCATACCATCAGGTGAAATCATATGCTTCTCCCTCTTTAACGATCCCATGGTCAACTAGCACCTGCCTGGGCGTCTCCATCAACTCCTATAATTCTGTGATCATCTCATCCTAATAGATATGCTCATCCTCCCACGATTCCTCCATGCACTGAATCTGGGAAAGGATGGCCAATGCCCTATTGTAGACTCACACCAAGTCCTCATCATGCTTGTGGGCTTCATTTCGGATGCCCTCAATCCAAGCCTCTGCCCCTTGAGAATTTCTCCTGATCCTATCTATACTCTCTACCACCTTAGTTGGAACAATTGGCGGAGGGACAAAAGATGGACCTTCCTACCTTAATGGATGAGGTAGAATTCTGATGTAGTTGCATAATTCTTTGATCTCTCCTTTCTACCTCTAATACTTCTCTTCTAATCTCCTCATCTTATTCTTAACCGCTTGTGTAGAATCATCAAGTTCCTCCAATACCTGCTCTCGAGAGGCATGACCTAAGTCAAACTCAGCCATGTTATACTCATTTGGAGTGATTTGATCCTTTGCTTTGTCCACAGCTTGAGTTGCAAGCTGAAGGGTTATGGACCCAGACTCATCTCGTACAATCTTCGCAAACCTCTTAGCCTTTCCCTTCTCATGTGATTGGTTGACCCTGTTAATAATTTCCTGCAATTTGAAAGCTGGGTCAACATCCATTTCCTAACTTCTTTGGAGCCTCTTCCTCACCCATTGTGGAATGGCGACTCCTTAATTCTTCTGAACTACCATCTACTTATGTTCCCGTACCGCTCTTGTATCAATTTCCTCAGCTCCAGGACTTTCTACCATCACCTCTGGGGCTGGTGTCTCTATCATGGGAATCTCATCTTCAGCCGTGGGAATCTCTTCCTCTATTATCCTTCTGGAGAAAACACCAAGAATTTCCTTAGTGTTAACATCTTGTTCCTTACTTTTTGCTGCTGCAAGCCCCTCATTGGTGTTAATGGTCAATCTGTCCTGAACTGACCTCGTCACATGTTGCTCTCCTTGCTCAACTCTCCCCCTACTTGATTCTACTTCTTGCCTAGAAAGGGTGCCTATCTCTTGCACACTTGGAGTCTGGCTAGGTGAGGATGGAATCTCCTTGAATCTTGGTCTCTTCTATTGTGGCTCTTCAATATCAAGATCCAACCTTCTCTTTGTGTGTGTTTCCTGAGCAATATTCCTTTCTTTTCTGTGCTCCACACTCCCTGAGAAAACTTCTCCTTCTTCAATCCTTTCTCCTGATGCTTGCTTTCGTCTTTCATCCCATAGTGGTTGATTCCCTAATAACTCATAGGTATAGTCCTCCTTTGGTATATTCATTCTACCAAGTTGGCACTCAATCCACCACCTTGTAAAGTCTAGGACTGGTTTTGCCAAAACATCAAGATCTGGAATCTCCTTTCTTTGCCAATCATAGGGATAAGTAACCCTTTCTTTTTCTGGATTATACCCTTTCTGAAGAACATTTGGATCCTCCTTCATCTAATCAGGCACATGAAATATTTTGCAAGCTCTGATGATGTTTAGGGGCAATCTGGAGCGCATCCTTTTCTTAGTCTCATTTTCTTCTGCAGTATTGGCCCAAAAATCTTCAAGGTGTGTCGTATGCTGATACCTTGCTCTTGCCATCGACTTGATTTTGTTATAGGGATCAAAATCTGGCCTTCCTAAGTAGAATGGAAGATGAAAGAAGTGTAACTCATCTTGGGATCTCTCAGCCGCCTTTAGACACGGGCACATTTCAGCTTTATCTTCTCCTATGGAAATCGGGAAATCCAATCCCAGCTTCTTCTTTCCTTTCTGAATATTTTCGTACACTGTCAACTGCCAAGTAAGCTCCAACAGAACCATCTTGTCCGTAGTATATCTTGGTATCTTGTATGGTTGTGCCAAAAATCCTTGCACTCGGATGTAGGAGAAGGTGGGAAACTGAATAAACCAAGCTTAGTATTCCTCCACTAGCTTCATTGCTCCTTCAGACAATCTCATGTGCAATTTCTTTTGCAAGCTTCTCACAATTTGCATTGTGAAGGCATCATTGACCTGGACATAATCATCTATGGCCTATAAATGCAACTGAGGGTAGCACTCATGAAATTTCAGCCGTGAAGTGCCACTTCTGATTGCTCCCTTACATCGCAATCCCCCATATCTCGTATCTTATGCCAACATGTATATGACATAGGAACTCATATAAAACTTTTGTGATTGCTCTAGGTTTTCCAGCTATTCACCGAGGTTGTCACTGATCATTCTAGCCTAGTCCATGTGATTGTGCTCTTCAACCACTTGCTCAACAAAGTACCACATCCATGACTCGAATAGATAGGAGTGCAGCATGCCAAAGATTCTACTCAGCATCATGATCAAGTCTCTGTATTCCTTGTGGAAATCCAACCAAACCAATTCCTTCAGCAATTTTGAATGGTGGGATCTATTCTTTCTCAACCACTTGTCATTTATGACATTTTCACAATATTGAATTCCTGCAGAAAAAAATCTATGCGCCTGCTCCTTCATCTTCAACACCAATTTCCTGGAAGAAGGGATTCCAAACGCCTCAGCGATTGTGGGTGGAGAAAGTTATGCAATGATGTTTCCATCAAAATCTTTGATTGTTCTATCTCCTAAATTGAAGTGCCTGGCGCATTCCACAATCAGCTTGAAATGCAGAAAAGCCGGAGCAAAGCCAGCTGCAGCCACAATTCCACTATTCACAATTCGGGTGGCCAAATTGGTTAGTTGATGATCTTTATACCCAAACATTCTTCTGTGAAAATTTATCATGTCTAGGCCTCCGAGATTATTATCTCCAATCTCTGCCCACTTTGAAACAATCTTGGATTCTAGAAAAAAACTCCTTTGTTCATTCTTTATCAACTATTTCCTCATCATGCTCATTCCTTTTGGCTCTGCCATTCTTTTGAGAAAGTGGAGGATTGCAGAATTTTCCTTCACATCTGTGAAACAGTGCCACTTATTTATTGGGTGGCATTTTGGGCTCATGAAGGATTTTCCTTCACTTCCCTAATTCCCCGACATGGGAGAAAATGTACTCCTTTCTTGCGGGCGGCATAATAGCTTGGTCTTGGATTTTCTATTAGCGGGGACTCCACGACTTCCATGGAATTGCGCTCGGGTGCATTTTGGGTGCGATGATGGATTCTCTTTCCTTGTTGACCATCCTCAACCTACGTTGAACTGCGCTCTGAGGAATCTGGAGTAGGATTGGTGAGTAGCCGTGATTTTTCTTATTTTTTAAATTCTCTTGGACTTCCATGGAATTGCGCTGGGGCAACCAATTTGAATGTTGTGGCTATGTGGTAGTAAGATACATTCAGGATGCATGAAAGTGGAGGAAGAACATGACCGACCTCCTTGGACACATGAAAAAGGAGTCTCTGCATGTCATTTACACCTCCCATGAATTCCCTTCAACACTGCGATTTATTTCAATGTCGCCATTGACAGAGGGTCCTCAACATTTGCAAGACAGGGCGACATCTTCTTTCAACACTATATTTGACTTGTGACTAATTTGAACATATTCTTCTTCCCTCAATGTGCTGAGATCAATTTGGGGAAGGGGTATCATGGTTCTTTATTTCGCCCACTCTATTTAGTACTCAAGGTGCCTCACGGACCAGTCGTTCTCAATTTTCTCTGCGACCATCATGTTTGAAGCGCTTATCGAATATACTGGCAGACTACTCCAATTGAATGCATTGGGTGCGATTGAGGACCACCCATGGATTATTATCTAATAAGCTTGACTCCTTGTGTTTCATTCTTTGCGTGCTTGGAGCCCACGATGGATCCTCTTCTAATTTTATTCAGAACTTCTCTCTCCATGGTCACGACCGAAACTCGTCACTTGATACCCAGAACTGGAAGGAATAAGGAGACGCAATCAGAGCTACTGAGACAAATCCAAAAAAAGGGGGCAAGCAAGCTAAAAGAGACAGGAGTCCCATAGGAAATGGGTGAGTTGTGAATACGTCACAACAGTACCTACACAAGCAGCTGCACTCGTAGCTACTCAACCTCAAGTTCTAGCAATGGCACAATAGTGGCATCCGTAGACTGCATCACCTCTTGCAATATTTACTACTTATCACTATATGCCAAAGAATCCTTGTACATTTTTGTTCCAAATTCTTTTTTAATGATTTAAATCACACTACAGATGAAAATTTAGAAGATGGTCTCAAAAATAGAAATATTAGGAAGCGAAGAAGCATTTACTAGAACATCAATCTGCTCGCTAATTCAATCCAAACTTGACGAGAATTGAAGGATGTATTATTGGGAAAGTTTAGATTGCCTATCACTCTAGCTGAGTTGTATAGGCAATTCATTGAGATACGAAGACAAGAATGTGAACTAATTGGTGCCTTCAATAACTGATTTCAAAGAGCTTATTCAAGATTGCATGATCCTTACCACATAGGAGATGATGTAGCTAGACCTATTTACTATGGAGCTCTGGATTATTTTACTTCCATGCTTGTTCAAAAGACACATCCGAATCCTGCCAATTTAATACAAGAATAAGAAGAGATCGAGAGAGTTAGTCTACAATCACTAGCAACTGTTACTATAACTCTAGCTGAATTGTATAGGCAATTCATTGAGATAAGGAGACAAGAATGTGAACTAATTGGTGCCTTCAATAACTGATTTCAAAGAGCTTATTCAAGATTGCATGATCCTTACCACATAGGAGATGTTGTAGCTAGACCTATTTACTATGGAGCTTTGGATTATTTTACTTCCATGTTTGTTCAAAAGACACATCCAGCTCCTGCCAATTTAATACAAGCATAAGCAGAGATCGAGAGAGTTCATCTACAATCACTAGCAACTGTTACTATAATACCTAGTTACTTTGGGAATGCTAGCACGTTAAATAAAGGAATGTTGAACTATTCTCACACCATCAATCATGTTCCTACTCCTACCAATTAGTTAGTGCCCCATCTAGGAGCCCCTATGTCTTAAGCAATGCTAGCGCAACCCAATTATCTCTAGAAGATGACATCTTCAATGAGGACTCAAGAAGAAAAGGATGAGATAAAGGATTTGATAGAACAAGTTAAGAAGTTGTTCACCAAGGTCACTTACCTCAAAAATCAAAATAATCAATTATAGAATTCACAGATAAATTTTTAGTCACATCAACGTAACAATCGAGGATATTGAGGAAATCCTCCAACACATCATGAAAATCAAGGACATGGTCAAGGATATCAAGATAATAATCCCAGCTCAAGGTTATCAAGAGAAAATTATGGGTATCGTAACAATAGTCAAGGATACCAGAAAATATCCTAGAACACAAACCCAAACAATGGTGGCATACCCTCACCATTAGATAATTCACCCCCTTTTGAAAGCCGACTAGCTGATAAAGTTTTCCTAGTAGAAGTAGCGTTGTCAGGATGGTGTAAGATATATGAGATGAATCAACACTCTGAATTACAATGTCAAGAATTCCAGAGAGCTACTGACTTTTTTAAAGGATAAGTAAGAAACACTACTACACCTGAAAAACCCTCCACCTACGGGGTATGAGCTAGGACCTTCACCTAGATACGATTAGGTCCTGGTCTTTAATGATTTCATGTTTCCTCTTGATTCTCAATATTATATGCCAGTGCATACTAATAAAAACTTCCAGCCTACGTCAGCAAATGTTCCTGTGGGGTAAAAGCACAATAATCTATCACCTTTTAGGCTAACTTATCAGCACAACTGAATTTTAGTATTTCTAACTAAAAATTAATTTTGGTCAAACATATGGACTAGCTAGATTCATTATAGCTAAGTTAGATAAGTTCTTTAACTTTTCCAATTGGAAATGTCTATTAAATGCATGTTTTATACCACTTCGAGTCAAATTACCATAGAAATAAAACTATTTTAGAGAAGTGACATTTCAATAACTCTAAGTCTTTAAAATGATATTTTAAAAAAAAATACAAAAATACCCTTTTTGTAGAGATGAGAGTCAAGAATATCCTCTTATAGATTTTATAGTGTTTTAATTAGACATAGTCTATTATAATTAAAAAATATTGCAAGTAGGTATTTTAACAGTCAAGGAGATGTTGATTCGGAGAAAGAAAAAAATAGTAAATCATATTAAATAAATTTGAAAAACATATGGTGCACTAGAAGAGAGAGTCCTCTTCAAGAATATATATTTCTTTTTTTGATACGAATATATTTGTTATGAAAAATATGGCGGGAGATGAAAACTGTCGATTTCAGGTAGGTTGGAATTTGAATTGTTATAACAGAGAAAATATAGGTCACAAACAAATTTTTATTTCTTCATGCACTAGTTATATATGTCATCTATAACATATTTTGGAATTAGGGGGAAAATGATTATTTACATATAATGTTTTTGTGGGAACTAGACCCCTAATTTTCAGTATGTTTCTGCAACTGAAAAATAGTCTTTAAAAATTGAAAAAAACATATCAACACTTATTTAAAAAAATATTAAAAATATTAATCATAAACTTCATCCATTTTAACACATTTAATTAGTTTACACCATCTTCAAATTCAAAACATAAATGTCACTTTTATACTATTGAAGTTCAACAACTTTGATTTTGTTAGCCTTTTCCTTTGTAAAAGGGTGACAGATTATTGTGCTTTTTCCCTATGGAGATGCCCATATATCAAGTTCCACCAAGAAATCAACCTCCACACGTATCCCCAAATGAACCTTTTCAAAGGGATGGGTATGTTTCCCACCACTCTACAACAATGTCATAATAGAAGGAATGAGTGAAGTTCAAGCATATGAGAAGACATCTGGGAACGCCCCTCCAAAGACTTATCAGAGGAACTATAGAATTAATGATCCATAAATGATATCCATTCCTCCAAACAAATTTTCCATGCCTCTGCATCCCAATGCGAGCAATATTCCTAGTCCTTTAAGAGACTTGCCCGACTATCAATAGAGATCTACTTCACAAGGTGAAAAGGGGCAACTTACTGTAACAAATACCCCACAAAATGAAGAAGGGTGACCTAACGTGCAATCTACCATTCAACAAGGAGAACAAAGATAGAAAGAGAATCCTCCTAGAGAGGAATTCAAGAGGTTGAGCTCTTATGTCCTAGAAGAACTCAAGAAAATCAAAGTAAGTTTACCATTATTTGAATTGATGAAAATTCCAGAGATTAGGGATACATTGTGGGGAAGTTTGAATGATGCCCCTCCAAATATGATTTCTCAAGGTGCATCACATGCTCCTAGAAGTATACCCAACAATCCTCAATCCACTTTGGCACAAAAGACCAATTTTGTCAAAGATGTACCACCAATGTTGTGGAATGCATTCGATGCCCCACAAAATTCTCATGAGGATCAAAAGGCTACAACTAATGAAGGCATGCCACAAGGTGATCCCATAGCTAAAGAAAAAGAGATAAATAGAAATATAGATGCTTTGGCAGGACAAAAAAAAAACTCAATGCAGAATGGAGATAACACATTGCAAAACACAAAGAATGAAGAGTCTGATTCAAGAATGCAGAAGCCTATGGTTTTCTATCAGGGAAAGGAGGAGCCTACCCCTTTCCTTGTATCCTTTAGAATTTTTGGGAAAATGTTGCATAACTTCTTCATTGACTCTAGTGCATCCAGTAATGTAATGTCTGTGGATATAAGTAGAAAGCTGGGATTACTTCCATTGCAAACAAACAAGAACATGAAAAGAGGAGACTACCCCTTTCCTTGTATCCGTTAGAATTTTTGGGAAAATGTTGCATAAATGCTTGATTGACTCTGGTGCATCTAGTAATGTAATGCCTGTGGATATATGTAGAAATTTGGGATTAGTTTCATTGCAAATGAACAAGAAGGTGACACAATTGGATAAAATGGAATTCCCAATTGTAGGAGAACTGAACAACATTCATATGTAGCTAGCATCATATCTAGTGCATCCAGTAATGTAATGCCTGTGGATATATGTAGAAAGTTGGGATTAGTTTCATTGCAAATGAACAAGAAGGTGACACAATTGGATAAAATGGAAGTCCCAGTTGTAGGAGAACTGAACAAAATTCATATGCAGCTAGCATCATATCCACAAGTTCATAGTTGTATTGACACGGTAGATATTCCAGAAGGATATGATATGCTTTTCAGTAGAGATTGGTCAAGAAAATTGAACGGATACATATCCACAGTTTTTTCTCACATGTGGCTGCCATGGAAAGGAATCCCGAGTCACATAAGGATAGTGAGCACACCTAGGTTGAGATTATTGATAACTAAATACAGAGAAGACATTGAGATCTTGTTCATGGAGACAGACTTGGGATCATATGTATCCAAAATAGGAGAAGTTCTAATGCTACAAGGTTTCAATCAAGGAGGCTACTTGACGGTAACACCAGGTTCATTGAAGAACCCATTGATAAAAATTCAAAGCCACTACTGAATGAAGGAATGTTCAGAAACTTTAGCAATTTTGTCCTGAAGAGTGTTAAACAAGAAATTGAATTGGGTAAGGATGCTTGCATTGAAAATTTGCTGCTACCCAACTAGTGCAAAATCCACAATGCTTTCCATTCAAAAATCTCATGTGCTATGTGCAAGGCTGCCATAGAGAAAGTGTCAAAGATGGTCCTACAAGCATAGATCAAAGGAAAGATTGAAGAAATTGTTAATGTTGAATATCCATCACAAGTGGTGATGTCAGTATCATAACATACAAAATTTGAATGAAACGAAGATCAAAATTTTCAAGAAAAATGAAAGAAGGAAGTAGAATTGGGACCACAATCTTCCAATGCCCAGACAGTTGAAGAAGCTTGGACATTATGGTTTGGTGGATCGAAGTCAAAGAAAGGAAACAAAGCAAGCATCAAACTAGTTAGTTCGACTGGAGAAACTTATCTAGCGGCACATAGGTTGCAATGCCCGTGCACGAACAATGTCTCTGAGTATGAGTCATTGGTTATTGTATTGCTTCTTGCTATTCAAAAAGGAGCCAAAGTCTTGCATGCATTTGGAGAATCAAATATTGTTGTAATTCAAGTAAGGAAATCATATGCATGTCACAGCAAGAGACTGAGTCATTATCGCAATAGAGTTTGGGATCTCATTGAAAGTTTTGACGCATTCAACATAAGGTGAGTATACAGATCAAGCAACCCAGTGGCAAATTATTTGGATCAATCAGCTAGTTTGTTAGAGCCCCTTACTACGGATTGTGTAAAGAAATTCATAGTCAAAGTAACCTCAATACCCTCAATTCCTGACAATATCACAAGTTTCCAGGTATTCGAAGATTATAAGCACATCCTCGACTTCCTCACAAATTCAGAAGTGTTTGCTACTCAAGTCATAGATGAGGAAGAACTAGAAGAAGCTGATTTTGACGTTGAGTGAATAATGAACTTAAAAACAAAAACTATTCCCCGAGGAATGATAGAGCTAGAAAGGAGTTTTGACTGAGATAAACTAAGAGCCCTTAATTAAGAAACATTTGAAGGTGGGGATGTGAAAAGGTGAATATAGGGTCAAAAGAACAAGTCAAAAATGTGTTCATTGGTAAAGTTTGTACTCCTAAAGAGAGAAGGAATCTTTAAGCTCATGAGTGAATTCCCAGATGTGATAGCCTAGGGAAATGATGACTTGAAGACATATGACACCTCTCTTATCACACATACAATCCCACTCAAGCCAAGTAGTAAACCATTTCGACAGAGACAAAGACCTATAAATCCATTGCTAGAACCATTGATACATCAAGAAGTTAAGAAGCTACTCTCGGCAAGGATCATTTTCCTAGTTAGACACTCAACATGGGTTGCCAATCTAGTTTTGGTTAGAAAGAAGAATGGAGAAATATGATTGTACATTGATTTTTGGAATCTAAACAAAGTTTCAGAGACAGACAACTATCTAGTGCAATCCTTGGACGAAGTGATACAAAAAGTGATACAAATTGTAAATGGATCTCAAATGATGCCATTTTTAGATGCTTATTTTGGATATAACCAAGTGAATGTAGAATAAGAAGACAAATTAAAAACTGCATTCACAACGAAGTGGGACACATTTTCTTACAGAAGAATGCCCTTCGGTTTAATCAATGTCGAAGCCACTTTTCAAAGGGCCATGGATTACGCCTTCAAAGATTTGGTCAAAAAATGCATGATTATATACATGGATGATCTTACAATGTTTTCCCAATGAAGAGATCATAGAAGTGATCTGAGAAGATTTTTTCAAAGATGCAAGAGACATGAAATTTCACTAAACCTAAAGAAATGCATGTTTGGCGTCACAAAAGGAAAATTATTAGGACATGTAATTCCAGAGCAGGAGATATCAATTGACCCAGAATGCATTGAAGCCTTTTCCAAGATAGGACTGCCAGCTAGTCAGAGAGAATTAAAATCATTCTTTGGTAAAATTAACTTCATAAGGAAGTTCATAACTGAATTTGCTGAGATTTTCAAATCACCGAATTACATGTTGAAAAAGGGTTCAAAAATAGACTGGACACCAGTAGCAAAGAGAGCATTCAAAGAAATAAAGAAAGCTATTGTGGATGCCCCTGTGCTAGTAAGCCTAGACTACACTAAGCTATTTTACATATATTCCTTTGCCTTAGATCACACTTGTGCGACAATCCTCACTCTAAGATCAGAAGAGAAAGATGAGCATCCTATTGTATTTATGAGATCACCACTACAGGATGCAGAACTAAGATATTTGAATGTTGAAAAACAAGCCTATGTTGTAGTAAAGGCCATAAAGAAATTCAAAAATTATATTTTGAGAAGCAAGGTATACGCCATTGCTCCTAACACAATAATAAAGACATTATTATAGCAGAATGAGTTTGGAGAGAGAAGAGGAAAATGGGTGGCCATCATTCAGGAGTATGACATGGAGATACAACCTATGAAGCTAGTTCATGGACAAGCTTTGATACAAACAATTACCTCAATCAAACCAGGATTAGTGTAATAAGTGTACGTTCTAGAAGAGGTATATCCAGATGAATGGTATGATGACATTGTTTTCTACTTGCTGAATCAAAAGTCCCTTCACACTTGAACCCTATGCAAAAGAGAGATTTGAGAATGAAAAGTCAATAATTTATGCTTCAAGGAGCTGTGTTGTATAGAAAGAACCATGATGGGATCTATTTAAGATGTGTTGGAAAAGAAGAAGCAAAATAGATCATTGAACATTTTCACAGTAAATATGGAACCAATCATGGAAGCAGTCTAGCTATTGCCCATAAAATCTCAAGGGCTGGATATTACTAGCCTACAATGTTTAAGGATGCATATGAACATGTGAAGACATGTCACACTTTCCAAGTGGCAGTTGTGTGTGAAAGGAATCCTGCCATGTTGTTGCAACCAATGATTGAACTAAAGCCTTTTACTAAGTGGGGTTTAGATTTTATTGGTGTGATTAATCCACCTTCTTTGGCGCAACACAAATACATCCTGACTGCTATAGATTACTGCACACGGTGGTCAGAAGCCCAAGCTCTTAAACAGTGCATGACAGATATGGTTATCAAGTTCCTTGAAGATAATATCATCACTAGATTTGGATGTCCACATGCCTTGGTGTGTGATAATGGCTCATCATATAAATCTTTGAAGTTTTCTTACTGTGCATTTTGTTGGCTAAATATTTTGCAAGTCACTAATACTACAACTTAGAAAAATGGTAATTTTAGGCAAGAGTATGTGGAATTTCTTTCTCCTCTCAGCAATAGGGGAGGCTCCCTTCTTACCACAAGTGGATTCAATAAAAATTGAACTATAATACAAACAGTTCCTCTTGCTACGATAATACCGATGGCTTAAGAATTGACGTAATGTTGTCCCTAATTTTGCATTCCCCAAAATTGGGCAACCCTACGCATTTCCTAGTTAGGTTCATATGCGTTTTCTTTTCTCTAAGCATGTCGATGTTATGAAAGGAGTATTTTTCAATGGAATCAGTCATCCCTTGATTTATGGTTGTTCTATCTTCTAACTAAACATCAAGTCCTTTTCTTTTTCCTATTTTTCTCTTTTCGCTTTATTTTGCGTCTTGTTTTTGTTTCCAGTTTTAGTTGGCGTCCTTGATGTTTCAGTTGCTTTGCGAGCAATTTTCCGCGTCCTTCCAAGGTCAGTAGAGAAATGGTCTTTTCTGGTCGACCACCTAAAGTGTAAGCTTATTTTGTATGAGTGATAGATTTTAAATTCTATCTTAAAATTTTGCACCACTCTGCGAAGTTTTGCTTAGAAATTTTAATGATAGCGCAATTTTGAATTAAATCCACATATCAGATCATTAAATTCTAAGAAACATATGAATATTTTAAGTTCTTTAGCGTTTAAAATAAATTCTAAAAAATGATTATTGCATATGCATATATTGTTTAAATAAATTTATTTTAAAAATGACACAGATAAAGTTGAGATTTATTAAAGATCACCTAATTAGTAAATCTTGTAATCCATTGATTATTATTATTTAATAATTAAATGACTTATTATTATTATTATTTAAAAAATAATAATAATAATAATAATAAAACAAAATTAAAATAATAGCTAATTATGATATTTATTTATAATTAGTTATATTATAATATTGCTTTTAAATAATAAAGCATAAGGTGGGAGGCGTCGGAATTAGGAAGTCTTATTCCCAAAACGTGGCGTTGATTTTTTTAAAAGATTACATATTGTTTTACATAATTGACGCCATGCGTCACTTTAGAGGTAATATTTTAAAACTCAATTCATGGCTTGCATATGCTATCGCATATATTTTATCTAAGTATAGCCCGTGATATAAGTAAAATGCATATGTTTTTCTCTTTTTATAACCCGCGATATGTAAAGGAGATGCATATGTTTAAGTTCATATTGCATATGCTATTTTGATTATAAAGTGGCATTTTGTCTTACTAGTCGATAAACAATATCGCTTGCATGTTTTTAAGTGATGTTATTCAATGCATGTGTTAAACCGCCAAGTTCATATCACATATTGTATAAAATACATATGCTATTCAATGGATGAAGCCCGCTGCCCTAATAAGTAGTAGTTATCGGGCTTGCATAATATATGGTATTTAATAACATAACTTGATACACTGGGTTTTATCGACCATTGCATATGCTGTTTCATTAACGCGGGTAATAAAACCCAATGCATATGCTATATATTATGAAGCGTCACTGCTTAATAGTGTTTGGCGTTAAATGAAGACAGTATTTCATAGCTGCGGTGATCTATGTTAAATAAACATATCATTTTAACTTATGCTTTCCATAAAGCCCACGGTAATGGGATTACATATGCATTAGCATATGCATTAAAATACATATGCTAATGTATATGTAATTTCATTTAAAAAGAAAACTACAAAGAGCTGTATGTTATCGGTTATGTTTAGACTATTGTTCATCATTCATAAGACATAAATTATTCCTTCAAAACACACCACAGTTAGTTAATGACCAGCTTTTAAAGGCTTTTATGGTGGAGAACTGACTGTGGTGTCTTTGTAAAGACTTAGACTTCTTATTTTTCAAGGAAATGGTCTTTGAAACTGCAGTTAGATGGATTATTTTTCCCTCTCAATAGAAATTTTGAAATTCTTTCTTTGATGAAGTCTTGTTTCTCTACAAGAGGTGGAAGGCATGCCATGATCATAGGCCATGTTCTTGAAGAGTTCTTCATTTTTTCTTGATGCTTGCATGCTATTTTTGTTGCATGATGAACATTTGTCCTTCCCAAAGCCAAGACCAACCATGTTAGCTTTGGTTTTGACAAGATTTTATCAATTCTGGTGTCTATATAACCTTGCAAAATTCCTCTCAATAGCAATTTCAAATTTCATTTCTTCTCTCAAGTTTTTCTTTGAAGAGGATTTTGCTCTTTCTTTTTTGCATCCAAGGAAGGTAATTTGGTCTTTTCTTTTCTTGTTTGTTTTCTTTTTGTTTTATTTGTAAATATTTTCTTCTTCTCTCTCATCATCTCTGAAAGTTGCATATAAGAATGTTATCTATTCTTATATGCAGTCGGGATTAAAAACCCCGTTCCTATGAAGATCTTCCTAAAAGATGTATCATAAAAAGGAGAAAGTGCATAATGCTGCCCACCATGCAATCAGCCCATGAAGTTCCACCTTTTCATTTTGAAGAAGATGAAAAGTTTGCACATACCATCATGCTTTGAGAATCAGAAAGTGTTGTCCGCATATGCAATCCATCATGTTTCAAAACATGAATATTATATCCCTTGTCTTATCCTTCCAAAAGTGCATTAATCCCATAAAATCCCACTTCTATGCATATTTTTCCCACTTTCACAAAGAGTTGTCCTTTCCATTCATTTTTGCATAAAAATGGATATTTTTCCTCTTAATGATGAAATTCTTTGTTTTTGGAATTCCTATGTTACAGTTACAGTTGCTGAAATTTGAGCCATGTCAGAGAAAGGATCTGCATCACCAAAGAATAAAGGGAAGAAAAAGATGAAATACCAATATGATAAATCTCAAAGTTTCGTCATGACTCTCAGCTTACATCTTATGTAGAAGAGATTCGTGACACAGAAATTGGGCATTTGAACATGGAGGAGTTTCTAGAAAGGGTGAAAACATCCACCAAGCATGACATGATCAGCATTCATGAAAGCTACATCCATCATGTTGCTACTTTTCCAACAGCTGCAATAGAACCTGAGTTTGTGATGGCGTGTGCAAGGAATTTTGATCCCACTTCTAGGACGATCAAAGATCAGGATAGGAAGGTGGTGATCAGTCTCGATACTGATACTATAGATCGAGTGTTTAAAGTACCAGTTGACCCTGTTGTCATGGATCTAACAAAGGAGAAGTCTATTGAAAAATGGGAGAATGGTAAGATGGCTTACTTAAAGTTCATGAATGATAATTGGTTGGTTACTAAGAGACCAAATGTGGTCTGATGGCCGAAAGGAATGCATAGATTTGAGTTCAAAGAGGAAATCCATGATCGTATCACCTTGCTGAGCCGTGTAGGGGGTTTGAAAGAATCTAATCTTTTTGAACCCTGGATGTACAAATACTTCTCCTTGATCCTCAAGTCAATGCAGCGATTATTTTGGGGAGAGTTGATCAGCAATTCTATTTGTGGGCAACTAGTGCAAGTGCCTAATACATGCACTTTCTATATGAATTCATATCTCATCTACATTGCTACTACTCTGGGATCTTTCTCAGGGTTATCTACTAAAGGAGATCAGATGCAGTTACCTATGTGGGAGTATTATGACCAGCTGCCTTTGAAGGCAAGCCACATTCACTTTAGAAGAGTGCAAGATGCATTCTTTGGACACTATAGGTGCCTATTTGACAAGGAGCTTCCAAACAGAAGGGTTTCAGATGAGGCATGGAGCAAGGTCAGTGAGTATGGATGCATCTTCCTACAATTTCCAAACTTCACCTATCTCAGGATGGGGTATTTCTGGGAAGAGCCATATACCTTGCCTAGGTATCCCGTGGATAAGCTTATTCTCATGGAATTGGCTTGCCAGCTTATGTCTGTACAAACTCATCAGTCCTCTCTACATAGATTAGGTGTGGGTATCTCTTCATGCAATCCTTTGAGGATCAGAGGATATTCACTTGACACTATGCCTAAGGAAAAGTCCGTGGAGTTTGAGCTTCAGGAGGTTAAATTGAAGAGGTTTATGGCACAAAGTTCATTTGACTAGAGAGGGATGAATGATAAGATCTGGAGGCAGTTTACTCACATTCATTGCCTAGAGGATATATGGATTGATCTCTGTACAGAATCAAATATTGCTAGGATGGATTATTTCCACCTCGCAATCAGGCAGATAATTGATTTTTGTCTTGCTCAGATCTCCAAAGAAGTTGGAGATGACGATGATATTTTGGATCTAGAATATCGAAAGTATCGTCTAAAGAACTTACCCATTGTAACTGCATGTTGGTATGTGAAGGAAAGCATATCCATATGGGATAGGTTTCAAAGCATCTTGGCTAACACCAACATCTAGCTAAAGAAAAGAGGCTTGAAAAGCATCAAGATTAAGCCTGGCCGAGACTTTGACCTTGCTGGTCCATTGGGTGCGAAATCAGAAATCAGAGGTAAAGGAAAAGGTGAATCATCTTCGTTGGATTTTCTAGTGGTCCAGAAGTTGGCTATCAAAGGAGGTAAGCTTGTACCTAAATCTTGCACTCCACATGCAATAAGAATTCCTGGAATGATCAATCTTTTGGATAGTGAGGAAGCTTTGCAAGTGTTAGTTACTCCTGAGGTGTTGCAATCACAGGAAGCAGTTGAGATGCAAGGGGTGCACGAGTCCACTCTGGGGATGGATGAGCCTTCCACATCTCTTCTTGACACATATGTAGATTCATTCATGGCACATCTACCTCTTATGCATGCTACAACCATTGTGCCAGCCACGCCTATTTCTTCTGTCGCACCAGCACAGAAAGAAGACTTGTCTCGGGTCTTTGATGAACTTCATGGGGATTTGCCTCAACTTGAGACACTCATGGCTAAGGATAATATGGCATCACAGATTGAGTTGTTCATTGAGGGAAAGGTACAAGGAGAATCAATTTTGGCAGCGACACCAGCGGAGGCAATCACATATGTACCTTCTTCTTCTCAAAAGGAATTGGTGACTGATATGGTTCCAACTGATAATGCTATCTCATCATTTTTTCTACCTCCTTGGTTGGGTGTCATTGCCCAAAAAAGGGAAAATCTTGAAGTACCATTGGAAGAGGAAGAAATTTCTCTTAAAAGCAAACCTTGAGCTTTGAAAGTCAAGAAGGAAAAGATGGTTTCCAAAACTATGGTTGATGATCAGAATATAAAGTATGCTGAGGTTGTTGAGTCTATTTCAGATAAGTCTTTTGACCAATGTAAAGGCACGGATTACAAGATTACCAGGGTAGAACTTGGTAAACAATCATTTGTAGGTTGTCAGATGGATGTTCGTGATTCACTCAAACACTTCACCCAGAGATCTGATAAACTTTGGCAAAAGAAACATATGCTGAAGGAGAAAAATATTTGTCTTCGTGAAGAACTTGAGAAGAGTTCTTCTCTTCAAAATGTACAAGTGTTTTCAGAGGATATTCAGAAACATATTGATTGTTTAGAGAGGAAAACCAAGGTAATGAATGAGTGGGGCAGCCAAATTGAGGTTCAGGGTGTGATGATCATCAAGGATGCACACCGCATTTTCAGAAACATCAAGAAGACAACTGATCATCTGCAAGAAGTTGTTGGATCTTTGGAGCAGAAACTAAAAACTTTGAGTGAAGACTTAGAGGTATGGGTGAGAATGGCAGAAATTGATCTTGATGTGTTGTGCACATATGAAATAATCTCTTCAAAAGAGATGTATTTCTAATTTTTGGATCAATTGATGAACAAAGAGCAAGTCTTGACGAAATTGATAGCAAATGTTCATGGGGCTTTCCAAGTATGTCTTGAGCATAAGGGGGGGCATTCTGAAAGCTTTTGACAGCTTGACATATAAGTTGGTGATAGATGACGGAGAGCTGATTGGTGAGGAGCAGGCCTTACCAGGATTTGCTTGGATGATACATCAGGAGATGGATGATAACACTTTTAGTTGTAGTGCTATGGATAATTTAGCAGGATTCAGAGTTGCTCTGAATCAATTACATAAATATTTGGGTGGATGTAATGGTGCGATCTCCAAAGCAGTGAGTGTTGCACGTAAAACTATAAACATAGCTCAACACACGGGAGCACATGACCCAAACATTGTTCATAAGTCTCTTACCCAATTCGAGACTTGTATTAATTTTCTCTAGTGTTGTTGCAACACTTAAGTTTTAGAAGTGTAGAATCTTTGACAGATTGCACAAAAATATGTAACA
>MU223163.1:877062-894692 GCA_018584345.1 Thuja plicata
AAAGGAGAGAGCTCATTGTAATTCTTCATCTTTTGTTTGTGCAAATAAACTATAGGCAAAATTCTTGAGTTTTGAAGACTTTGTGCTTCATTGTAAGAGAGTTAAGCGTTTGAATAAAGGAAGAAAGGTTGATAGACATTGTGTTGTCATTTTGAAAATCAATAAATGTATTCTTATGTTGCATTTGTTGATCATTGTTCAAATCAAAATAGTTTCTTTGTTTAAATCATTGGAGCATCTTTAATTCAATTTTTCTAAAGACTTTGTGCTTCAAGGAATCAGGAATACTATAGAAATTAGTGGCTGATACACTCCAAGGACTAAAGACTTTGAGCCTTAGTATTGGATAATAGATTAGATTACTGATTCGAGGTGAGGACAAGAGACTTTGAGTTTATTGTATCACCTTGTCTTTAGATAAATCAACCGTTGTCTCATTTGATTGTTCTTACGTTAATCATCGAGTCACCGGTATTACTGTTGCAAGGTGAACTGTATGTGTTACAATTCAGTTCTATTTGAAGCCACCTGCGGTAAGAAGGGAGCCTCCCCTATTGCTAAGAGGAGAGAGAAATCTCATATACTGCTGCCTAAAACACACATTTTGCAAGTTGTAGTCTTAGTGACTTGCAAAATATTTAGCCAACACGTAAGACCAATGCTTAAGACAATAGTCTACTTTAACTAAAATTGAAACCAATATAAGAGCACAAAGTCTCCTATATCTACTTCAAATGATTATCCTAAAACTAGAATAAATGAGAAAGCACAAATTCTTTCACAAAATACCCTCTACTTTAATAAAACTCTATTACTGAAGCTCAAAGTCTTCAGCTTCGAGTTGTTGCAGCAACTACTATTTATATTAATCCTAATTTTTGAAGCACAAAGTCTTCAAAAACTCGAATCAAAATGCTCCAATGATCTACACAAGACAACTATTGATTTGAAAAAAATTAACAAATGCAATATACATTCATCAATTTTCAAGATCGACAACACAAAGTTTGCTAATCCTTCTTCCTTTATTCAATTGCTCAGCTTTGCACAATGAAACTCAAAGTTTTTAGAATACAAGATATTTGTGTATAGTTTTCTTGCACACAACAAAAGATGAAATATTACAATATATTTCACTCCTTTATATAGGAAAAGGAGGAGAGAAAAGTGGAGAAGCAATGCTTATTCAATGCTTATCCCTAACTAACTAATTTTGACTTATTCAATGCTATAGAACTTAATGCTCTTGCAACATGATTACATGAATCAACTTTGCATGTGATACTATCACATGCAATTACATCTTGTTTACACAATACATGTAATCTGTCAATTACAAATTTATAAAATCCATAATGAAAGCATTCTAAATATCTGACAAAATACGACATCTATTTTCATCATCCTTAATCGACCTTCATGCTACTACAGGATGCCTGATGATTGATGTGTTCTGGTTTGATGAAAGCATCTTAAACCAGAAAATGAAACTACATCCTTGATTGTTCCGCATCATAGTGGTGATTGCTGGAAAAGGATCTTTTTCATTATCATTTCAGTCTTGAAAACATTCTATGCCAATCATCATTGCATCTCCCATCCCTTTCTTTGTATGACCACATCATGTTGTCATTCCTTCCTTGGGTCATTCTTTAGTTACCAGAATAAGCCATAGCATGGTCTTTCAAGTGCGGAACTTTACAGATTTGGAAGGGTATGTGTATAGGATATGAGTGGAAAGCCTTTGAGTAGTGAAAGGAAATGGACTTTGGGCAAATTCAGCTCTTTGAGTTAGGGAAAGACAACAAAATGGGGTTTCCTGGAGGCACTGCACGTATGTGAGCGGAAAGTTTGGAGCTTGGTAAAAATGAAAAGATCAACGTATCTACGCATGAGAAAATGTTCTATATGCAAGGTGGGATTTTTGTAAGCACTTGCATCCCATAAAAATCCATGAAAAAGTATGAAGGTGGACTTTTTGGTTTGCTTTGCAGATTTAGCGAAAGTTAAAAAAAAATTCACAAAAGGTGGGCTTTTTTGGATATCTAGCATATTGGAAGTTTACACTTCTCTTTTGATATGTAATTGTAAAAAAGGTGGGTTTTTCAGCACACTTTGCATATAGGGCAACACTTAGTATTTTGGAATAACTCACCATTAAGAATGGGGTTTTTAATCCCAACTGCATATGTATGATAAATGACATCCCCATATGCAACTTAGAAGAATATGGGAGAAATATGATGGCAATGGAAAGACAACAAAACATATGCAAACCTAAAATGAAATGAAAGTATACATATTTGCAAACAAAAAGAAAAGCAAGAAACTCCATACCTTCCCTTGTGAAATGCAGAGAAAGACAACTCTCTCAAGCTTGAAACTCTGGAAACAATTCAAGAATTTGGAATTTAAATAAAGAATCCAAACTTGGAGTTATATAGGCCACGAGTTTGATTAAATTTTCATGCTTAATAAATGCATAACCATGAGTCACTAAAGATGAGTGACAAATGTCTTCTCATTCATTTTTGAATTGCTTCAAAGTAGCAACAAACTTTGAAAATGTGCCCTAGCTGCATTTCAAAAATATCATGCAATGTGAATGAAAAACAACACCATTTAAAAGAGTGTGTATTTCATTTACAAGCATTGAAAGAAATGTTTTGATTCAATAAGAATATTACAATGCAAAAACTTGCGAAATCAATGACTAGAAAGAATTTGCAGGCTGCATTATAGAAATCAATCCTCCAAACCAAAACATTTTTGCATATGGACAGCTTGATGACGGATTTTTTGGAACGGATTGCATAATGAACCCATTTTTTGTCTTCCTTTACTTAAGATTCCATTAGACGAGATTTTAAAAATGTTTAACATGTGCTGAGGGTATGTTTCCCTTTTACCATGCATGACCATGGGTTTCTTGAGTGCAAATGCATGTGAATTTTATTAATGATATATTGCTCAGCCCTAACAGGTTTTAAGAAACATACAGCATATAGGGCAGTGCTCTCCTTTGAAATATATGCCACAAACCATAAAAACAATGCCTTAGACTTCTAAGGAAAACCGTAGGTGTTTAAAGAAGAGTGACGGGTTTTTAAAAGTGAATCGCATATGTTTCAAAATGCAATCTTCTCAAAAAATGCCACCATTAGCTCTTTGAGTTGGAAAACACACTTTTTCAAAGCCTTTCACTTTCAAAAAGACATGAAAATTCTTCAAAAATCGACGCCCTATACTCGAGCCTCTTTCATAATGGGTTTTACTAAGCAATTGCATATGTTTTAAAAACCTTTTTGAAAAATGAAACTCCTTCAAAAATGATGCCATGCACTTTAAGTTGGGCCTTCTTTTCTAAAAGAGACTTCATACATATATGCATAAGTAATGCTATGGGTTTTAAAGAGTAAAGTGCATATATTATAAGGATTCAAAACATCTGCACTTCAAAGAAAAATCACCACCATTAGCTAAGTTATAAAGAGTTTTTAGATAACTCAAAGAATTCATATATGTAATCACTCTCAAAAAGCCCACCTTACATCTTGTTTTCTGAATAGTAAGACTTTAAGTATAATTTGCATTAATATATATGCAAATGTTAATAAATATCCCGCTAATGTGAATGAAAAATATAATATTTTATATGCAACCTTATGGTTTTAAATGACATGATATGCAGACAAGTTTAAAAATCCCACTATCATTAAAAACTATAGGTAAAACTTCTCAGAATGCGGTGAAATTTTAAAGTGGGACTTTAAATCCACTTTACATATAAACAAGACTTCTACTTTGTGCAATTAACAAGAAAAAACCCACTTTTAAAGACTTTTAAACAAGACGTGCAATCTGTCAGAAAAACCCCACCTGCAGGATGCTTTAAACCTCTATAACTTGAGCTAGACAACTCTGATTGACGCCTAAGATAGCTCAAGATGAGCGGAATTCAAAAAGCTACAAACCCAAGGCAAAAAAAAGACTAAAAACCAAACAAAAGACCAAAAAAAACCAAACAAAAACTCTCCTTGAAGAATTTAAACCACAAAATTTGTCATAGGGTTGTCTAATTTTGCGAATGCAAAATTGAGGACAATAGCTAGCTCTGACTGGGGAAAGTAGCTTGTTTGTTCTTAGAAACAATGAATGTAGAATCTAGAATCTCCAAGTGCCTTAGTATCCATTGGGCTACAAAGTGAAGTATCAAAAACATAAAACAAAAAGATGACACGACCAACGCAAAGCACCTAATTAAAACCAAAATACAAAACTGTGCAAGCGCACTTAGCTTGTAATGAGCCCAACTAGTTATTATACTAAAATCAACTGTAATAGAAATTCCTTCTTCTCTAGGAAATTACTTAAATTTCTTTGCAAGTATATCTATATATTTTCCTTGTATTTTTGAGATATGAATATCACAATGCAAGCATTAAATGGCTCAAAATTACTTAATATTAAATTCTGAATCCTCTGAATTTTGAAACTTTATTCAATTTAAAAAAGAAAGCATTATATAACCATGTATGGAACCATTCATTAAATAAGGAAAAAAAAACTTGTTTTTTATTCCAGTGTATGCTTGTTACTGGCTGTGGCAGGCAACAAGACCAGTCTTTGGCTATTGGAGCCTCACGCAAGGAGTGCCAGCCAATGTAGCATTTGTTTTGTAGGAGGTGGTGCAGTTGCTGCTACCATTTTCCCATGGTACAGTGGTTCTATTACTTGCTCGCGGTGGTTATAGGATGGCATCTAACCTCCTTCACTACTGGTAGGTACTTCCACGTGGGGTGTAATTTGCAGGCGCAATCCTGCAACTCTATGTCAAGGCGTTAAGAAATCACAACTCTTCTGCAGACATTCAATTCCAAACCCTTGTCCTCTTCACCACCACTTTGGTATCCAAATTTTATTAGATTGTATCAGACAATAACGTCTAGCTTCATAATTAATTCCCTCCTCCAATCATAGGAGAACAGTATGAAGGAAGTGTGTTTGGTTATACAAAAAAAACCAATTATATCTTAGCTCCAGAAGAATTAGTCTTCAAAAGCTAAATCAATTCAGTATCAAACCCTTATACCTTAGCAAGGGATTTGATTTATAAATCAAAACTTCTCAGAGAAAACAAAGAAAATATAATATAATCAATCAATGCCAATCCCCATGAATGAGCCCATATTTATAATACTTTTTGAAGCCACAGTTTCCCAAAAGAGCATTAGTTAACAACTCTCCTTTTTAACAACTTCTAAATTGTTAATATAATAATAAAGTATTATTATAATAATGCGGCTTTATTAATTAATAACTATTATTAATTAATAGAAATTAATTAATAAATATGAACTCATGCGATAAATTTTGCATCTGCTACTGGTGATGACCGACTACCATAGCCACCCACTACATTGCCAAAAATGGCAACTGCCAAAAATAGACTTACTAAAAATTGTAAGTCCCAAGCGAAAGAACAACATATTCTGAGCACAGTCTAAATTTCTGATCACTACCGATACTTCCTTGTCAGAGATAAACACTGACCAACTGACTTACTAGAAATAGTAAGTCTAGACTTACTAAAAATAGAAAGTCTGCCAACTGGGACCCTCAAAACCAGGCGTCAACTCACGAGGGTCGCAATGATGAGCTGACAAAGCCACTGCTAATACCTACTAAAATTGGGGACATCATAGTCCTCCCTCCCCAAAATTGCTTGTCCTCAAGCAATTGAGTATCTCACTAAAACCTCCACTAGGATCCCATAAGAAACATGTGATGTCCCTGCTATGTCGGAACCAACTGTAAACCCATGACATTAGCAGCACCAGTAACATAACCTGTATCATAACCCCAAGTGCCTGCATTAATGAAGTGGAGATCTGGACATTACCAGGCAATGACTCAACATGAGAACTCATCATACCAAACTTCACTGACTCTCCCTAGTCATCCTAAAACCAAACCCTCTTAGGCACAGACCATCTCTGCACCTAATGTAAATCTTGAACATGTGAGTCAAAAATGAGGCTGTAAACACTCAACATAGTATGGGCTTGACCACCAATAGGATCATTATTGTCCCCATCCTCATACTGTTGTGATGACTCCTCAATCTCATCTGTGTAAACCTACATGCCACGGTTCACTGCCCCCTTTGGCCTCAAAGCACAAGTATGACCTTTAGAGAAAGGCCCCTTGCACCAAAAGCAAAGTTGTCTCCTCCTCAGGTCTTCTCTAGAAGCATCATCAAATCTTCCTATTGACTTTCCCTTGTCCTCAACAACTGGCAGGGACTCCTCATCAACAAGTGGAGAACTAGATGACTTCGGGGCACCCTTGATCTGAGATGATGCCTCAAGATCCCGAGCCTTCTTTGTTGCCTCCTATAAAGTGGGTGGGTCCAAAGACTTAACCCATCCACTTAGTGGCTCTTCTAACCCCTCCAAAAATAACATCACTCTCCTTTACTCTGATATATCATACACCATGATGGATATGTGTAGAAACTCACTGATGAAGCCATCTAGACTAGTTGTCTGTCGTAACTAAGCCAATTCTTTGAAATAAACCTTTGGGTCTTTTCTGTCGAAGTGCTCGATCAGCTTGTCTACAAACTCCTGATAGTCAGTAATTTGGTCATGATGTAGCAATCTCAATCCATGGTATCACTAATCATGTGCAGTCCCATCTAAATGAAAAACTACAAATCTAATGGCATCCTCCTTAGTCATCGGACGCAAGCCAAGGTAGGTGTCAAGCTTGTAGATCCAAGCTCTAGCAGTGACCCTACCGCTGCCATCAAAATGTGCTAGCATCATCTTGCTAGCCACCTATCTCAAATCACTCTTCCCTATCCTCTGTCTATCCTGTGTTGGTCTTCCCCTTGAGTGCTCATGTTTCTGTGTCAAATAGCTATCAAAATTCAAATTTTTCTTCAAGGCTAGAGGAAGGGCATCCCATACAACATAGTGCGTGACTATATCATCAACAAAAGGGATATTTTTAGCATTAGCACTGGCTGCATCAGTCTCTAGTCTCATAAATCTGGGCCCCTGGGGTCTGAAATGATCTCCCCTGTCACCTACCCTATTTTCTTTGTCATCTCTCTGGGCTCTATGCTCATAATCCCTGTCCCTGACATCAATCTATGATCTATGGGATGTGATAGAAGCATCACGTGGCCTCTCCCCACTCTGATCCCTTGGGATTACGATCCATCTCAATGTGTTAGAAAGCTCATTTAATACATCAGCTACATGATGCTAGCCTGCTGCTAGGTTCCTGAAGGTTTCCCTAGCCTCCCTGTCTATATCTGCTTCAGCAGCAATTGCGGGTCTTGCAGAATCTGTTGAACCGCCTAGATTATTATCATCACCACCAAGCACTGTGCTAAAATGAATATCCGCATCTTCATTTGGTGGGGGTGGCTGACCTCTCCGGTAGTAATGCCTACCAAGAATAAATCTCCTATCGTCTGCCATGATTCAATTCCCAAATAATAATAATAAAAATGAACCCGATTTCCCTATATGCTTGCAGGAAACTGCTCTGATACAATTGTAATGAGCCCAACTGGTTCTTATACTAAAATCAACTGTAATAGAAATTCCTTATTTTGTAGGAAATTACATAAATTGCTTTGCAAGTGTATCTATATATTTTCCTTGTACTTTTGAGATATGAGTATCACAATGCAAGCATTGAATGGCTCAAAATTACTTAATATTAAATTCTGAATCCTCTGAATTTCAAAACTTTATTCAATTTAAAAAAGAAAGCATTACATAACCATGTATGGAACCATTCATGAAATAAGGAAGAAAAACTTGTATTTATTCCATCGTATGCTTGTTACTGGCTGCGGCAGCCAGCAAGACCAGAATTTGGCTATTGGAGCCTCACACAAGAAGAAATGCTAGCCAATGTAGCATTTGCTGCGTAGGAGGTGGTGCAGTTGCTGCTACCATTTTTCCATGCTACGATGGCTCTATTACTTTCTCGCGGTGGTTACAGGATGGCATCTAACCTGCTTTGCTGCTGGTAGGTACTTCCACGTGGGGTGTAATTCACAGGCCCAATCCCGCAACTCTATGTCAAGGCTTTAAGAAATCACAAATCTTCTGCTGAAATCTGATTCCAAACCCTTGTCCTCTTCACCACCACTTTGGTATCCAAATTTTATTAGATTGTATAAGACAATAACGTCTAGCTTCAGAATTGATTCCCTCCTCCAATCATTGGTGAACAATATGAAGGAAGTGTACTTGGTTATACAACAACAACCAATTATATCTTAGCTCCAGAATAATCAGTCTTCAAAATCTAAATCAATTCAGTATCAAACCCTTATACCGTAGCAAGGGATTTGATTTATAAATCATAACTTCTCCTCAGAGAAAATAAACAAAATATAGTATAATCAATCGATGCCAATCCCCATGAATGATCCCATATTTATAATACTTTTTGAAGCCATAGTTTCCCAAAAGAGCATTAGTTAACAACTCTCCTTTTTAACAACTTCTAAATTATTATTATAATAATAAAGTATTATTATATTAACGTGGCTTTATTAATTAATAACTAGTATTATTAATAGAAATTAATTAATAAATATGAACTCATGTGATAAATTTCACATCTGTTGCTGGTGATGACAGACTGCCATAGCCACCCACTGCACTCCCAAAAATAGACTTACTAAAAATAGTAAGTCCCAAGCCAAAGAACTGCATATTCTAAGCACAGTCTGAAGTTCTGATCACTACCGATACTACCCTGTCAGAGATAAACACTAAACAACTGACTTGCTAGAAATAGTAAGTCTAGACTTACTAAAAATAGAAAGTCTGCCAACTGGGACCCTCAAAACTAGGCGTCAACTCACGAGGGTCGTGATGAAGAGCTGACAAAGCCACTGCTAATACCTGCTAAAATTGGGGACATCACAATCCAGAATCTCCAAGTGCCTTAGTATCCATTGGGCTATAAAGTCAAGCATCAAAAACAAAAGGATGACACGACCGACGCAAAGCACCAAATTGAAAACAAAATACAAAACTGTGCAAGCGCACTTGTTGAAAATAAAGAAAATCTACCTAATTAAAACTAGCCGACATTGCAACTTTTCAGATGAAACCGTTTATCAGCTCAACAAAATAGCTACCTTTTTCAGTGGATTACAGTACTTTGTATGTTCACAAAGAACTTTATACATATGAATCACTAAAAACTAGAGCAATGATGTCAATGTTTGATGTAACATCTCTTGGAAGAAATGAACAAATTCACCTTCTTGAGATGAGTCTTATGTACTGCTCCTGTTGAACTGCAAATGCATGTTTAGCCTCTTCCTCAAATGTATCTTCATGCTCAAGTACAAGTGGAATATCTGATTTTCCGTTGGCCTCCAACCAAGTGAGATGTCTTATAGGACTTCCCCTTGATCAAACAAAGACTGAACTCTTCTTTCCAACTGTAATTTGAGTGATTGATTTTTCAACCATGACAATCTTATGCTCCAAATGATTCCCTTCATGTGATTCAGATGAATACGTGAATGCAATGCATTCTTTAGTATGTTGTTCACAAAGTTTAAATTGAGGACAATTATCAACAAGGTTTGAGCAAAACTCTTCTATAGTAGTCATAAAATGATCTTCATCAAGTTCGGGGGTAGGACGTTTATGTAGAGCGTGTTCATTTTTATGACCTTGAAATGCAAATGTATCCTTTTTAACTCGACTGCAATCTTCATGCATGTCCATATTTTCATGTCTAATGACATGATTGTCTTCGTTCACTTGAGCATCAAAAAAATGAGTTGCATCTTTCTGATTTTTATCAATGGCTTTCTGAGATTGTGTGAACTAGAAATAAGAGTCACCAACTATTTATTCTTCCTTTTCTTGGAAGAGTATAGCAAGATCATTGTCCTTAGATTCAGGATGCTTTATTGTTGGCTTCATTGATGGTGCCTCAATAGCAAGTTTCTTTGGTGATGAAACCAACTTTTGTTGATTCCCAACAACTGAACTATGAGCAACACTTAGAAGAGCCTTTCTTGGTACATCCTTGTGAGGACTGAAAAACATATCTTGAGCTATTTGTTTTTTAAGGGAAAGCAACTCATTTGCCAACCTCTACACTATAGGATCTGTCCTTGTGATAGAAGAAAATGAATCAGAAGAAAGATAACTTTCGCAAACCCACTTGCTTCAATTCTTATCTGCCCAACAAGAATATGATCATCTTCAATTGTAATGGCCAATGTCTGTGTAGCTGCAAGAGTAGCGAGAGCTACTCTTCTCAATAGAAAATTGACTTCAGGAATCTAAGCATTGACAAAGAAACACCTCAAATTTTCCATTGTAAGCAGAGCAATAGCTGAAATCTTTCATGTCAACTTGTTGAAATGAGCCACAAATTCACACATAGGTACGTTAGATGCCTTCTTTAGCTAGGTGAGTTGGTCCAATAGGGCATGAGCATCTTCAGGAGGATTGAACCTTTCTTCAAACTTGACTATGAGAGTAGCCCAATTTTTTATTATCTATGGTGCAAGATGATAAAACCAATCAGCAGCTACACCTTGGAGAGTTTCCACAAATAGTCTCACAGACACGTCCTCATGTTCAATACCAAGAACACCACATGCAATGTAAAATGCAGCAATATGTTCATCAGGATGTTGTTGTCCATTAAGGAAGAACTTTGGAAAATTCTTCCATGATCCATCAAGAAGAGTATGTAGAGGTAGAGCCAAATTCAATGGACCAAAAGCATTTCGCCAAGGACCTTGGGTCATTTACATGTCCTTGGTAAAAGCTTGAAAAAACTACAAGAAGTAAAATTACGATGGAATAATTACAACGAATATGACACAAGTGTACTTCAAAGCCCGAAATAATCTAGGCAAAAACACAACTAATTTTTTTTTTATATATATAATTACGACAACGAAAATTTACCAACAAGTTTCAACTCAAGCCCAATGATGCGAAGCCCCGGGGACGTAAACTCGCTTGGGCGGAAACACCTTTAAAATATTATTACATCGCTAGAGGACACTCATGAAAAGGAAGGATATGAATGATTATTTCAATAGAGAACTTAAATTAAATCTAAAATTCTAATTAACTTAATCTTGATAAAAGCAATAATACTATAGCGATAAACTCCCTAAAGAGTGTCTTATAGAAATTATTAATATTATTATGAACCACAAATTTAATAATGTAATTAACCTTAGTTTTTATTGATATGGACTATCTTTAAGATTATTTTTATCAGGAACATATTCTTAATTTTTAAAAGTAACCTAGTTTCCGCATATATTTATTAATTGTTTGAGATTTAGGTCATTTATTTATTAATCAAATTAAGTTTTAATTTCCACTCTTATACTACTAAGATTATTATAAATACAAATGTGATTATGAAATAATGTTATGTTTCTTTTTATGAAATTTGTATTTTGTAAAATAAAAAGCATGAGGCTTCAAAATGCATGTCGTGTCCCCAGTAGAACAATTAGATCAACCTGAAAGTAACCCTTGGAAAAATAAATCTATAATAACTTGGATGGAACTTCATTTGGTTCTCTTTTGTTGAACAAAAGATTAATCTTTCTCTCTTTCTTCAAAAAAAGATTGCAGCTAAAAGTGTGTAAAAAGATTTCTGAAAATAGTAATAAATGTTTTTAAAGAATCAAAGTGTCCATGAAGGCACAAAGTCCTCTATTTCTTCCCCGGGACAAGAAAACAAACTAGAAGCTCAAAATCTTCTCAATCAATCTTCTTATCAACCCTCAGATACAATTGTGTTCATTTCCCCAGCGGAGTCGCCAAAAACTGTTGGCTAAATATTTTTCAAGTCACTAATACTACAAGTTAGCAAAATGGTAATTTTAGGCAGCAGTATGTGAAATTTCTTTCTCCTCTCAACAACAGGGGAGGCTCCCTTCTTACTGCAGGTGGCTTCAATAAAAATAGAATTGTAATACAAATAGTTCTTCTTGCTACGATAATTCTGGTGGCTTAAGAATTGACGTAAGAACAATGCTTAAGACAACAGTCTACTTTAACTAAAATTGAAACAAATACAAGAGCACAAAGTCTCCTATATCTACTTCAGATGATTATCTTAAAACCAGAATAAACATGAAAGCACAAAGTCTTTCACAAAATATCCTGTACTTTAATAAAACTCTATTACTGAAGCTAAAAGTCTTCGACTTTAATTTCTTGCAGCCACTACTAGTTATATTAATCCTAATCTTTGAAGCACAAAATATTCAGAAACTCGAATCAAAATGCTCCAATGATCTACACAAGACAACTATTGATTTGAAAAAGGATTAACAAATGCAACATAAGAATACATTCATCAATTTTCAAGATTGACAACACAAAGTTCGCTAATCCTTGTTCCTTTATTCAATTGCTCAGCTCTACACAATGAAATTCAAAATTTTCAGAATACAAGAGATTTGCAAATAGTTTTCTTGCACACAACAAAAGATGAAATATTATAATAGATCTCACTCCTTTATATAAGAAAATGAGGAGAGGAAAGTGGACAAGAAAGAGGAAAGCCTCAACCACTTTGACTTATTCAATTCTTATCCCTGACATTATGCTTTTACTTTATGCCTCTATTCCTGAGTTTTCGAAACTTATGCAATCCTATTTGAAAAACTCGTCATACTTCCATCTGAGCCCATGATTTTAACTCTAAAAGAAGGGCATCAAATTCTATATGGATTGCATGTTATTTGTAAAGAGAAAGGACATATGCAAAGGGGTTCAAAAAGTACGTTTTCTTCTTTAAAAGTCTAGGGCATCAATTTTTACTGGCATAGCATGATTCAAAAGCATTTAAATATGCCAGATGCTCTTTAAAGACCCGTTTTCTCCTTTAAAAGACCACGGTTTCCTCAAAAGCTCATATGGCGTCAAATTTTATTGGAATTACTTGCTGAGTCATATGCCATGTGCTCACTAAAACCCGTCATACTTCCTACGGTTTCACTTAAGGACAGAAGGCGTCATTTTTTTTTGGAGAATGACATATTAAAGCATATGTTAAAGTCTTTTAAAAAACCCATCATACTTCTATTAAGTCCCATGGCTTACCTTTATGAGAGGGGCATCATTTTTATGAGGAATAGCATATGTGAAAGTCTTCCTAAAAGCTTTTTCCTTCTTTTAAAACTCAGAGCATTGATTTCCAATGAAATTTCATGTTTTTCAAAAAAGCAAAACACATATGCTTCTTGTCTTATGAAACCTGTAATTCTCCTTTAAAAGACTGCATTTTCCTTCATGTTATCAAGGCATCATTTTTTATGAGGATTGCGTGAGTTTTGAAAGTGTTTAAATATGCAATCAGGTGATTGAAACCCATCATTAAAAGAGTTATGATAAATAGCGTTGTTTTTATGATGACTTGCATATCATTCTTCATGCAAATTGCTTTATGAAAATCCATTTTCTTTCCCTGAAAAGCAGCACTATTTTTTCGTCCTTCAAGAGAGCCATGATGGGATTTCCTATTCATTTTCAATAAAAAATGTAGGATCTCTATCCATAGGAGGCTATGTTTTGGGAGAAGAAGCCCGTCTAGGGCATAGCAAGAAAAAAAAAATAGTTTTTGAATGCCATTAATCTCTGCATTTTTTGCTCATGTTTGCTTGGGATTTTGGTAAGTCTCCTTCTTTCTTTTAAAAAAAAAAATGTTTTTTCTCCATGCTATAAAATTTTGGAATGAATTCTTTGAGTGTTGTTTTTATTTAGAAGAGTTTGAAGTCAACTAGGGCACGTTTTTCTTGAATCATTCAAGGATTGTTGCTGATTTTAAACAATCTGAGAATGCATGGAGGACATTTTCCACCTCTTTCCATGATTCATGTAAATGCATTCATTTTGCATGAGAAATTAATCAAACTCATTGCCTATATATCTCCAAATTTGCTCTTCAAAATTAAATTCGAAATTCCTCATTTGTTCCAGAATTTCAAAGTTTGAGAGATTGTTGTTTTTCCCTTTGCATTCCTAGGAGGAGATATGGATTTTTCTGTCTTCTCCTTTGTTGCACATTTGCATTTGCATTTCTTTCAGTTTTTCATGTTCTTGTCTTTCCATTTCCATCTTCTTTTTCCATTTTTCCTCTAAGTTGCACATGAGAATGTTATTTATTCTCATGTGCAGTTGGGATTAAAAACCCTGTTCTTGATGGTGACTTTCTGAAAATAAATGAAAAGAGGCTAAGTGCTGCCCCATGTGCAAGATGCAGTAAAAAGCCTGCCTTTTCATATTCTCATGTTGAAAAGACAAGTGTGAAACTTCCAATATGAAAATAGCCAAAAAATCCCACCTTTTTGTGTCCTTTTATGAGATGTATGTTATTCCCCTCAAACAAATGAAGGTTCGTATTGCAAGAAGCAAAGTACTTCCCATATGGTTGCAAAGAAAAGTGAGATCTTCCTCAAACCTGTGATTAAGTTTCAAAATCTTGATTACAAATTCCAAGGTTGCAGAAGCATATCAAGCAGGAACAACCATATGATGGAGTCATACAAAGAAAGGGATGGAAGATGCAATGATGATTGGTATAGAATGCTTTCAAGACTGAAACAGAGAGACACGAAGATTTTTTTCCAGAAATCACCACTATGATCAAGAGTAATTAAAGATACAGTTTCATATTCCGGTTCCAGATGCTTTCATCAAACTTGGACACATCATTCACAAAGCATACAGTAGCAGTATGAAGACCAACAGAGGATGATGCAAATAGATGTCATGTCTTGTCAGACACTTAGAAATTTTTTATCATGTATTATGTATTTGCAATTTGTAATTGATAGATTACATGCAATGTAAGAACAAGATGTAATTGCATGTGATAGTATCACATGCAAAGTAGTCTCATGTAGTCATGCTACAAGTACATTAGGTCCTACAGCATTGAAAAATTCAAAGTTAGTTAGTTAGAGATAAATATTGAATAAGTCAAGGTGGTTAAGGGTTTCCCCTTTCTTCTCCACTTTTCTCTCTCCTTTTTTCCTATATAAAGGAGCGAGATCTATTATAATTTTGGATTTTTTGTTGTGTGCAAGTAAACTATAGGCAAAACTCTTGAGTTTTGAAGACTTTGTGTTTCATCGTAAAATAGTTGAGCATTTGAATAAAGGAATAGAGATTGGCAGACTTTGAGTTGTTGTCTTGACCATCAATGAGTGTATTCTTATGTTGCATTCATTGATCCTTGTTCAGATTAAATAGTTATCTTGTTTATATCATTGGAGCACCTTTTATCCAAGGTTTTTGAAGACTTTGTGCTTCAGAAGATCGGGGTTACTATAGAGAGTAGTGACTGCAACATTTCAAAGATGAATACTTTGGGCTTTAGTGTTGGAATCTTAAATCAATTAGAGGGTGTTCAAGGGAAGACTTTGAGCTTTCTTGTACATCCGAAATTAGAGTGATTAATTGAAGTAAGGATAATAGATTTTGAGTTCTTATATTATTTCATCTTTAGATAAAATCAACTGTTGTCTTAAAGGATTGTTCTTAAGTCATTCCTTGAGCCACCGATATTGTTATAACAAGCAGAATTGTGTGTGATATAGTTTAGTTTTACTTGAAGCCACCTACGGTAAGAAGGGAGCCTCCTCTATTGCTGAGAGGAGAGAGCAATCTCACATACTACTTCCTAAAAGAAACCTATTGCCAAGTTGTAGTCTTAGTGACTTGCAAAATATTTAGCCAACAACAACAAATCTTCCTTAAAAAGATAATTCCCTTTGAATTTTAATCCTTTAGCAAGTTCAATGATTCTAGACAGTTTTATTTAGATCTCCTACTAGGACACTTGGCGTGATCTAACTGGTTGAAAAAATAGGTGCCACTTGAGCATGCTTATCTTATAGGCTTAATAAATCCCTTGATGATGAGAAAATATTTCAACCTTATTAAGCCTTCAATTGTGATGGCTCATATTCTCCAATAGTTTTATCTTCATGTTGTCTTTTGCACCCTTGGAAATATTCTTATTGCATATGGCTCATTCTTGCATTCTTTACAACTTGATTTGTATTTTCTTGAATTTGGGTTTGGATTTACATTTTGTTGGCATAATCTTGATCTTGAAATCTCCTCTCACTTATATCCTCGATGAAAAAATTGTAATTTGTTGATTTCTATTTGAAGGCCTTCGAACTTAATCTTGACACAGCCCTTCGTTCTTGTAAGAACCCCTTGCAGGTTCTAACTCTGACAACGCTGGATTGTGGTTTAATTTTGGATCTTTGACATTTGGTCAAAGACTTTGTAGGCAAGCTCTGATACCACTATAATATCACTTGCTAAGTTGCCCTTAAATCTTTAGTTTTGTGTCATGAGCATTTTGTCAAACAGTTGTCATGCTTAATTAAAACATTACTTCAACAAGCTGTCATAAAAAAGATACTGGTAACATATATAAAGTCTGAAATGGTTGAACAAGAGACATAGGCATTATACCAAATAGTTGACATGTTGTGATGACCCAATTTTTAGTAGGTATTGGTAGTGGCTTAGTCAGCTCATCATCATGACCCTCGTGAGTTTATGTCTGGTTTTGAGGGTCCAAGTTGGTAGACTTGCTATTTTTAGTAAGTCTAGACTTACTATTTTTAGTAAATCAGTTTGGGTCAGTTTCCATTTTTGGCAGGGCAGTATCGGTAGTGGTTAGTTGTAATGAGCCTAACTTGGCCTCATCTTCAAACCCTCTAATTCTCATCAATTTCTTGTGCAAATCATAAATTTGGCATTTGGTCAAACAGTTGGCAGGCAATCACTGTAATGACCCTGATTCGGCTCCGCTATCTAGTGATTGAAAATTTGCTCAACAATTAACAAATTTGCAACAAATAGGATAACTCCACAAGATTTCTTTATTTATTTATTCCATTTCAAACTGAAAATTTCATAATTCCATACAAGATCATTCATATCCCAACACTTCTGATTTATTCTGGAAATGCTCTTAAATACAACTGTTCATTTTGGAAAGAAGTAATTAAATAAAAACAAAGAACCTGTAACATGCGTTTTCTTGTAGAAGCCAAGTAATAAATGAACGCAGTCACTTAATAGCTATCACGTTCCTCTCCTAGTTTGAACGCTACCACTGTATGGTATTCACAGCCCTTGAAGATAGCTACGCAGCTCCCAAAGTACATCCAAATGCACCCATAGCTAATGATATATGTCACATGGCCCAACATGTGCCAAATGCAGCTCCTTGGTGGATGCAGTTGTTTCCAGCAGTGGCTAACACCACTATAATCCTAGCGCGGCTGCCATAATAATGATGTCGCCCCCACACAAGACACAGTCTATGATTTATATGCAGCACTTCAAACATGCGCCGCCCAGCCCATATCAAATTCGGCACCCAACAATAATAATTTACAATTCCCAAGAATTTGATCCAAACCCTTCTTAATTTCAGAATTGATCTCTTCCTCCAATCATAGGCAAGAAACCGCACCCTCAGTGTGCATACAAACTTTCAGCATTATCTCTTTCCTTCAGCCACAGGCAAAACAGTATGAAGGAAGAATACAATCG
>MU223163.1:919042-933354 GCA_018584345.1 Thuja plicata
ATCAGTACAGGAGATCAAACTGTAGATATACTAACCAAGCCACTTACCAGAGTGAAAGTTGAACACTTCAGGATAAGTCTTGGTATGATTAAATTGTAATTTACATTGTAATCTTTACTGATATATAATAAAGATGTTTTTTGTCTTATGTGTTAATATATGACCTTATGGGCTCTACCCCCTGTATTCATCTCTAAAAGGTGATGATCTTTTAGAAATGAACACTTGTATTTGGATATTATAAAATGACAATTTTGTAATATTGATATCATGCTGACCTGATATCATAATATGTTATGGTAGACATTATGTGATGTAATGTCTGTGTACACACCATAACTAAGGATGTATAAGGAGAATGTGATATTCTCAAGCATATCATCCTTTGAGTATTACGAGTTATGTAATACTTAACATCATGTGTTATGTGATGATTGTCTTCACGAGATATGTGAGACTTATTATCGCGAGATATGCGATATTTATCATCACGTGTTATGTGATGATTATCTTCATGAGATATGTGAGACTTATTATCATGAGTTATGCGATATTTATCATCACGTGTTATGTGATGATTGTCTTCACGAGATATGTGAGACTTACTATCACGAGTTATGCAATATTTATCATCACATGTTATGTGATGATTGTCTTCACAAGATATGTGAGACTTATTATCACAAGTTATGCGATATTTATCATTACGTGTTATGTAATGATTATCCTCACAAGATATGTGAGACTTATTTCACAAGTTATAAGAGATGTGATATATATAAAATAATAAATTCATCTTCCCTAGCTAAGAGGGAGTGTTAAAATTATAGTGTCGATCAGATAAATATTTAGATTGCAATAATAAATAAATCATGAAATATATTTCTATATATATTAATAATAATAATTATTAATAATGTTAATGTTTATTATTATTCATATTTATATTAATATTATAAATAATATTATTGCCTTAAATATAATAATAATGATAATAATAATTATTGATCGAATGTCTATTAAATATCGACTAAACTGTCGATTTTTATTTTATGTGGCGTAGGTTATTAACACCGATTATTATCAGGTCGTATAACATGTTCAATGCATAAATGATAACTATTGTTATCGGTTCCTTCCTATTCGCTGGTGACGGGGCAATATGTGGGGAACCACATTCATAATGGACGTGACTCCTTGAGGAGTCACGTCTATTATAAACGTGGCCCCTCACAAGTCTTTAACCTTATTTATGCAGCTATTCTGAGGATTGAAGAACACACCAAAATTGATTAGTTGTGTTCATTCATTAATTCCAGAACAACAGAGACATAATCTCTTCAGAATATCGTATGCCCAGATTTCAGCAAAGGTAAAATACTTCAATTATTATTTTCTCAATTATATTTAGATTTGAATCTCGATTCAATTGCATTTACAACACCCCTATACGAGACGCCTCTTGTTGTTGTTAATGATTTCTAAAAGCATTTCAAACCAGCCTGGGAATGGTACCATTGTTCACCAAATTGCACTCTTAATCCCTCTTCAGCTAGGCCCTTTAAACTGATTATTTTCTCTGTAAATCTTCTTCCAATGTGCACAATCTTGACCTCTGAATGAAGTCAACAAATAAGCAATCTTTAGCTTATATCTCACAACATCAAAAAATTGATACAATGAAGAAGCTACGCTCTCCAATGCCAAAAAGCTCAGGAATTGCAGAAAACCTCGTTTGTGTTCTCCAATGCTTAGTAAATTAATAAAATGAGTTTTCAAAATGCCAAGAAGAATGAATTTGATTTTTCCTTTGGAAGTCTTTATAATTCCTCATCAAGTTGAATTTTCCCAAAAAGCATTTTGAAAACATTTAATATTTCATTAAAATTTGCATTCACAATTAATTCCTCAAATGGCCCCCATTTAATGATGAATTGACCCTCAAGTTATAACATTAAGTTATAACCTATATTATCACCTTTTAATACATATTGATCATTTAGGCCAATTAAACATTAATAATTTGTTTAATATTCATTATTTCTCAATTCTGTCTGAACTAGGGGGTCAACCACTGCATCCACTGCACATTTGACTATCTTTCTAAAAATAGTAAAGGTCCCTCTCAACTATCCTCTGGCTTTCTATAAATAGTAAGTTTGAGAAAATGGGCCCTAAAATCCATGCAAATGCCAAGTTTGAAACAACTGAGCTTTGGAGTAGAAAAATAACCCCTTCTCTGACTAGATTGTTGCCATAAGAGACCCTCTATCCAACCTTATTAGCCTACGAGGATCAACTGATAGTTGAATCCCGCTACAAAACTGATGTCTAACTAGAAGGGGACATCACAATCTGCCCTCCTTGAAATTGCATGTCCCCACGCAATCTCAACTCTGGATGTTGCAAGATGTCCTCACTTTCCCAAGTGGTATCCTCTACCAAAAAATTGTTCCACTTAATTATATATTCTCTTCGACATCTAGGATGGCCTCAGGTACTAAAAATCAATCTCCCCTCATCATCCAGGGGTGGTAACATCGTAGAAGGAACAACCTAGTGTCCTAACACCTTCTTGAAGTGTGATATGTGAAATACATTATGAACTCTACTATCTGCCGATAAATCTAACTCATAAGTGACATCACCAACTCATCTGTCAATCCTTAAGGACCATAGTAATGTAGCTTGAGTTTCTCTGCACCACTCTTCTTGAGAGTGGACTGGCGATAGGCTGTAGCATCAAATACACCATATCCCTAAACTCAGAAGATCGCTCAACCCTCTTCTAATCTACATACTACTTTTTTTGGTTCTGTGCCTTTTGAATATTTTCCTTGAGAGCTCTTATAATATCCTAATTCTCCTGCAAAAGGTTCCCAACACTAGGTGCTAACCTGTCACTTAGTAGTGGATCAAGGAAGCTAGGCGCCTCATACACATACAACGCTATGAATGGTGTCATCTGTATTTACATATGGTTAGTAGTGTTATAACAACACTCACAGAGATAAATCCATTTTACCCAAGCCTTCTATTGTCCAACTATATAATTCCTGAGGTATCCTTCCACCCATTGTGTTTACAATATCTATCTGTGGGTGGTAACTAGTGCTCAGAGAAAGATCGGTCCCATAAAGTCTAAATAAATCCTACTAGAAATGACTCATGAACTGACTATCCCTAGTGCTGAGAATACTCTAAGGTAATCCATGTAACCTGAATACCTCATGGAAGAACAACTTTGCAACCTATGCAGTCATATATGAAGTTGTGATTGGAAAGAAATGACCATACTTAGTGAGCCAGTCGACAACAACATATATACAATCTATACCTTGGGCCTTGGGAAAGCCTATAATGAAATCCATAGATAAACATTATCACTTCCTATCAGGAATGTAGAGTGGCTGAAGTAATCCCGTAGGGTAAGTATGCTCCTGTTTATTTTGCTAGAAAATAGGGCATTCTCTCACATATCGAAGAACATCTGACTTAAGGCCTTTCCAAGTGAAATGTTCCCGTATCTATTTATAATTTTTAAATTACCCAGGATGTTCTGCCATGGGCACATCATTAAAGGTCCTCAACACTCTGCTCTTCATCTTTGATCTCGGGGTCAAGAAAATTCTTCCCTTGTAAATGATAAGGTCATTTACAATTGTATATATGTTGTTTTGAACTGAACCCTTAACTATGCCTGAAGCCCAAGTGTCTTTGGCATATTCTGCCAAAATCAGATGTCTCCAATCCTTTGAAATCTCAACCATGGAGCTCAAATGTGGTCAACAAGACAAAGCATTAGCAATGACATTTTGTGTCTCTTTGACATAAACAATGTCAAAATCACATGACTACAACTTGCTAACTCACTTCTCTTAACAATCATTTAAGATCTTGTTGTCCGAGGAAATGTCTCATGCTGTTGTGGTCAATTTTAATGCTGAATTTTCTACCAACAAGGTACTGCATAAACGTGGCCAAAGCATGCATGATGGCCAACATTTCCTTGTCATAAATACTGAAGCTCCTCTCAGGTCCTCTACGTTTCCTTCTTTCAAATGCAATAGGGTGCTTATCCTGTGTAAGCATTGTCCCAATGCCCTCACCAGAGGCATCACATGGTAGCTCAAAGGGCTTAGTGAAATCAAGTAAGGCGAGGACTAGACATGTAATCATCAAAAGCTTAAATTTCTCAAAACACTCTTGTACCTCAGGAGTCCAAACAAATGCCCCTTTCTTCATCGAATCAGTAAGTGGTGTTGCATGTCGTGAATATCCACTGACAAAACTGTGGTAGAAGCCACACAAACCCAAATATCCATAAAGATGAGTAAGATTCACTAGATTAGGCGACTCAATGATAGCACAGTTCTTATTAGGATCCATCCACACACCCTCTACACTGATAATGTGGCCCAAATACAACAACTCTTCCATGCCGAAATCACATTTGGATTCCTTGGCATACAATGATTCCCTTCCAAGAATCTCTAAGACTACATCCAAATGGCCAAGGTGCTCCTCCCACATTATACTGTAGACTAAGATGTCATCAAAGAAGACAACAAAAAATTTCCTCAATTCAGGCTAAAAGACCCTATTCATTGTAGCCTAGAATGCAACGAGAGCATTGGTTAGCACAAAAGTCATAACCTCAAAGTCAAAATTTCCACAGTGGCACCTAAATATTGTCTACTCGATGTCCTACTCTCTAACTCTGATCTGTTGATACTTCAATCTCAAATCTATCTTCAAAAAGAAGAAAGCACCGCGAAGCTCATCAATCAACTCGTCAATCCGTGGGATGCGATACCTGTTCTTGATTGTTCTTTTATTTAGGACCCTATAGTCAATGCACACCCAAAGAGTGCCATCCTTTTTCTTCACAAGCACAACCTAAGAGGCAAAATGAGATTTTCTAGGCCTGATGTGCCTCATAGCAAGAAGCTCATCAATTGTCTTTTCAATTTCATCTTTCAACTGCTTTGGGTGTCTATAGGGGGTATCATCACGGGTTTTTCATCCTCCTCCAATTCAATGATGCACTCAATCCCTCTATCTAGAGGTCTACCAAGTGGAATGTCACCAAACACCTTAGAGTGCTTAATTCTCAACTCTTGTATATCTAGATGGTAAACTAGTTTTTGATGTCCCCCCTGTGGTGGCATTAACATATACTCTATTTCCCATTCAACCATGTCATGGTGCATAATTCTCTCCACCCTTCTAAATGATATCATCCTAAAATTGTTGTCTCTAATGGCCTTCAACACATGAGACTTCCCATCAACCTTAAATCTCATCTCCATCTCACGAAGGCTGAGAGTAAACTCTCCTATGTCATGAAGCCAACTAATTCCCAAGACCAAATCAGTGTCACCCATATTCACAACATAAAAATATTCCTTAAATTCACAATTATTTACACGCAAAGGGAGCTCAGGAATCATCCTATTACACTTAACAGTGTAACCATCCATAACTCTCACCCTTATCCCTTCAAACTCCTCAGTTTGAATCCCATGCCTCTCAACCAATCTAGAATCAATGAAATTATGAGTGGCACATGTATCCAATAAAGTGATAATGTTTTGACCAGCTAGTACACCATGCATCCTGAAAGAGCATTCCTACTTTATGCTAGTGAGACATGTCTCCTCAAGCTTAACTTCTTCATGTGCATCCATTTTTTCTAACTTTTTTGCCTCATACTCAACCTTTTCTACGTCAGATTCCTCATAATCAGTTTGTTGTTCTGAATTTTCAGATTTGGAATCCTCATAGAATGCCCACATCACACGATTAGCTTTCTCCTTAGGCCTCAAAGGACCATCATGGTTTGCATCATAAAGACCCTTGCATTAGAAACAAAAAAATTTCTTGTATAAATCATTAAGTGTTTCCCTATCAAATAAAGTTGTTGTTTTCCTTTTTTGATCCCCTCTGAAATCTAATTTTTCTTTGTTTTTGGGAAAAGACTTGTCTCTATATGAAGAAGATCCCTTAGACAATAACTTTCTTTGAGGAGCTGCAAGTTCCATACTTCTGGCTTTCTTCATAGTAGCCTGTAGTGTTAATGAATCAAAACCGTTTATCCACTCTTTCAAAGGTTCCATCAGGCCCTCACTAAACAAAAAAACCAATCTCCGCTCGAAAATATTGGAGACCATAACAGATAGCTTCTAGAATCACTAATGTAGCTCTCCAAACTCCCAACCTACTTCAACTTAGAAAGATCACTAAAATATGTTTTATGATCCTTCTTATCAAAACAATCAACCAACCTGTCAAGAAACTCTTGGTATGAAGTGATGTGGTCATGTTGTAAGGTAACCACCCCATTGTGCCACTAGTCATGTGCCACCCCATCTAAATGCAGTGTAGAAAATTGAATTGCATCCCTCTTTTTCATAGGAAGAAGGTTGAAGTAGGTGTCCAACTTATGAATCCATGACCGTGATATGACCTTCCCACTACCATCAAAAAGTGGTAAAGTGATTTTACTCGTAGCTTGTTCCAGGTCCTTGTTTTGATTCCTTGGTCTTCTATCTTGCCTTCCCCTATGGTGCTCCCTCCTCTAACTTGTGAATCTATCAAAGTTCAAATGTTCCCTTACATCCAAGGGAAGTAAACTCCATTCATCATGCACTGTAATGTCATTATTAGCAAATATCACATCATTCTCATTCCGAACTTCTTCTAGTTCACTTCATAAGAAATTGGGCCTTGTAGGCCTATCAAAGGTGCCAATAGGTTCTCTCTGTGCCTTGGGAGTCCCAACCACACTCATGTTTTCCTCTTGGTCATGATTCTATCTTCTAGGATTAGCCAACTATTGTATTGCCATGGTGAGCTACTCCAGTGTATCAACTAGACGCTATTGTCTATCCTGCAACCCTCTCAAAGTTTCTCTCTTTTCTCTAGCTTCATCTCATGGTGGACTATTTTCCCTTCTGTCACCCATACCTATGACCTATTTAGAGTTTCTAGAAGATGACTCATAGTGAACACCTATCAATCCAGATATTGTATTTCCTTCAGGTACTTGAGGTGGATGCAGGGTTTTCTTGTATTCTCTCTGATAATACCTTCTTTCCCTGTCACTGGGTTGCATTAACAATCTAATTATACCCAAAGGATGGTAGGAAACCGCTCTAATACTAGTGTGAAGACCCTTAGTCCTCTCTGGCAGTGATATTCAATTACTCGGATGCAAGCAATGCAATTTTTGTTTGGTTTGATGAAGTTTTTTTCATTTGTTTGTGTTTTTTATATAAAAGTAATGCAAGAAAACATAGAAATAATGAAATCTAAAAAATGGATAGTTATATGGAGATAATCACAATATATCATCTTTATTCATTACACATTGAAGTCTTTAGACACACATGCATATCGTGAAAAGATGAACAAATCACTACTATGCTTCAGCTGGTAAAAAGCAGCCCCAAAAATGACTAGAAGTCACTGAAATTTACAACATGAATGTCTGAGAATGATGCCAATGTGTTCTCCCAAGTCTGGCACCCTCTTTGAATTTTTTTGGTAATTTATTGAGCATTGCTTGCATAAAATCACACCCCTATACTAGACGCCTCTTGCTGTTGTTAATGACTGCTAAAAAACACTTTGAACCAGCCTGGGAATGGTGCCAATGTTCACCAAATTGCACTCTTAATCCCTCTTCAGCTGGGCCCTTTAAATTAATTATTTTCTCTGTAAATATTCTTCCATTGTGCACAATCTTGACCTCTGAATAAAGCCAATAGATAAGCAATTTTCAACTGATATCTCACAACCTCAGAAAGCAGATACAATGAAGAAGCTATGCTCTTCAATGCCCAAAAAGCTCAAGAATTGCAAAAACCCTCGTTCATGTTCTCCAATGCTCAATAAATTAATGAAATGAGTTTTCAAAATTCCAAGAAGAATGAACTCAATTTGCCTTTGGAATTCTTTATAGTTCCTCATGAAGTTGAATTTCCCCAAAAACATTTTAATAACATTAAAAAATGTTATTTCATTAAGACTTATGGAAAACATTTAATATTTCATTAAAATTTGCGTTCATAATTAATTCCTCAAATGGCCTCCTTTTAATGATGAATTGACCCTCAAGTTATAACATTAAGCTATAACTTATATCATCACCTTTTAATAAATAATTATCATTTAGGCCAATTAAACATTAATAACTTCTCTAATATTCATTATTTCCCAATCCTGTCTAAACTAGGGGGTCAACCATTGCATCTACTACACATTTGTCTGCCTTACTAAAAATAGTAAGGGTCCCTCTCAACCATCCATTGACTTACTATAAATAGTAAGTTTGATAAACTGAGCCCTGAAATCCATACAAATGCCAAGTCTGAAACAACTAAACTCTGGAGTAGAAACTGAAAAATAACCCCTTCTTTGACTATGTCTCTACCACAAAAGACCCTCTATCCAACCTTATTAGCCTATGAGGGTCAACCGATAGGCTAATGATTAATCCCAGTACAACACTGATGTCTATCTAGAAGGGGATAGTACATTCCACTTTATGGAAATTTTATAAGGCTGACTCATAGATTGGCTTAATCTTTCTACCTCCCATACTTAGTTAATTTTCACCATTTTTCAGTTTTTAGACAACGTGATTTTTGGGAAGGCTTGCAAGATTTTGAAATGTTGCCAAATTTTCTCTACCACCTAACCCTACCAGCGAAAAGAAGGGGTCCCCATTTGCAATGGAGCGATGGTGTGAAAACATCACAACATCTAGCAGCCACCAAAGAAATGTTCTTGAATATTTAAAAGATATAACCAGATTGGAAGTTTAAAACTTAGATCAATTCCCATTTCACCTATCAAAAAACTAGGAAATGCACTCAAAATGGAAAGAACCACAAATTGAGCTAAGAGCCTTCATCAATGATTACTCACTGGAGTCATGTCTATGGAAGTGTGTTCATTCCTGCTTGACGAGATGATTGGAAATCATCTAAGATTCATCATAGTTAGTTAGTTAGCAATCCATACTTCAAAAGTACGCTATAACTTCCCCATGGACATTGCTCTACTTTCAGTAAATTTATATTGAGTAGCATCGATACAACTATCCAAACACCCATAAAGCCAAATTACATTTATCTCTCTTTCCCTATTTCATCACATATTGAACAATCCGGGTCCAAGAGTCAAGTCTAGGATCAATGGGGAGCATAACCACTGCCCAAACTAACTCACTTCTCCTTCATACTCTATCAACTTTTGACATTTAAAGGTTGGAGAGCCGCATCCAAGATCAATGGGGAACATACCCACTGCCCAGAACAACTAACCTTCCTATCACATTTTCATTTCTTTTAATATTTCTTTGATTCCCGGCGATACTTCATTTTGGCTCATGAGAAATGAAGCTCATAAATGGGTTTGGAGAAGCCACAATGGCTCAGAAGTAGGTGTAATAAATATCTTTCACTAACTTCAATTTCTCCTCAAAGACTCCAATGACTTAGAACAATTAAGTAAAATGTTGTATTCGAAAGACTTAGGTACTCAAAACACAATATATGACTTCATTTCAAATTTAGGACAAATTCATTTTTCATGATGAGGCTATAAGGACGATCTCAAATTCATGGGAACCTCATAGAGAGATATCCAAGAAATAAACTGAACAAATCTACTAGGAAAACACTAGAGTGTGTTGTATAATGCATTGCCTTTCTCACTAATTGGGATCCCTCAAACTAAACTAACCAAAGAAGAACTCCTAGACTAAAGGAAACTAAATAACTAAACCGCTAAACTCCTTGAATTAGGGGCTCAAGGAAAACCTATGACAAAATAATCAAACTATACAAACAACGACAGGAGTCACTTGAAAATCTTAAGTCTACTGGCTCAAGGAAAGCTAACCACCTAACTCCTAAAACACCTAAATTGAAACAACTAAAAGGGAAACCTATACTAACCTTCTTGAACCAAATGGTTCAAGACAAACCTACTCTAGCTATGTACAAGAGACTTGAGAAAACAAAACTCAAAAGAGTTGTCTCAGGATGTTCAAGAGAAACAAGGCTTTTGTGTTAGTTCTCAATCATGAAAACTTATCCTTGTACTCTGAAACAAAATTTATAACCCTATTTTTAAACTCATGAAATTTTTCATGTAAAATCAATAGCTGAGGCAATTCATATAGGCTATGTTCTATCCAAATGCAAGTTGTCTTTCCTAAATCACCATAATCAAATTAACTTTCATAATTTAGAGTAAGGAAAGATACAACCAAGCATGCTCCAAATGGAAGTTCCTGCTCAAATTCTCCTTGATCATCTATAGCTTTAGGAGGTTTAATTTGGTGATGTACCATCCCACTAGCATCAACATCATACTCATGAGTGATCAAAGCAGGATTAGTCTTGAATTCAGGTCCATGGAGTATCACTTTTGGCGGCTTGTCTTTGTGTAACATGAACCATGCATCCTTGTGAATCTCCTTGAGCGTATCCTCAAAATTCAAGGATTCTTTGATGAGTTGATCTTCAAACATCTCTTCAAGTCTCTCTTCAAATGAAAAGTCCAACTGTAGAACCTCCTTGAAATGTTCTTCATCTTCTTCTTCCCTAGGAGAAATTTGTTCCTCACTTGATGTATCTTGCATACTCTCACCAAATACACTTGATGTTTCATCATCTGTCGCGAGATTGCCAATTGATGCTTCTTTAGGAACATCTTTCAATTATACGTTTAAACCTTCCCAGTGTGGCATGTATGAGTACACCTCAAACATGTTGTCTTCAAAACTTGAGGGTTTGTTGGTACTTCAAGTACCTTCATAAGTTGTCCATCAAATACAATCTCAAGTGGAAATACTTCAAGCGGTCAGAGTTGATGGTGAATCATACCACTTGTAACAACTTGTCTTTCTTGAAATGTCATTGGTAATAATTCCTTTTGTATTTCTACCTTGAGATCTTTCAGCACCCCCAAAAGAATATGGTGATAAGGACATTGTGTATTGCCTTGTCAAATTGTTCTTCATATTTAGATTCATCTGTGATAACTTGATGTTCTTCATTCAACCTATCAACTTGACTACATTCATCTCGAAGGATGCTTGAAAGTTCTGGCAACTCATTTTCAAGGATCTCCTTTTGAAGTATAGATGAGAGTTCACCAAGGATTTCCTCTTCTTCAAACTTGTAATCATATTCTTGTAGTTCTTTACCCTTAAGGGTTTCCAAATGTTTTTCTTCTGAAAGATGCCAACTAGGAATATGGCTTGAGATACTGAATTTTGTTTGCAATTTCAATCTTTGGCTAGCGCATTGGTTTTTGTTAATATTCTAACTTTTTTAGAGTTTTGTGGTTTTTTCCAAGATTTTGGATTTTTCCCAATGATTTAGCAAATAGAAAATTAACAACTACTAATTTATGGAAATTAAGCAACATGAAGAAATTTCAGCTACTATGGGAAAAGTCTGATTTCTATTTATTACTTGCAATCAAATACATCTAACATCAAGCTAATCTATTTATTATTGCTTCCTTAATTTTCCTACAGACACCTTCCTCTTGTGATGTAAGGCGTGAAAGTTAATCTTCCACTTGAGAACCTTGGTCATTAAGCTGAATCTTGTTGTCTTCTTGCAACTCATTCTCTTCTTCATTGGATGAAGATGCCATATGCTCATCTTTTGGTTTCTTACTTGAGTGTTGAATGAGATCCCCATTATCTTCCTTTGATGTCAAACTCATTCGTTCGAGGCATGCTATCCAAATTATGTCTGTATTTAGTTTTTCACAGTTGAATCATCCCATCTCTTGCTTGGCCTGCTTGATAATATCTCGACATGGTTGACAAGTATATTTTGAATGTGCCACATTGTGTAGTCTACACCAACTAGAGAGAAACATTCTTCCACATATGGTTCTTCCTCACTTAGTCGCTTCTTGATCATTTCCTTGAAATTTTTTCCAAACATGTTAACTCTATCATTTGATTCAGAAAATGGGATTGGCTTGAAGATATCCTAAAAGTACATCTTTCTTTGTAGTACCATCTCCGCCATTGATAAAAATGTCAAACAATTCAACCCTTCATGAATAGTTGTCCCATGAATCTTGCACTCACAAGCTGATGTCGATTCAGAAGAATTTTATGGATATAATTGTGCATCCAAAGCCTCCCAAAATCGAGAAATATCAACTTGATGAAATATTTGACCATGAAACTATTCCCCATCCATCTAGAAGCCTCTTTTTTGGACTTTTGGAATTTTTAATTTTTTTTTTAGATTTTCAACTTTTTTCACTTTTTTGGATTTTTTCACTTTTAAGGAGATCTCTCACATCTTAAATCTAACTTTGAAATCTCATTCTTGTTGATATCTTCATGAATGAACCTATTCCTGCATCCCTCTAGCGCCATTTTTTGTTGGCGTGATGATGGAGGATATGCATACCATCAATGCTCTAATCTTCTAAGTTGTTCCAATGAATGAATCTTGATGTAGCCCTCCTAGCGTAAATTTATGTTGATGTGAGTTTTGTTCCACTACAACATGCGGAATTGAATACTTAGTATTTTGAGAGGAAACACCAGATATCCAACTCTCTCTTGAATAAGGATGCTCATATGCTAAACAATGTATATGGATTATGTGATCAAATAAGACAACTCCAAGGTTCCTTTTTCTTGTGGACTTTCACTCAATTATAATGATGTGATATGTTGGTTATCACAAAGGAACTTATGCTATTCAATCAATGGATATCAACTTGACTTTAACTTCTTCCAACAAAAAAACTGCAAAGGATAAGGGTTTAGAGAAATCTATTCTACTCCTAGAATGAAAGAAACCGTGGATGTCTTTGTGCCTTACTAGACTTAGTTTAGTCATCAACATCAACCAAACTAGTGTGATCTCTTAAGGTATATGTAAGATGTTCAAACTATCACCATTCCATCAACACCATCGATGCATATCAACAACAAATAGTGGTTTGGTCTATGCGAGTTTACCAAAGAAACATCCAAAATATCTTCCATTCAACTAAACACTACTTCTAATCAACATGAAATGAAATCCTAATCTAAGTGAGGAAATGTAAAAAAACATGCAATACTTCAAAGAAACACAAGTAATCCACCATGAAGACCAATAATGAATTATCAATTACTTTAATATCATTCTAGCAATAATTTCAACAAGTCTCCTCTCCTACTAATGAGAAGGCCTTGGCGTTTAATAGTAGTCCCTAGTACAATGAGTGGCCAAGATCAATTTTAAATCAAGGGCCAAGATTAATATAACACCTAATTATGGTTTCATAACCATCACTAACAATTATTAAATGCCCACGCAATTACAAAAGAGCACCACTTTGTGGAAAATTACAATATTTTGGGGGCTGATGAGAAGAGAGGTTAGGTAGAAGCTTGCTAGAGAAGACACCTATCAATGGGCCAATAATAAAATTCCACATGGGCTTACAACAAATCTTCCTTAAGAAGATAATTCTCTTTGACTTTTCATCCTTCTATAAGTTCAATGAATATGGACATAGTTTTATAGAGCTCTTCTACTAGGACAGTTAGCATGATCTGATTGGTTGACGAAATGGCCACCGCCTCAACATGCTTATCTTATAGGCTTAATATATACCCCTTGATGATGAGAGATACTTCAACATTATTAAGCCTTTAATTGTGATGGCTCATATTCTTCAATAGTTTTATCTTCATGCTGTCTTCTCTACCCTTGGAAATCTTCTCATCACATTTGGCTTGTTCTTGCATTCTTGACTACTTGATTTGTATTTTCTTGAATTTTGTTTTGGATTTGCATTTTTTTGGCTTGATCTTGATCTTGAAATCTCCTCTCGCTTATCTCCTTGATGAAAGACTTGCAATTTTTTGATTTTTGTTTGAAGGTCTTCGAACTTAATCTTGCCACAACCCTTCAACCCTTCGTTCTCTAAGCATCTTCAACCTTATGTGCCGATGACCAAAATCTGAGTACCTTAGTTCCTTCAACTATTTTTGGCTCCTTTATCCGTCACTGCTTGATCATTTCCTTGTCTTTTTGTGTTGGATCTTTCTTCTCCTTGGCCTTGGCTTTAGATTTTGAGTTTTCACCACCTTTCTCCATGATTTATCTTGCAACATCAACTCTTAATCAGATTTTTGTTAACATATTGTTCGTTCGTGTTTAACTATATATATATATATATAAAATATTAATAATAATTGTTAATATATATATTTCTCTGATAAATATATATTGGAATGAACTCATATATATATATATATA
>MU223163.1:942612-962132 GCA_018584345.1 Thuja plicata
CCATAATGCTGAACTGGGAGAGGTGACAGGAACACTGAAATGCAATGCCAGAAACATCTGCAGAAGAAGAACCAGGAACACCAACAGTGCAATAGAAGTACAAACACAGGATAAAGGGTGGTGTCACTGACACATAGCATGGGCTAATGTCGTGGAAGGTACGCTCACTTGACAAAGGTGGATGCGCCTAAAATGGCAAAAGCATCATAACCCCCCATGGCACTTTATAACAGAGTGCGAGTACAAAAACCATACAAGGTGCTTGAAATCCCAGAAATTCAGAAGTAGGCACTTTATCTCAGTGGGTTTACAGAACAAAAATGCATTAGAAGGAGCATACAAGCTCAGAAGTCAGAAAGAAGAGTGAACCAGAAGTACAGTAGAAGAGATCCCAGGACCTGTAAGCCCAAGCAATCTACCAGAGTGCATAAACTGCCAAACTCAGAGGAGAGAAAACCTAGAGTAGAATCTAGAAAAAAGACCCCTGCAATTGAATAGTACACTGAACCAGCTTTCTGATGATATCTAGTTTGCTAAAAACGGAGTCCGGATGAGCCAGATATGACTCCCGGAAGGCAGAAATAGACATCAGACTTTGACAGCAAAAAATACTATCAAAATAGCAGAACCCAAAAACCCAACCTCCATCATCAGAAAGTGCTCGGAAAGAGCTTTTCGACGATATCTGGAAGTCGAAAAAAGACCCCCGGATGCTCAAGATAGAGCAAAAAACGTCCAGGAGGGTCAAAAAGGCCCCAAAAAGCAAAATTAAGCCCCTGGGGATAAAAAACTCTGGGCCCCCGGGCGCATGGCGCGCTCAGGGGGCTGGACCGAAGCCCCTGGACCCTCATATGACCACGCACGAAGGTAGAAGGCCCGCGGGGGCTAGCATAAGACCCGCCACCGGGTGGAGTGGTGGCCGCCGGTGGAGTGGGGGAGTTGAGCGGGCCGCAAGGGGCGGCGGAGTCCGGAGAGCAGCGCAGATACTGGCGAGGGCCACTGAGGGGCCGCGGAGGGCAGCGGGGGAGGCCGGGGAGCGGAGCGGAGTGGGGCGCAGAGGAGTCCGGGGCAGGGAGGCGGCGGTGGGAGGGCCGCAAGGGCGGCGCCTGCAGGGCGGCTGCCGGGCGCTGGCCGGCGGCGGCGGTGCACTGGCGGCGCTTTTCGATTACACTGCACGCGTTTTTATAAATGCCAAAAAACATTAAAAAACAAGCATTTTTTAATTTTTTTTGGAAAACGTGTCTGTATGGCCCTAGAAGGCCAAGAAATTTCTCCCCGAGGCCTCGGTGTCCAAATCGGACGTGTCTTATATGGATTCTGGGGTTTTTGGGCCTTCTAGACGCAACCGTGAGGTCAGTTTTGGTCCAAAGTGCCTCAAAAAACAAAGACCCTTACTACAACAGCCTGTTAGGGCATCCATTTACTTCAAAAATATACCACCAATAAACTTCAAACCAAATTCATGTTAAATTTATGTGAATCCACTCCATATAAAGCTAATTTTTGTGTTTTTCCATTGGTTGAAACAAAAGTTATAGACAAACCCTTGCATCTAACCCAGAAATGATGGTTTGGAACCCGTTTTTACAAAACTCCATGGATCTCCCTCTATATTTTATAGAACAACCTCTAATATGATTCAAATTTAACTCACCCTAGAACACTTCCAAATACATCTTGAAGGTTATTCAATCTATTTTCTCATTTAGAAATACACTATAACAGTCAAAAGCGTGACTGGAAATAAAAGATAGTAAAGATTTGAAGGAAACAACTTGTTTATTGAATTCATAGAGATACAAAATATTACAATATATTTTGGGAGATGTGCCTACATTCCTCTTCACCCATATACACATGGAGATCTCCTTGGGATGAAATATAAAACTTCATGACTATCACCAAGAATGGTGAGAGTCAAAATGTTTATTGTTGTTCCTGTCACAACTTTGTAGACTTTTTCACCTCGCCCTTGTATGTCAACCAAGGAAGGATTATATAGCCTCCCTAAATTCCTCTTGGTGGTTAACATCTAGTTTAACTTTCCCCAAAACCGTACAACTACCTCTTCATCCCCCAAGCAACTTTTTAGAGAAACTTTTAAATGTTGCATTACAATTTTTTATGCAATATTTGCATTTTGACACAAATAACCTCACAAATTTGTGATAACCCTCTAAACATGTTATAATGGACATTAAAGGAATTATTACACCCTATTTACCTTTCTATGGATCATTTCTCAAATTTTGACTTCCTAGACCTACTTAGGACCTTTTTGACAACTTTTAGCAACTTCATTACAATTTTTGCTTTTGTACTTACAAATGGATTCAACATGAATCAATAAATCATACAAATGATCACAATGACTTAGAACATCATTAAAACATCTTTATTGTTCGTGAGTCTTTGACCTTCCTAGATTAGGTGACCTTCTGGATTAGGTGCCCTTGCACCAGTTAAGCTCAATCTTGTGGTCTTCTTGTAGCTTATTTTCTTCACCCTTAAATGGTTTTGACACCAAACTCATTTTTTCAAGGCATGCACTCCAAATTTTGTTTGTAGTTGGCTACTCAAGATTATTCAAACCATCACATCTCATGCTTAGCTTGCTTGATGATATCACAAGATGGTAGACAAGTGAATTATGAATGTGCCACGTTGTGTAGTCTACACCACCAAGAGAGAAACATACCTTCCACACATGATTTTTTTTCAATCAATCCCTTCTTGATCATTTCCTTGAAATCATTTCAAAATTTGTTGACTCTATCATTGGATTCAAAAAATGGGGCTGGTTTGATGACATACCAAAGAAAATCTTTCATTGTAATATCAACCTTACTACCCTTGATAGAAATGTCAAACAATTTACCTCATCGTGTTTGGTTGTCTCAATATCCTACACTCGCCTGGTGATGTCAATTCCAACAAACTTCGTGAATGTTATTGTGCATTCAAAGCCTCCCAAAATCATAAATGTCAATGTGACGAATTCCTTGACCATGAAACTGTTGCCCATCCATTGAGAAACCTTTATTTTTTTTGGATTTTCTAATTTTATTTTAGGATTTTCAAGTTTTTCACTGTTTTATTTTTTATTTTTACAACATAAAAGAGATCTCTCAAATCTCAAATGTAACTTGAAATCTCATACTTGTTGATATATCTGATCTTTAATAGAGAGATCTCTGAAATCTCAATCCTTGGGTGAGAACCCTCCCATTGATGGGACTTTAGATGCTTTTATTCCTACTTTGGATGAGGTGGAAGGGACATTTCTTGTAATCCCCTACATCCTTTGAATTGAATAAATTCGTTCAAGCCCTCCTAGCACCGATTCTATTGATGCGAGTTTTGTGACCACTTCAACATGTAGGATGAAACACTTAGCATTCTAGGATGAAAAACCAAATATCAAAGCCTCTCTTGAACAGGGAAGCTTAGATGCTAAACAATGTATATAATTGTGTGATCAACTAAGACAACCTCAAGGTTCCTTCTAAATGGGGACTTAACTTAGTTGTATAAATGTGATTTTCTGGTAATCACTTGGGGACTTATGTTGTTCATTAAATAGATATCAACTTTGCAAATGATGAATGATTTGGAAATATAGACTCTTCAATTACTCCTAATGAAACAAATGGAAAATAGGACAAGGATTTAGGAATCTAAGCTAAATCTACCATGTAAGAGACTATTGATGGTGATGTGAGACTCTAACCAATTCTTGCTTTGCCAAATCAACTATGCAAAGAAGGGTACTTGCTTCTAAGGATGCGTGGATGGTTTTCATATTGTCAACACTCATTAAAATACCCAATGATGACACAATCTAATGAACATTTCCAATTGAAGTGAAACACTTGATATAAGGCCATGACTAACCTTACACTGATACTTGCAATCAACAAACATCAAAAGGTATGGACATCAATCTCACCATAATTCACTAACAACAATATCTTCCATTCATCTACTTCTACTTCTATTCAATATAAATGAAAATCCTAATCTAAGTGAGAGAATGTAGAAACCATGTAATACTTCAAAACTTCACATACATTCACCATGATAACAACAATTAAAAAAGAATAATTTTGGTAGCATTACAGCAACAATGTCTTTAAATCTCTTTTTACAAATTAGAAGGGAAAACCTTTTATAGGGAGCTCAATTACGATGAATGACCAAGATCGATTCAAAATCAAGGGCCAAGATGAAGACAACACAACCCTAATGTAATTAACAACTACAAACATTAAATGCTTATCCAATTACATAAAAGAACCACTTTGTAAGCCAATGAGAAAATTACATTGCTTTTATGGACCAATAAGAAAATATGTTAGGTGAAGACATTAAGTGGACTCCACATATATATTTGTAATAATCTGATTAGATGCTCTTGGATATGTGAAATTGGAGCCTTTTGATTGATCCAAGATGAGTGGGCGCCACCTCAACATGCTTATCTTGTACACTTCGTCAATATCTCTTGATACTCAACAATTTTCAGCATTGGATTGATGACGATGGCCCATATTCCTAAATTGCTTCATCTTCATGAACTTTCTCCATCCTCTTGGCTTTGAAAATCTTCCCATTAACATGCTCTTGAACTTGCTTGTACTGCAATCTCACCTTGATCTTGCTCTTGTAGATGATCATATAAGTGTCCATGTAGTTGAACCTTTTAATTGAACTTGGATTTCCAAATGAAATTCACATTTCTAATGATTTCTTTGATCTTTCACTTGCTCACTTTCCATGTTGAACTTGCTCTTTGAATTTCATTTTGATTTCTTGAACAAGATCTTGGATTTGCACCCTGAATTGATCTTCAACTCAGAAGTGCATTGTTTTCTTAATGAACAACTTGTAGTTTGATGATGCTCAAGGTTTGCATGTCATCCTTGGCTAGCGTGATGAGTCAACATTCCAATTGAAAATTCCCTTGCTCTTGAGGCTTCATGTTGATGTTGCATCTCCTCTATACACCTTCATTTTACCTTATCTTCCAGAGTCAGTTTCTAATTTACCTTGCAAAACAAAGGAAATAATTGCACTAAGTTTGTAGAATGGAGAATGTGAAAAAAATTATAATATTCCATAATAAAACACCCCTTTATAGAAACTACTCTTGAAAGAAACAATTTTAATTGCCCACATCTTCAATGCTACCCATACACCACTGCTATAAAGTCAACCCCTTTGAAAAAATCAAATAATCCCAAATCGAATTAAATTTCATTCTCTAAATACTTTACCATCCTTAACAAAGTTGGGCGACCTTATTAGACAAAATCAACTCCACTTAATGTTAACAATTTTTGTTTGCTGAAATCTATTAACTTAATATATTTCTCATCGATTTCATAGTAATTTCAAACCCCCGCAATACTAAGAGGAAAACATCACGCATTTGAGCTCAAGCTTAATATATGCTAGCAGAGATGAGGGTCACATTGGTCTCTAGCCAGAGTATGATACGGGATGAGCTCTCCTCTACATGTAGCACAAAAATAAGAGGCTTCTTGGGCTCGCGCAAAGGCCAGTGCAAAAACTGCAATGTCATAGGGCACAAGAAGCTTGGCAGGGTTTGATCATAATTAGTTGGGTCTAATGCCTTGTCAAAATGGGATTTTCCCTCATGTTGAATGCTTTACATTGTATTTTGGAGAAGAAATTACCCCTTGGTTGGGAAAAATCACATGTACTTTCGGAAATCACACCATAGTTGGGCACTTTACCATGTTTTTTTGGGTGGAAAATGTATAAAGTTGGGTGCAAGTGTATGTCTCTTAAGAGAAAATCACATACTCATTGGGTATAATGCAAGGGATGTTTTGGAAATCTCAAGCTAGTTGGGATCTTTTCTTGGTACTTAGGAGTGGATTTTGCACACCAGTTGGGCACTTTGACTTGTATTTTAGGTTAGAAATCGACATGGAGTTGAGCGAATGTACATGATGCTTGGAGTGGATTTTAGGAAATCACATAATATTTGGGCTTGAAAATTTTAGATTTTGTCTAATTGTTATAATTAGTTCATTCCTTGCCAATATTTCATGTGTTTCAAGCCCTCAAATTTCAATTTTAGACAAGTCAATTTTGATTTGTACTTCAGATTTTGCCCAAGATATTGAGTGGAATTTTGACAATACTTGGGCTTGCATCATATTTGCTTCTTAATTCCATTAAGTGTTAAACAACCTCCTTACATCTTGCTCAAATTATTTCATTTTCAAACCTTCCTTTCATGACTCAAATCAAAATTTCCAACACTTGACTAGAATTTAGATAAGGACTGATCAAAAGTGTTAAAAAAAAGAGCAGAGAGAAACACTTAGGAGAAACAGAGATGGAGGGTCCTCTATTAATGGCTATGATTAGATAAAGATATGATACCAAAATTCTTACATAATGCCTCTACTTATATAGGTCTGAGAATGCTCCAGAAGTTTTAGAACATTTTGGAATTGTGCAGAGTCTCTATGGACAGTGTTTGGATGGTGCTAGAAGTTTCCATCTTTATTGTGTTGTAGGTGCTGATAGGTGCCGATAGAGTATAATTAATTTAATTCCAACATCCCCCCATAGATTAATTGTCAAACTATTTTAGATATCCCCCCATAAGCTAGAAATGATGGGTCCTGGCTTAGAGCCTTGTTAGGTACCCATTTACAATTCTTCACATTATTTCCCCAATCACTATTGGGTTTTCACGGATTACCCCTAACCAGTGTGCAAGTTTGAAGTACTCACCACAAACCTCACACACTAAATAAGAAAGTGGTTTAAGGATGACCACGAACCAAAGTGGTTCTAATGACCACAAATCATCATTATGGGGAAATCATCATCACTTTGGGATTTTTTCGATTTGCACCTGCATGAAAAATGATTATTGAGTCCATATGAAAAGAAATCCATCTACCGAGATACATGGGTGCCCAGACACTATACTCGCTAGTTCTATAGGACTTCTTTTCGGATATATGGTTCATCAATAAGTAACTAAAATTTATTAGGGGTGTCAGGTACAACTGATAATGCACCCCTTGAATCAGGTACAATACATTCTTCAACTTCATGATTGCACACTATTTGAGATTAGCCTTTTCTCATGAGCCTCTCAAATACTATCAATCACTTTACAAAATGAAAACATTGATTTCTTGAGGGGTATCTCAACAACATTCCCTTCACATTTAGACAAACCAATTTTCTCACCTCCAACAATCTACTTAGGTAAAATGGGCAGGAGCAAAACAGGGGAAAAAAAGTAGGGGAGATGCACAACACCAAAAATACACCAAATTTTCTCACTTTTCATGAAAAATATAGTAAATAGAACCACCCGAATAAGCACAACATGTTATTTGAGAATCTACAAAGGAAAAGAGAAATACAACTTATACGCTTCAATTAAAATGCACTACCTACAAAATATTGATGTTCTTCACTTCCTTATCTATTAGTAGCTGTGATCTCTACTACGGAGTGTGGTGCCTTTAATATGAACTGCGACATGCTTTCCATGACTTTCATTTCTCCTTTGTTGTTTTACCAGCTCAAGAGTAAATCCATAACAGTCCTATGCAGCATTTCTTCCTCCAACACTTCTTCCTGTGATCTCCACAATCTTTGACTGGCAAAAATTTCTTACAATTTTAACACATTTTAGAATTGTAACCACTCCTTCAAACATATGAGCCTCTCTAGAATCCTTCAGAGTATCTACCTCCCCAGGCTCTCTAATATTTACCATGGGCTCTGATACCATGTTAAAAAAAAAATGAGCAAAGAGAAACACATGAGAAATAGAGATGGAGGATCCTCTATTAATGGCTATGATCATATAAAGATTTGATACCAAAATGCTTACATAATGCCTCTACTTATCGAGGTCTGAGAATGCTCCAGAAGTTTGAGAACATTTTGGAATTGTGCATAGTCTCTATGGACAATGTTTGGATGGTACTGGAAGTTTCCAGCTTTACTGTGTGGTAGGTGCTGGTAGGTGCCGATAGAATATGATTAATTTATTTCCAAAAAAAAGTATACATCCTCACCATGTCCATAAGGCCAAGCTCAAAGACGACACTTGACTTGCAACCAAAACAAACTTACATTGAGAACTTGCTCAAACTCCCTACTTCAACTCAACCGAAGACCTTGATCTAACACCCCAAAAGTTTCCATACTGCCACTAAAACCACTAAACTACAAGTTGCTAAAGAAAAAGGAGGGGGTCCCCAATTGCAATGGGGCAATGGTGTGAAAACATCACATGTCACATCGATATTGATATGTGAATGAATTCCATGACCTTTGATGAATATATGGATGTTGCGATCTTTGATATGAATTTTGTGTTCTCTAATTTTACAATGATGGAATGATTGCTTCTCCTGATGATATAGTCTCTCCTTATGAAAATCAGTGATCCCTAAGTTGTCACTACCTCTAGGTTTTTTTCCCCAAGGTGGTTGAAGAAGTATGAATGGCTTCTGCAAATCCTCAAATCATAGGTGAATGTTGTTTTTTCTCCTATAATGAATGTGTCGATATCCCAAAGTTAATTGTAGGACTTAATTGTTAATTTCAGATCAAGATATGAAAGAATGAAATGTTGACAATATTGCAAATCTATCAATAAAATTTGGTCTCAAAGAGACTTCCCTAAATTAGGATCAATAGAAAAGTAGGGAGGATATCTCACCTCTAAAACTCCAATCTCCCAATGAATTCCAATAAGGAATTTAAAAGACAACTAAATTCAAAAGTTGATCGATGATAAATAATATCTCTAAAAAATGATACATATATGATGTCCAAGGTAAACCAAACAAGCTAGTTGACTAGTTTAGAATGGCACCGCAAAATATTAATTTGAATAGGTCTATTCTAGAGAGGGTAGCACACAAGTGAGCCACCGAAATTGGACCCCTTTGCAAGGCTAGCTCACGGGGGACTGTAAGAGCTAATAGAAAAACTTGTGAATACGTTCGTCTTAAGGAGGGGACATAGCACAATGAATCTAGAAGATTTTATCGCAAATACCCCTCTACCCATTTTTCAAGCATGAATTTATCACATCTTCTACCCAACCTTATCCTTGTTGGAGGAAAACTCTCAAATCTGTAACTCTTATCTTCACACACATTCCACCATCAAACCCACTCAAATACCATCTGGTGCAGATCAACAATTGAAAAATCCTCAATGGGTGTCAATTGCTGCATTTGTAGAAAAAATCTTAACCATTTGAAAATCTATTGCAAACAACTTCTAACACTTTAATAAAACTAAAACAAAAAAATATCAAAATTCTTCCGGGAAAACCAGCAACTTTTATTAATTGGAACAAACCAAAAATCTATACAATCTGCAACAAGCTATAGGAAACATGAATTCCTAAACTAGCTTCCTCAAACTAGATATTGTCCCAATATATTCACAACTAAAGGCAATCCATTGCTGGTCTCAACATAACACCTTCAAATCAGCATTACACCTACATCTACAAGCATTTCTTACCATTGGAACCTTACAACTTGGGTGCTAGAATCTTTTCTTTTGGATTTTTCTTCATGATCTTCAACTTCCCCACTTTCATCCTCCTTTGTCCTTGTTCTTTCCTATGAATCCAATAATTTTTAAATATGTAATTTTCTTTATTTTACTCTCCTACTTCTAAGTGTTAGAAACTTCCAAACTACACCTCTTGCAAGTTGTAGACAAGGATTCGTAACTCCTCCAAAAAGTTGCAAATCTGAACACCAATCCACTCCTGCAACTTCCAAGCACCTAGAGAAAAAGAATGTGCAAAAATAGGGCATTGAAATTTAAAGTTATTAGCATAAGAAACAACAAACTGACCAAAATCTCTATAATGAAATCTTTGGAAAAAGTGGCAACTGTAACTATAAGGAGAGGAGGTGCTAGCTCTAGGAGTGGAGGTGGTGATAGGGCTACCACAATTGACAAGGACAATGAGGATGAGGTAATTTGGGCAATGCAAAAAATTTCTCTAGTTTTCCTGTGATAGTGGGCTATGTCCTCCCTCAGATTTCACACTGGCTATTGCCTTACAAAAGGCTCTTTTGTTGATCTAGGAATGGCTACCATTTGGGGTTCCTCCAATAACTTTAATGGCAGAGGCTTTGTAGATGAAGATCAAGGCAAGGATGATGAAGCTGCGTGCATGGAAATAGTTCTTGACAAAGCTAAGGAGGATTTTTGGGCTCAAGAATGGATGTGAAGGAGTGCTACTCCTAGATTTGTTTTGGAGGCTTAGCAAAAATAAGGTGTCCAACTACTGTTACATGTCATAACCATGTGGTGGATGGTGAGGATGATATGGCACTATGGAACGAGGCTCAATGGAAGGTCTTGTAGCAATGTTCAGGCTCTATGTTGCAAAAGCCACATGAGAAAACATGTTCTTCTAGATCAAGGTCAAGAAATCTTGGTTTGAAAAATCATTTTTTTCAGCCCTCTCCTAGGCTCCCTGTAGCGCAATTTGTGATTGTTGTGGGTCCTTGTTCCCAAACCTGTGATGGGAATGATGTGAATCCTACTGAGAGTGAAAGCCCTAAGGTTTTCCCACCTTTAGATGAGTGTGAGCCTGTTGGTTCCATTATATTGGCGCCTCAATCCTTGGGTGAGATCCCTCCCATTGATGGGACTTTAGATGCTTTTATTCCTACTTTGGATGAGGTGGAAGGGGCATTTCTTGTAATCCCCTACTCACTATCTTATAAGTCAATTAAGAGGTTTAAGAACTCACTTTTTGGGATATTCTACAGTCAACGTCCCAAAATTGATGTTGTTAGAAGATGGGTGTTTAGAGGTGGAATATTGGAAGTAAGGTTGAAGTTGTAGCAATATTGAGTAATTTCTTCTTATTTCCCTTTTCCACTTTAGATGATTTCTCAAGGGCCCTTTCTGCTAGCCCTTGGTCTATGGGGCAAAATTGCCTTAAAAGCTCATTTTTGGGTTTTTAACCCATTGAGTGATAATGCCAATATGTTTCCTCTGTGGGTTAGACTATCAAGGTTGCATTTGGAATATTGGGATGAAGACGGTTTATGCTTATTGTGAACTCTTTTGGTAGTACATTCATGCTAATTCGGTCCCCAAATTTAGGAAGCATTTAATCTTTGCTCAATGTTTGTGTGTGTAAAATGACTAATCTAGTAAACTAAAGAATGCAATACTAACATACAAATTTTAAGAAGGTAAACATAGAAACATTCTAAGCTATATTTATTTATTTACTTGAAATAAAACCTATCAAGCAAGTTACATCTTCACAACAAAAGAAGCCGCTATAATATAAAGATAACATCTCTACATAAATAACTTCATCCATAAAGTATGAGAGAAGTTTAGAGATTACTGTGGGTTTTTGCAACTGGAAATCCATTATGGTTTCTTTGTCTTTCCAAGCGTAAAAATAAGGGAAAATATCATCAGGGATTTTTTACCACCCAACCACAGATCGATTGATCCCCCCACACAACTTCCTACTCAAAGTGTTCCAACCCTTTGTAAGCGTGTAAACATGATGATAGGTTAAGCCATCTGAGCCCATTGTTTTGTTCCTACAAAAATCTAGTCGATCATACACTTTAGCTACTCCAAACTAGTGTGACCTCTGACTACTTAGTGTAGCTGGACTAGATGAGATGACTAACACTAGCATAACATAGTGTCACCTTGGCCAAGGTTTGTAGTTGCAACCACGATTAAGACATGCAGTCAAGTTCTTCAACCTACTCGGCTTGGGTTACAGAACACATGTCGGTCTCATTTGACTTCTCTAGTTATAAGTAACAATAATTAAATACACGCATTCTTAATTCATAAACAACTTTCTTATTGACTATGTATCCCTGTACATAATAGGTCCTACTTATTGCATTCCTCTTTATAAGGTCAAGAGTTTTGTATTATTTCAGCATTACTTCTTTGATATTAGAACACATGTTTATGTTCTACATTATTCTTGCATAGAACAACATTTCTCTAAAAGGTTCTATTCTTATTGATGAAAAGTTTCAGTTTCACAATGCTTCTATTCAAGTTGAAAATTGTATCAAGGAATGAGTTCATAGAGGATTCTTGTTTCCAAGGAGATCTCTAAGCTCCTCTGATATCTCCAAAAGAGTTTTGTTTGTCAACAAAATTTAATTAATTTGATATTTTTTCCATAGACTCAGAAGAAAATGGTTCATATCAAATTCCTTTTTGATTTGAAACATTCTAAGTCAGACTAAAGCCGTAATTTCTCACTGGTTAGTCTTCCATCCCTCATTATGGTATTCTCCAAACCCTTATGTTTAAAGTATGATTATAAGTCTAAAATATATAAATTTAAGAAAAAGGCTTAACAGAGATGGAGAACATCTATGTTCATAAAACTTACTTAATCAACTATTATGGCTCTGTACAAAACTGAGTTGAACTCTATAATTTATTTCCTTTGAAAAACTATCTTACTTTAAACTTCTTTAGAAAACAACAATTATTTTTTAGATTTAAAAGCAATCCTAAAATTAATATCATTCCTTAAGACACCAACAATAACTCTTCAAGATTCCACACAAGACTATGAAATCTCAGTTTCACTGTGCACAACCCAAAAAGGGAATACAAAGTAGATAGAAATTATAAGATAGAAGATAGGTTCAACCATGTCTGCTTAACTTATAGCTTCACCCTCTGTATTTGAATCTAATGTATTTGTGTTTAAATCCTTCCTCTTCTTCATATCTCACGCGCATTCCCTCCTTCATGCATGAGTGTAAAAACATTAATATGTCATAATGCTCCAATAATCTTGTCTTCACTACCTTCAATTAGTTCTCCCAATTTGGCTTATGAACAACATTGGGTTCAATTGATGCGGTAGTTGATTGACCTTGAAGAGCTTGGCTCTCCAAAAAGTCTTCTTCTAAGATATCCTCTTGGCATACTATAATGAAGAAAATTTGACCCTACAGGAAGAAAACTATGTTCCTTAGAGAGCCATTTTTAAAACATACATTCAAATACGTTCAACTAGACAAACACGTGAAGATATCTTAGTAAAGATAAAGAAAATAAGTATTTTGATTACAAAAATGGAAACCATGGATGACAAGAAATTTTTGGTCCAAATCTAAGTGTCTTGGCCAAGGACACTAGCGTAGTGGGCAGATATCTACATGACACACTATAGTCCCATATGAACCAAAAAAAAAGGCTCAAAATCTGGCAAAACCCCTCTATACTTAAGATAACTTGTAAAACCCAAAAGTAAGAAACATAACAACTAATACAAAATAACAGATTAATAGAAATGAAATATATATAACAACTAATACAAAACCATGGATGAAAAGAATTTTTTTGGTCCAAATCTAAGCGTCTTGGCCAAGGACACTAGCGTAGTGGGCGAATATCTACATGACACACTATAGTCCCATATGAACCAAAACAAAAAGGCTCAAAATCTGGCAAAACCCTGGGTCTATACCTAAGATAACCTACAAAACCCAAAAGTAAGAAATGTAACAACTAATACGACATAAAAGATTAATAGAAATGAAATATATATACATGCAAACTTTTGTGTGGTTGAATGCTTTTAGTAAAATTGTACACATACAAAAGAGAAAAAAAATTTCGGCCTATTTGGAGACTTGCCTCAATCAAGTCCTTATTTTTGTGTTTCCACCTCCACAACATCTAGATAGATAGATACTGAGATAGATAAAAAGATAAATTAATAATAAATGATTTGATAGATAGGGGATGTGATAAATACCAAGATGCTCAAAGGATTAAGATAGATCAAAATCTATTACAAGATAGGCTTGAGAAAGCCAAGGGAGATGCATAAACTATTGTGGAAGTTTGAGTGTTGTAGCAAACTAGAGATTGTTGTAACAAGCATATGATAGAGGAAAAAAGAGTGCTAGAGATTTTTCATAGAACTTCCAAGAGAGCTTGATTGGAGTGGAGAGATGAATTTAAAAGAGAGAAGAGGGAAAAATAGTCTTTGAGGCCATTCTAGAAGATTCCAAGCTATTTCCATCATTTTGGGCAGGTGACGAGTGTCAAAATGCTTAGAACCAACATTTGAATGTTATGATGTTGAGGGACGCATGCATGGCATAGACTTTTGCATGACGCACTAGTGTTCAGACAAATTGCACTAAAATGATGGGGGACAAGAGAAACACATGGTTAATACAAAATTTACACTAAAAGAAAGCTTCTAAAAAGGACCTTGTGCAGCTTGAGAGGGAAAAGCCTGATGCAAGGGCTGAAATGGACCTACACAAGTACTAAGGGAATGGAAACTAAAGTGGCTATAAAAGTGAAGGTAAAATTACAAAGGGGTATGCAATTTTTGACTCTACACATACTTGTTGATTTGGAACTAAGGCAATATTAGTTCCAAACACAAAATTATCATCAACATCCCTCTTCTGTCTCACTAAAAGTCCTCTTCACATGGTTTTTCAATCATGATCTCCAAATTACCCACAAGAAGACTCATGCAACCTTTACCTATAATAATAAGAGATTCTTTCTCCCTAGATTCCATGGTGTCATTTTGTTGAACCCTAACCATGTTAGACCATTCTTCTTCATTACTATTCCATACTTCCCTTTTTGACAAATCTTCACTTTTTGCAATCTTATGGACAACGATGTTCTCATCATTGTTGGTGGAAGTACACTAAGATTTTACATCAACCCCACAATTGGCTTCCTTAATCAAATGATCAGTTTTTAAGAAAACTTCTATTGGATTCCTCACATATAGAAGTATGTATTTGGCTGGAAGAGAAAGGTGACTCTTCCTCCAAATTTTTTTTTAAAGAAAAATCATAATCATAAAAAATAAATCCTTTTACCTGTGTTTCTTTGCAAACCTCCTCAAATGATGGCAAGAAAGTGGTAGAAGTAGATAAATAGTCTTCATGCTTCTCTCTTTTAAGTTTACCAATGCACAAATGATTAGGTTCCCAAGGCCCCTTGGAAGATAAATAGAGATTTTGTTTCCTTAACTTATTCTTGTTGTCTTCCTAAATTATTTCTCTAGAAGTCCCTTTTCCATTTGTCTTTGGTTCTAACATTTTATTTTCAGTCTCTCCCTCATGTCTCGATTTTATTACTATCTTATAGTACCTGTTGATGTATGGGTCCTTCATAAGTTCAAAGATTCCTTCTATTAGCTTAGAAATTGTCTTACTAGAAGTATTTGTCTCTCCACTATCTATTAGGCCACTCAAAAAACTCCACAGGATGGCAGGTTCTTAAGCTCTGCTACCATTGTAATATCCCAGCCCAAATTGTACAACCAACTCCTTTAGTTTGGTAAACACTATGCCATTGTAATATCCCCAATAGGATATTATCTAAAATTCTAATTTTTAAACTTCTGATTCTTGCCCTAATTTCTGATTTTCTTTTATATTTTTAGACTGATCAAACACTTATAACAACAAATAAATAGTAAGTCATCCCAAAATACCAACTAACCAAATAGTGTCGAAATACACACTTAATAAAAATAGTAAGTGTTAGACAAGTCCAAAGTTACTCTAGAAAATGTCCTTCAACTCTACTACATTCTCTAAGCTCATTGGTGACATCAACCCCCTCTAAACTGGATGACATAGACCCTAAAAGATAGTACCAGTCACTTTGTAAGAGGACTTAAATGTGGGGACATGACAAGGACCCAAACACAGGAGATTAGACTCGCACCAAGAGGAGTTCCATGCCAAGGTGAAAAGGACTATCCAAGGAAACAAACAACACACCATAGAGAAATATCACAATATAGATGTTGGTGGCTAGCAAGGCTTCTACCAAAGGCACCATAAAACCCTCCTTTGTGCGAAGAGAATATAAATATAACTTCAGCATAAAAAAGGAAAACCCATGATCTACAAAGGTAATAACTCATCCTCATCCAAGAAGAACAATAACCAACAACCAAGTCACCATTAAAAAATCCATGTTTAATCTCATGCCAAGATAAAAAGGAATGGAAAGCACTCAAGTAGCACATTGATGTCCAACACACAGTCTTGGAGTCACCCAAAAAGAAGGGAGCTCATACAAATATCTGCTAAGATCCATGCCCTATTCATGGAACTAAAATAACAGGGATATTTGCATAGAATTTCCCAACAAACAAACCAACAATAACCTCTCAAGAAAATCCAATCACCCAATAATTAAACTCCTAGATTGGAATCCACCCTTTCAAATATATTAGCAATGAATTCCATACTCTACAAATATATCTTTGAAAGAGAATACACAAACCTCAATCTATCCACTATGAAACTTGAGTGACTCCACCAAGACATGTCAAGGTAGATCTCTCACCACCGAAGCCAATCTTCTTCAAGAGGTTTCTTGTTCTTAGGATGGCAAAGATGAACCAATCTCTAAAACCACAAGGGTTTTCAACATACCAAATGAGATCTCAAGCCTCTTATGTATAAGCTTTATTTGACACTTTTCACAAACTCCATTATAAATTAACTTTATTGATTCAATAAGCCTTATAACTCCAAAAAGTGATTTATTTTACTTTTAAAGCATTTTTGACACATAAAGTCACTTTTGATACACTTAAGTGAAATTATTAAAATTATTTCTACTAGCTTAAGAAAATTTGCCAAGGTATTAGAAATGGAGAACCGAACATGCCAAAACCAACTAGATCTGATAATTGATAGTTGATGCTGACGCGAGCTCACCCTAAAAATAACTAAAAATAACATTGAATTCCAAGGGCTAAAGAGAACAAACCTAGAAAATCCCAGAAAGGTTAGTGACATGCAACCACTTACTATAATAACAATGTCCTCTGATAACCAAAGAGAACAAACCCAAAAAACCCAAAGAGGTTGATGACATGGAACTACATACTATAAATTGCAACTATTGTTGAAACCCATTGAAAATAAGAACTAAGCTTTGGAACACTTCTAGTGAAATAGAAACTTGTAAAAAACCCTAAAAACCAGCCAATCTTTGCAAAATAAGATGGTCTAAAGAGACATTACACTATGTTAATCATGTTGACATCCATCTTAAATGTTTCTTTGGACAATTGTCATTATCACGATCCCCAAGACCTCACCACCTACCAAAAATTCCAGCATCACTATGATTCATAGGACAATCTTTATGAATCACAAATCCTTTAAGTTGTCCATAGTACCATTTGCAATTTCCTAGTAGTTCTTAGTATCTCCTATTGTAGGTTCACACACTTTCATGTTTCCTTCTTGGTTGTTGCAATTTTTTCTGATAATTTCATTGTCATCGTAGGGATGTTTAGATTACTTTTCAAATGCTTTGTGTTGTTTATCTCAATAATTTTTATTTGTCCATCACTAAGAATTTGTAGGAAAGTTTTATAGTTTCTACTTCTTTGAGTTTGGACTTGGTAGTGGTGTAATTGTACTCAATTATTTCATGAAGTCACTTTACTCATTTGATCCTACTCTTACGGAAGGTCTGTCCTAGACATTCCTTCACTCTCTTGGCATTGTTGGCCATGTCTAGAGACTTGAAACTTCTCATGGCTTGGGAAATTTGGATGTTAATTTTCTCATTGTCAATTCTTGTTCATTTGTAGCTTACTCTAATGGGTTCAATTACATTTTTTGTGTCTTTGGCTCACCCCCATTTATTAGAAAATCCTCAATGCCACATATTGTTCTTTTGGGCCACTCTCTTTTCTCTTCTATGGAAGTTGATAGACAATGTCTGAGAGAAAAGATTTGTCTTTGGAAGAAGGGAATTTGTTGACTGTTCAATGAATTCTTCAAACTCAACCATGTCATAAAGGTTTGTGCTTCCTTCGATGGGAAGGGATAGTTGTTTAGCAACTTACATGCACTCTTCATTTATTTTAGAGATTTTGGTTTAATCCTCCTTGTTTTTGGCTCCAACTTTGATTCATGCTTTAGCCTATGATTTTTCTTCAGCTTGTGTTACCATTTCAAATCTATATTTTTCTTGATGGGCTTGTGATATTGGATACCACTTGCAGCCTTTATCTTTTTACATGTTCCACTATCATCAATAATTGTATCAATTTCTTTATTCACTCCTTGAGCACATTTTCCTGCTAAAATCTTTGTTTGATTTCAACTGCATAAATCTATTAGATCTGATGTTTCCATTCTGATCATTCTTCTTCTTCCAATGAAATCTTTCCTTGTACTTTTGTTAAACAGAATGTTGTTCAGTTTCAAAGTCACGATCAACAGGAGGATCTTGCAAAATATTATAATGATTCACAAGGAGTCTAGGTGACTTGTCTAATAACTAAGCTACTCAATTTTGGATTGGCCAAAACTTGGTTTCCCCTAATTCTTCTTTGATGTAGTTGTGTCGCGTAGGTCCCACAAATACCTAAAATCTTGTGTAAATCTATCTATTCTTTGTTTCTTAGTCTCAACTAACTTTTGGATTGATTGACCCATTCACTTCTCTACTACTTCCATCATGTATTCTTGTCAATTATTATTTTTTACCAGCTCACACTTCCCCTTAACTTTGACCTGACCCAACTTCACATAGGCAAGGACACTTGAAATTTTCGTTGTAAATTGGTACATTACCAAGAATACTTATTTTACAATTAACTTGTAATCATATAACATTAACAATAAACATAGTATAAAAGGAGAGAGAGAACAAGAACTTTATTTAATTGGTAGGGTACATAAATTTTAATTTGTTTGGTTCAAGTGTAACCTATCACAACAACACCCCTGCCTTTGGACTTGTAATCTTTAAGACCAGTGGCTATTGATTAAGAGACAACTTCAGAGCCAATTGATCATAACTAAATGAAAAATTCCACTGCTATGTTGACAATTTATTTGATTTGAAATAGGATCAGTTCAAGTTAGCTAACTTGGTCACTTAAATATTCTTGTTGAAGCTAACTCCTATTATAAATAACTCTAAAGGCTCATCCTTGCAAATTGACACCTAAACTGATTTTCCAAACCTAACTATTAAAGGGAAATAAAGGGAAATTAACTAAATAATCTGATTACTTTGAGTTTGGCTAGGGTTGAATTTGTGTCACTAGTTGATTGTAGTTGAACCTATATCTATATTAGGCATGTAGAAAGGACGTGAGTAAACATGTTGCAAAAGATGACAAATAGGGTTTGTCATTTTTGGCTACTTGAAACATCTCGATAGGTTTCTTTTTAGTTACAAGGATGTTGGAACATCCCCATTGGCATTTCTTGTTAAAAACATCTTCAAGAGAGGTCACTGTAACTAGTTATTCCTAGTATTTTATAGAAACTTTAATTGTATAGACGTATGTTCCTTTAACCTGTGAGTCTTAAAGAGTTGTAGCATAGATTTTGGAAAGTGTGGGACTATTAGAGATTTCTTGGTGTTGATAGAGTAGCATTACATTAAAAAAAATCATGATTATTCTAGACTAACTG
>MU223163.1:987445-1015097 GCA_018584345.1 Thuja plicata
AGTATTCTTCAAAGTAAAAGAATATGCACATAATGAGGGAACCAAACTTACAAGTGTTTGTTCTTGAAGATCTTATGGTGTTCATGTTCTCCTCAAGTTGATTCAACAGGATCTCTACAAGATCCATATTCTTTTCTTGTTTGATGATTTTGAATGTTGTGCTCATAGCAGTGCTTGATATGCTATTCATTTTGCTTGTCTGGAAGATTTTGTAACCTACCACACATGCACCAAACATGAGTTCTGTGTTGGTGATAGTGTTGACCTTGAGAGCTCTTTTGTCTTATTTTGCACCAGTTATCTTTTCTACTTCCTTCAGAGATGGGTGCTTGTGATCTTGTGGTTTGTTGATTGTAGGATATCCAGTAACTGCATGAATAACATCCTTTGTTATTCATTTTGGCTTATTAAGTCATGAATTCTGGTTATGCATTTTGCTGAGAACTATCTTTATCCATTCTATTTTGAAAACTCTGGGAAAGTGTAATGTATTCGTGAGTCCTTTCACTTCCAGATGCTTGTGCTCTTCTTTTAGGTTTCCAGCTTCATCACACAGTTCCCTGTAGGTATTATCTAGGTCTAGATCTCCCAATTTCAAGATCTTACAGTGTATATAGGACCTTACATCTTCTACTAGTAAAACCCTCGGTGGGATTCTGGAGAATGCTCCAGAATCATTAGGTTGTGATGCAATTTCTGGGTGCAGCTTGTATTTTGGTTCAACACAAGTGCCTCTACTAACAAGCTTGATCATTTTCTTCTTATCTTCCTTCAACTTTTCAACTCTTGAAGTAGATGCCACCGTGTTTCAAAAATTTAGGGTTTTTCATAATTTAAACACTGTGTTCGGTGAATGCAGGTACTTACTAAATCTATGTGATTGCCCGTGAATCCTTTGAGTGGTGTTTAGAATCTTCCTAGAGTTGCTCTTCAATCACTCTGCTGGGCTCTCTAGGTTTCTCAAAAATCGCGGGTGCAAAATGAGTTTAGCCATCGGTCTTTTATAACTTTTGTGCCCTAAGTTTTCATTAATGCTCACCAACTTGTCGGTATACAAAGACTGATTTTTTCAGTTGAGGCATAAATAATATCTTCGGTGTAGGCGTAAAGTGTCAGGGTTGCCAGCAGCTTTGATGAATTCACCAATGATTGTCGGTAAAATGGCAAAGACAACTTTCATCGGCTCAAGGATCACTGATTTCTGTTGGTTTACACTTAGCCACTTGGCTTTTGTGTAATGACCGATACATTCAGGTAAGTAGTGTTAACTTTTTCTGTGTGTGTTCACCGATGCATATTTGTACCCAATAAGTGATGGTTGTTTTTCAAACATTTAAAAGTGATAATATAGTGCATCTTTAATAATGCTGATTTGTCTATATGATCAATATGTAAATGGAACTGGTGCATAATATAACTTTTCATAATGCAGTTCCATACTTACTTGTGCAATTTAGTTGGAAATGGTGATGCCACTAGATCCATTGGATAGGGCGTCATCATTTGCATTGCTTGTTCCAATACCTTCAGTGTGTTGCCCCACTTTTGGTCTTTATACCACAAGACAAAAATGGATGTCTAATGTGTAGTAGTAGTCTTGGAAGTTTCATTTGAGTCCGGAGTCTAAGTCTAGAAATCCCCTTAGGATAGAAGGCCTTTATCATATTTCCCTAATTTGACTTCTCCTTCCTAAGCCAGGTGAATTCTAGGTCTTAAATCATGTTTTTATCGGGTCGGTTAAGTTCCCAATCCGGTAAAGGTTGTCGTTTGAAAGATTCTTTCCTCAAACTCACATATAGATGAAATATTTGGTCTCATATCTTCATGTTGCAGCATTGGCGGGAAATCAAATTTTAGCTCCTCTTTGGCAGACAATCACCTGCGGAGTGCGTTTTCCGCAAATGACAGACTTAAGAGTATCAAGAGCAAATAGAGATGGAAAATGAGAAAGTTGGGGACAAGAAAGCTTCGAGCATTTAGATCGAGCCTATGGGAAAAAAAATAAATGGTCAAGGAAAGGAAAATTCATGGAGTTATCTTATAGGTGGAAAAGAAGAAAATGGCTTCTCCGCTGCTCCTACAGGCGGGTTTCGACTCAAAAAGTGTGTTCTCCACCAAACCATTGAGGTGAAGGAATTTTGAAGAAGAATCCATCTCATAAGAGATCTAGCATATAAAAAAGGTTGATGGAATCAACACATATCATTTTGACACCCCTATAGGCCAAATTTCTCCTTTGGCAGATTTTCAAATAGAGAGCACTACAAAAGTATTTCTCCGCCCAAAGGAGAAGCGAGAAAGTAATTTTCTGCCGCTTCAAGAGAGTTACCGTTACGGTTACTAAAGTGAAAATATGTTTTCTAACGACATGTAAAGAAAAGTAATTAATTCAAATAAAGCCATTTTACCCAGTAAAAGACTTGTGCATTAATGTAGAGGTCTCTTCATTCGTGTGGCACGGGAAGTCAGCCGTTAAATGGTAAGAATTCAAAAGTATAAAATCAGTTGAAGATTTTGAACAGGGACCACCATTTGATCTCCAAATTGTTTAAATTCAAAGTCCCTAAGATCAGTTGTTCATTGTCTCTGTATTCCAAAGAGAAATCCGTAATCATACTCACATGGCTTCTAGATTTGTTGTATTCAATGGAATGAATGGTATTATCTCTGATTGCCACAAAATCTTAGATACTTCACTAAATTTATTTGATGTGCAGAACTTCCAGGATAGATTGAGAGTGGAGCAGATGCATCCTATCACAGAAAAGCTTAAGGAGAGCGGGTTAGTCGAAGCCGTCGGTTTTCCTGTGGCGGTTCAAGCTCCTGAGTTGGTCTGGGAATGTATAGCTTGATACAACCCAGAAACAAAGTAGATTCTTCTACTTGACAATAAGGTGCTCCTCTCTATTGATAGAGAGTGTCCAGAATTCCCTCTATATTCCAGAAGCTCCTGAGTTGGTTTGGGAATGTATAGCTCGATACAACCCAGACACCAAGCAGATTCTTCTACCTGACAATACGTTGCTCCTCTTTATTGATAGAGAGTCTATCTAGAATTCCCTCCGTATTCCAGAACAAACGGAATACTCTGAAATGACTTACAGTCAAGTAGTTTCTGAATATTCAGCGAAGAGACTTGTATGGAAAAGAGAGATCATCAAGTCCTAGTTTAAAGAACCCAAGAGTGCCAAGGGCAAGTTGTCCAAAACATTATTCAGTGCAAATCTGAAGCCATAAATCATGGATATCCTGGTATTGCTTCACAGGATTAGAGGTAAGAGCAAAGCTCTTAATTTTGTTTAACAATATTTCTTCCGAGTTCAGATAATCTGCTCCCAGCATCATTTCATTGACTGGGCCCTTATGGTGAGTGAGAATCTCTCAGCCGCCCTCAATAGGGCCAAGTTCCAGAATGAATTCTACATGTCTTCAGTCCTCTTGTATATTTTAGCTACAATTCAAATCTGTCCTGGGCTTCCTAGGTTAGAGGAATTCCTAGATGATGTAAAAAGCTATGAGTTTTTCCCTTCTTTGCAACTACAAAATAGTTATGTTGATTATCTCATAGTTAATGATGCCTTTACAATGAGACTGTGTAGGGAGCTACAAGGTTGTCTAGAAAGGAGATTTTCTCTTGAAGCCATGGCTTTTATAAGCCAATTTGGATGCTATTTTATTCAGTTCAGAGATTTCTCATATCTTCATCTTGCAGGTTTTGATGACTTTCCTTTGAAGCTGCCCAGATACCCTACTGACATGATTGTGCTGATCAAGGCGATGAGGCAAGCACTCCAGGTGAATCTGATCTGTGCCGAGGCAAAGAAGAAAGGCTATGAATTTCCATCAACCATCAGAGCTTACAGTTGTGCATCCCGGTCGGAGGCGAAGAATGTTCTTAAAACATTCTCAAAGAGGTTCTCTCTGGAAACATATGACGTTCTAAGGCCGCAATATGATCTAGTTAATTATTCCAGAGATGTCTTACAGATGAGTCAGGAAATTCATCATGTACCTGATATTGAGGACTATTGGGCCAATTGCAAAGATGACTTGGAGAGAAGGGAAAGATTCTATGCCCAGTTAACCATTGAACAGATCAAAAAGTTCAATGTTAACATTGCAGTAGAAGGGCTAGAAGATGATGGCAATCATCTACATGATGACACATACTTGGAGAAGATAAAGTCCACCCCTATCAACTTGAAGCCTATGCTAGACCAAGCAATAAGTGACTTGCAGGCTCTAATGGGGGGATTTACAAAAGAATAGTTCAATGGGTTGAGTGGACTACATGCCGAAGTAAGAGGTCCGAAAGGAAGCCTCCTGCTTAGCGAACTCCGGCAAAGGCAACTTATGGCATTGCAACCACTTCATCAACAACAATCCCAATAGTTGCGAAAGGATCAATTCAACCGTTGGGAGGAGGTGATGAACCTCCTAAGAAGACTTCTCTCTTAGAAAATACCTATGGAGAGGGTCCTCTTCAAGACATCGGAGCCACCGAAGAAGCAGTCCTGACAGACCAAATTAAGTCGATAGCCAAGCTTTCTAAAGCTACCGAGTCTGAATAGCTAGCTAGTGCTATTTCTATGGATACTTCGGCCAGGACCTCGACCCAAGAAACTCCAAGGAGGGCATCCCCTGTCATAGTTGAGGTAGGTGAGGATAGCCCTAGTACCTCTGCTACAGGATAAGATAAGAGGGGTGGGGAGAAACAGGAGGTTGCTCAAGTTGTAAACTTAATCTCCTCCTCACCCACTTCAGTGAATTCATTAGCTTCCCACCCTAAAGCCACTCCTCCACTCATAAGGAAACTATTCATCAAATAGTTGGTCTCTACCAACAAATTTACTAGTGTAGAGTCATGGATAGCAAAGACACTCTATCACAGGCCTTTCAGCCCAAGGCTACCACAAGCAAGTAGAAGAGTGTGAAGACAATGTCTACTCTGGGTCGTGATCTTGAGACAGGGCATTTCACCATGGAAGTAGCCAAGCCCACTAAAGAGGGCAGACTTGAAGATATGGCAGCCTCAGACTTTCAGTTGTAGTCATTCGATATGGGATTGGCTTGACATGATGCCAAGGTGGACTTGTGGAAGTCCACTAATGTAGTGATAGAGGAAGAGCTTGAAGATCTTAAGACTTCCAAAATTCAGCTTAAAGCGGAAGTGGCCCAACTAACTGAATTCATCAGATAGCTTCTCACTCCTATTGCGAGCACTCCCAGCACCAAACCTCCTTTGACCCCAGTGCTACGGAGAACCAAGCCATTCTGGCTAAGTTGCAAGAGGATCCACATTATGGGAAGATTGCTAAAAGGAGGATCAAGAGGCTCGAGTCAGAAGGCCTAGCAATCATTGAACAGTTAGGTAATGCTCTTCTAAGGCTAGAAACAGAGAGGAGAAACATTGGTAAGAATTTATAGACTCTCACTGCGGAAAGAGTAAGATGCCAAGAATGCATAGTCATGTTGCATGTGACAGTGAAGATGAAGACTAAGGAAGCCCTAAAAGATAAGATTCTACAGAAGGGTGATGAGCCTTTGATCGAATGGCTCCAAAATCTAGAGTTCAAAATCAAGATGATCATTCAGGCCTAGACCAGACTACAACAAACAGATGTTAAGGTGCAAGAAGAACAAAGTAAAGATTTTAAACTTCTCTTAGGAATTCATGCGGAATCGCAAACTAGTGGTCAAGGCAAAGCAATAGTTGGAGTAGTCAACATGCAAAAGTCATTCACAGATTATCTGCACAATTTAGCAGAGTAGTCTTTGACTCATCTAGATAAGGTGCCAGAGCTCCAAAAATTGAGTGGATGCATCTTTAGGGCTATGGAGGAACTGAAAGATCAGACAGAAGTAATCAAGACTCTAGCCAAAGAACATTCTAGATGGGTTGTCCATTACACCAATGTCCATGTTAATAGACATGAAGAGCTCATCCAAGTTATCACTGTTGTAATCACCTATAGGGCCAAATTAGATAAGGAGAAGGAAACTAAATCATAGATATATTCCCCCTTGTTCTATTTTTGTTAGTTTTGTAATGGATAAACCTTTGATTATCATTTCTGGTTGGGGAATTTGAACCGTTTTGGTTACTCCTTTTTTTAACGGTCCAATCTGGAACTCTATATGTGTTATTCCCAAAATCAATAAAAAGGTCGGCTAAATTTTGGTGTGAAGAATAGCATTTTTGCTGAGTTAATTGTGCATGTCTGAATGCCATTTCTTTAACTGTTCCATTGCAATTCATTTATCTTTCTATTGAATTCAAATGTCTCTTTCGAATTAGATTTGTAATCTGTATTCAAACCAGAATTCTGTATTATGATTTGATACATCTAATTAAGGGGAAAATCAGTTTCTATCCTAAGTTTTGGGAATGTTCTTATGATATAGATCAACTCAATATCATTACATTGTTAATCTTCAGTCTTGCATCTGCATTTTTAGTAATTGTTCATGCATCACCAATTTTGGGAGTTAATCTAATTGATAAGATCTTAGAATTGGCTAGATTTAGAATTGTATTTACTTCGCCTGAGCTATTTTCTGTCTAGACTTAGCTTGGTTTACCTCTCCTACTCTCAGGTTAAGAGCATACCTCTGTTAGATTAGGAAAGATCAAAATTCATTGAATATTATTCATATAAGGGAGCTGTACCTTCTAATTTAGAGGGAAAATAGGTTTTCAAGTAACTATTTCCCAACTGTTGTATTCAATTATTCTTAAACATTTTTGGGTATTTTAGAGTTACATTCAAAAGAACAATCTGTTTACCAACAAATTTTTGGTGACTCTACTGGGGATGTGAACAGTCGTTAAACCAGAAGCATACAATGAGGAGAGATGGTGCTTCCCCATGAAAACATAATCCCTGTGCTCCAACCCAATCTTGGATTCCAAGATGATCAAGAGGATCTCATTTCCTCATTAAATACTTTTGTCTAGAGATACAGAAGAAGCACCGAACACTATAGAATTTCCAGTCAGGTGCTAGAACAGGAAGAAGCTAGAGCAGAAGCACTTGAGAGAGCCATACAAAGAAGAAATCTAAGAAGGGTAGAGTGTGAAGCTAGGCCACAGCATTAGGCAAAAATATGGAGCCTAAAAGATTTCTCAGAAGTACCAGGAAAGAAGGTAGCATAGACCCAGTCTTCGAGAGGCTTGCGGATATTAATTTTTCTCTTTTAGAAGTACCTCGTCGGGGAAATAGAACTAGAAGGAGCCAAAGAATACCTTCTTCACCTCCTAAATAAACCACCCAGATATCCACCACTTGCCAAGTGTTGACATTGCATGGAGTAGTTTCCCCTCCCATTGTCAATCTAACACCCTACTTACCCCAAGTAGCTATGGCACTCCCTTAGGCCGCTGCAGTCGGGCCCCTGCAACTAGTAGCATATAACCCTCTCCCTATAGGCTCTAGAAAGAAATTTCCCAAATTTTTTGGAGATGGGAAAGTATCTATAGATGATCATATTGCCGCATTCTTTACTTCAGTTAACATCCTAGCGGTTCAAGAAGAATATGTGGTCGTCAGACTATTCGTTGAGACTCTCGTCGAAGCCCCCGCTGATTGGTTTCATCATTTACCTGATTATTCTATTACCAATTGGGTTACTATGAGGGCCACCTTTGAAAGAAGGTTCAAGACTGCTGATGATGAGCATGCCCTATTGACTCAATTGAATTCTATCAAGAGAGAGTTGTCAATCAGCATGAGGGGTTTTATAGATAAATTTAACAAACTAGTAAATCGTATCCTAATGGCTGACAGGCCTATGGTGGGAAATTTGAAAACTTTCTTCATAAGTGCTATGCCACCAAACATCAATTATGATTTAAGGAGAATGAAGCTTGCAAATTTGGATGCCACACAGAGAACTATTGTAGAACTCGAGGACCACATGATCTCATCTGGGAAATGGAAAAGAGAGATACAGTCTAGAGCCAGTAGTAGCAATACTACGTCATCTAATGAGATGATCCAAAAATTGTCTAATTAATTCACTGCCTTCAAGAGGCAACTTCCCAGATTCAATAATCCCTACCAGTGAAACTTTCAAGAGCAGCCTGGAAGGCATAACGATGGGAGGAATGCAGAAGGAAAAATGTTACAATTAACTACTCCACCACAGAGACTAGCTATAGAGGCTCCTCCTAAAAGAGGAAACATGTGTGCCTTCCACTTAACCATGGATCATGATGGGGAAAGCTGCCCTGATGTAGCTCGTGCCTGGAAAATGCATCAAACTGATGAGTGGAATGCTAGAGTGTCTAGAGCTGAACCAGATTCATACTCACATAGCGACTCTGAAAACTTATATTTAGAGCATGAATCAGATTCAGAGAAAGAAGCAACATGTTATGCCACCATAGATGGGACCTCTTATACGATCCTAACCTAAAGTCAAAAAGATAAAGGCCCTGGCTCATCACCACCTAAAAATAATGAGGGCATCTACTTCCAATTCAAAGGAGCCGAATCAAGGCCTAGGGATTCTGCAACTAGGTAAGGAACAAAACTATTTTGACATTATTAAATTCTATAGAGATTCTAGAATTTAGATTTCTCCCATAGACTATCTTAAGTCTAATCCCATTGAGCTTCAAAAGCTAGTAGATTATTGTAAAGGAGGGAGCCGAGAGTTAAATAAAAATGTCATGACTACTATAGAAAATGAGTCTTTATTTGCAAACCCAGTTGAACAAAGGGAGCCATCCATTTTAGCCACCTTCCCAGGCCAAAATCCTGACCCATTCTATGTGTCTTTATATATTAATGGTTGTAGGTTGAGCAATTGTATAATAGACTCTAGAGCCTCAGACAATGTAATTCCATCAACTGTGGCCAAAGCCTTAGGACTTACTCTCACTAAAGCCCGTGGTAGGTGTTACTCCATGGATTCCAAGCAAGTACCCCTGATTGGCCAAATTAAGGATGCTCAAGTGGCCTTAGCAGCACATCCTGAGAAAAAGATGTTGCTAACAATCCTCGTTGCTAATATACCTGCTAGCTACGGGTTATTGTTAAGAAACAATTTTTGCAGAGACCTTGGAGGGGAGATAAAGTTGGATTGGTCCCAAGCCTTAATCCCAGTAGGTAATAAAAAGATTAAACTAGTCCCCGAGGAGAAAGATAAGTTTACAGTGTTGAAATATGATGACCCTAAAGCTCAAATCTTGTATCAAGAATTGGAGTTTGGTAATTTTATGTTGTTCATCGATGATCCTGAGAAAGAAACAAAAACCGCCGAAGAGGAAAAGAAATTTTCTGCCGAAGAAATACCACCACAGATATGGACTCTTGAATTTGACGGTAGTTGTGTGTTGTCAGGATCTGGTGTAGGTGTGATCTTGATATCACCAGACGGAGTATGTGAGACCTTGGCTTACAAATTAGAGTTCAGGAACACCAACAACACTACCGAGTATGAAGCCCTTCTGTTAGGGATTATCGCTGCAAAAGAAAGAGGTGTGAAAATTCTGAGAGCTCATGGTGATGCTGAGCTAATTGTACGTCAAGTAAAGAATCAATACTCTATAAAGAACCATAGGTTGAAGAAATACAGAAACAAAGTATGGGATGAAATAGAGGCATTGGATGCTTTTTTTATTGAATCTGTGCCAAGAGAGTTGAATTCCAAAGAAGACTCTTTGGCTGTTTCAGCTTCATTACTACTTCCCCACCCAGAATTCAAAGATAAAAAATACCAAGTGGAGGTTATATATTGACCATCTGTGCCCGATAATGTGGAAGATTGGTAAGTTTTCAAAGATGACAAGAAAATCCTTCTCTTTCTAGAGAGCGGTGGCAATTTACATAAAGATGTTCATGGCAACCGTAAAGGAAACTGCCAAGATGAGCTGAAGAAAGATAAGTCAGATGTTATTTAATTGCAAGGTAATATCATCCCACCCCATTTGGTCACTCTTGAAAATCTCTTCAATAGACATGACACTTTTGTGAAGAAGAAAAGAATCGAAAGAGGGCCTACAACTGGTGAATATGAAGGAATGAATATTGGAACCGAAAAAGACTCCAAGATGATCAATATCGGGAAGTGTTGTACTAAAGAAGAAAGGAATGAGGCCAAGAAGCTTTTTCTATAATACTCAGATGTTTTTTCCTGGAGCTATGAAGATTTGAAAAGTTTTATGAACGGGAAATTCAAACACCAGATTCCTTTAAAACCTGAGGCTACTCCGTTCAGGAAGAAGCAAAGGAACTACAACCCCAAAGTTGTTGATGCCATATTTAGGCAAGTTGATAAAATGCTCAAAGAAAAGATCATATACCCCATTCATCACTCTACTTTGGTTGCGAACATAGTGCCTGTGAGGAAGAAGAATACAGAAATAAGGATCTGTGTAGACTTTGGAAATCTAAATCAATCTTCTTTGAAAGACAACTACGCCCTTCCCAACATGGATCACCTCTTGCACATTGTGGCTGGAGTTGAAATGATGTCTATGTTAGATGGCTTCTTAGGGTATAATCAGATAGAATTTGAGAACGCAGATCATCATAAAATGGCTTTCACTACTCCATGGGGGACCTTTCACATATCACAGGATGCCATTCGGATTGATCAATGTCGGAGCTACTTTTTAGAGAGGTATGGATATTTCTTTTAGTCATATGAAGAAAAAAATAATTGGTATGTATCTGGATGATCTTACTATGTTCTCTAAAAAGAGAGTAGATCATATAAATGATCTAAGGAGAGTATTGTAAAGGTGCCGGGAGGATGAGATCTCATTGAATCCCAAGAAACTAGTGTTTTGCGTAACTGAAGGGAAATTATTGGGTCACATTGTCTCCCAAGAAGGTATAAGGATCGATCTAGAAAGGGTGAGAGCTATTCAGCAACTGAGTTTACCGGTGAACAAAACTGGAGTGAAGTCATTTTTTGGTCAATTCAACTTCCTCAGGAGATTTGTCCCTAACTTCTCTAAAATTACTAAACACATTGTTGATATGATGAAGGGAAATGTGAATTTCAAATGGAATAATGACCCTGGTAAGAAAGCTTTCAAAAGCATCAAGAATGCCACAGCTAAAGCCCTAGTGTTATGTCACCCAGATTACAAGAAAGATTTTGTAATCTACTATTATTCTTCTAAACATACTCTGTCAGCCATCCTAATGCAAGAAAACAAAGAAGGAATTCAAACCCCCATCGCTTTTATGAGCACACCTCTAAAAAATATGAGCTGAGATATTCTCAGACTGAAAAGCACGCTTTTGCAGTGGTAAAGGCTCTTAAGAATTTCAGGTTTTATATTCTACATTCCCACTCTCTTGTGTATGTTCCTAATGTTGCAGTGAAGAGTATTTTTACTCAACAAGATGTGGGGTGTAACAACCGAGGAGCATGGGTAGCTAAAACCCAAGAATATGAAATAGAGTTCAAGCCCACCAAGTTGGTAAGAGGGAATGCCTTGTGTAAGGCAATGGCTAAAAATCAAGTGGACAAAGACCGAAAAGCTACACAATTGGATTTAACGGTAAGTATGCAAGACCCATGGTTTGAAAACATTATGTATTTATTGACCTATGGTGAATGTCCTAAAGGATTAACTCCAAAGCAAAGGAGAGGCCTAAAGCTAAGGGCCTCTAAATATGTAATCTAGGAGGATAGACTATATAAGAGATCTATAGATGGAACATTCCTCCGATGTGTCGACAAACAACAACAAGAGAAGTTGTTAAAGGTTTTTCATGATGAAGCTTGCGGAGGACACTTCTCCTCATCAGTCATTGCATTCAAGATTTTGAGACAGTGTTATTACTGGCCGGGAATGTTTAAAGATGCATACCAGTGGGTGGCAAGATGTGAAAAATTCAAGATGTTTACTGGGAAGCCATAGTTAGTAGCATTACCCCTCAGACCAGTGATAATTGGAGGCCCATTCCAGTAGTGGAGACTTGATTTTATCAGTCCTATAAATCCTACGTCCAGCGCAGGTCATACTTACATAATTACTGCAACCGACTACTTCACGAAATGGGTGGAAGACAAGGCAACCAAGAGGACTAATTCAAAGGTAGTACATGAGTTTATCAAAGAAAATATTCTGGTAAGATTTGGTGTGCCTATTAAGTTGGTTATGGATAATGCTGCATGCTTTTCTTCTCAAGAAATTATTGAATTTTGTTTTGAGTACAACATCATGATTATCCATTCTTCAGATTATTTCCCTCAAGGGAATGACCAAGCGGAGTCTAGAAACAAAAATTTGGTGAACATCATGAAAAATCTCATGGCAGAAAACCAAAGAAGTTGACATAAAATGATCTATGAAGCCCTCTAGGTGGATAGAGTGACCCCCAAAAGAGCCATTGGCGTATCTCCTTTTGAACTCACCTACGGGGTAGAAGCTAATCTCCCATTGCCATTGGAATTAGCAACTTGTAAACTGAGGATGGTAGTAGAAGATGGCATATATGAAGATGGTTTAGAGAAGAGGATCATGTATTTGAGAAAATTGGAAGAAGAAAGAGAGAAAATGGTTGATCATATCACACGTCATCAGATGCGTGTGAAGAACCTATTTGATAAAAAGAGCAGGCCCCAGAAATTTATGGAGGGAGTCATGGTGCTATTGTGGGACAAGCACAGGGCACCCAAAGGCATGCACGGGAAATTTGAAACACTATGGAAAGGACCTTTCAAAATCCATTAGGTGTTTGATAAAAATTCTTGCAAATTGACTTATCAAGATGGTGAGGCACTACCCTTGACGTATAATGGTCAGGATTTGAAGCTCTATCATATCTAAATTGAAAGTAGGTAACCCCTGTGTTGTACAATAGTTACGCTTAGTTCCTATTTTTGTTTTCCTAGTTAGGTTTCCTTTCTGCTTTCCTTTCTGCGTCTTGCTTTAGTTTTTTTGTGAGCTGCCTTTTGTTGAACTTTGTGAAACTAGAGATTTGAGTTCCTTGCTTGGACATGTGAATGTCCAAGTCCATAGACAGAGCCAGCTATTGCCCCACTTTTGGTCTTTATACCTCAAGAAAAAAATAGATGTCTAATGTGTAGTAGTACTCTTGGAAGTTTCATGTGAGTCCGGAGTCTAAGTCTAGAAATCCCCTTAGGATAGAAGGCCTTTATCAAATTTCCCTAATTTGACTTCTCCTTCCTAAGCCACGTAAATTCTGGGTCTGAAATCATGTTTTTATCGGGTAGGTTAACTTCCCAATCCAGTAAAGGCCGTGGTTTGAAAGATTCTTTCCTCAAAATCACATACAGATGTAATATTTGGTCTCATATCTTCATGTTACAGCATTGGTGGGAAATCAAATTTTAGCTTCTCTTTGGTGGACAATCACCTGCGGAGTGCATTTTCCGCAAATGACAGACTTAAGAGTATCAGGAGCAAATAGAGATGGAAAACAAGAAAGTCAGGGACAAGAAATATTTGAGCATTTAGATCGAGCCCATGGGAAACAACATAAATGGTCAAGGAAAGGAAAATTCATGGAGTTAGCTTATAGGCGAAAAAGTGGAAAATGGCTTCTCCACTGCTCCTATAGGCAGGTTTTGACTCACGAAGTGCGTTCTCTGCAAAACCATTGAGGTGAAGGAATTTTGAAGAAGAATCCATCTCATAAGAGATCTAACATATAAAAAGGCTGATGGAATCAACACATATCATTTTGACACCCCTATAGGCCAGATTTCTCCTTTGGCAGATTTTTAGATAGAGAGCACTACAAAAGTATTTCTCCACCCAAAGGGGAAGTGGGAAAGTAATTTTCTGCTGCTTCAAGAAAGTTACCGTTACAGTTACTAAAGTGAAAAGATGTTTTCGAACAACATGTAAATCAAAGTAATTAATTCAAATAAAGTCGTTTTACCCAGTAATGGACTTGTGCATTAATGTAGAGGTCTCTTCATTCGTGTGGCTTAGGACGTCGACCGTTAAACGGTAAGAATTAAAAAGTATAAAATCAGTTGAAGATTTTGAACAGGGACCACCATTTGTTTTCCAAATTGTTTGAATTCAAAGTCCCTAAGATTAGTTGTTCATTGTTGCTGTATTCCAAAGAGAAATCCATAATCATACTCACATGGCTTCTAGATTTGTGGGATTCAGTGGAATGAACGGTATTATCTCTGATTGCCACAAAATCTCAGATACTTTACTAAAGTTCTTCAATATGCAGAACTTCTAGGACAGATTGAGCATGGAGCAGATGCATCCTATCACATAAAATATTAAGGAGAGCGGGTTAGTCAAAGCCACCGATTTTCCTGTGGTGGTTCAAGCTCCTGAGTTCGTCTGGGAATGTATAGCTCGATACAACCCAGACACAAAGTAGATTCTTCTACCTGACAACAAGGTGCTCCTCTCTATTGATAGAGAGTCTGCCCAGAATTCCCTCTATATTCCAGAACAAATGAAATACTCTGAAATGACTTACAGTCGGGCAGTCTTTGAATATTCAGCAAAGAGACCTGTATGGAAAAGAGAGCTCATGAAGTCCTGGTTTAAAGAACCCAAGAGTGCCAAGCTCAAGTTGCCCAAAACATTATTCGGCGCAAATCTAAAGCCAAAAATTGTGGATATCCTGGTATTGCTTCATAGGATTAGAGGTGAGAGCGAAGCTCTTAATTTTGCTGAACATTTCTTCCTAGTTCAGATAATCTACTCCCAGCATCATTTCATTGACTGGGCCCTTATGGTGAGTGAGAATCTCTCAGACGCCCTCAATAGGGCCATGTTCCATAATGAATTCTACATGTCTTCTGTCCTCTTGTATATTTTAGCTACAATTTAAATATGGCATGGGCTTCCTAGGTTAGAGGAATTCCCAGATGATGTAAAAAACTATGAGTTTTTCCCTTCTTTGCAACTACAAAATAGTTATGCTGATTATCTCATAGTTAATTACGCCTTTACAATGAGACTGTGCAGGGAGCTACAAGGTTGTCCGGAAAGGAGATTTTCTCCTAAAGCCATGGCTTTTATAAGCCAATTTGGATGCTATTTTATTTAGTTTGGAGATTTCTCATATCTTCGTCTTACAGGTTTTGATGACTTTCCTTTGAAGCTACCCAGATACCCTACTGACATTATCGTGTTGATCGAGGTGATGAGGAAAGCACTCTAGGTGAATCTGATCTTTGCTGAGGCATAGAAGAAAGGCTATGAATTTCCAATGACCATCAGAGCTTACAGTTGTGCATCCCAGTCAGAGGCGAAGAATGTTCTTAAAACATTCTTGAAGAAGTTCTCTCTGGAAACATATGATGTTCTAAGGCCGCAATATGATCTAGTTAATTATGCCAGAGATGTCTTACAGATAAGTCAGGTAATTCATCATGTACCTGATATTGAGGACTATTAGGCCAATTGCAAAGATGAATAGGAGAGCAGGGAAAGATTTTATGCCCGATTATCCATTGAAAAGATCAAAAAGTTCAATGTTAACATTGTAGTAGAAGGGCTAGAAGATGATGGAAATAATCTGTATGATGACACATACTTGGAGAAGATAAATTCCACCCCTATCATCTCAGAGCCTATGCTAGACCAATTAGTAAGTGAATTGCAGGCCCTGATGGGGGGGATTTACAAAAGAACAGTTCAATGGGTTGAGTGGACTGCTGGCCCAAGGAAGAGGTTAGAAAGGAATCCTCCCACTCAGCAAACTCTGACAAAGGCAACTTCTGGCATTGCAACCACTTCATCAGTAACAATCCCAACAGTTGTGAAAGGATTAATTCAACCGTCAGGAGGAGGTGATTAAACTCCTAAGAAGACTTCTCTCTTAGAAAAGACCTGTGGAGAGGGTCCTCTTCAAGACATCGGAGCCACTGAAGAAGTAGTCCCGACAGACCAAATTAAGTCTACAACTGAGCTTTCTAAAGATACAGAGTCCAAACAGTCAGCTAGTGCTATTGCTGTGGATACTCTGGCCGGGACCTTGACCCAAGAAACTCCAGGTAGGGCATCCCCTATCATAGTTGAATTAGGAGAGGATAGCCCTAGTACCTCTGCTATAGGATCAGATAAGATGGGTGGGGAGAAACTGGAGGTTGCTCAAGTTGTAAAATTACTCTCCTCCTCACCCACTTCGGTGAATCCATTTGCTTCCCGCCCTATAGCCACTCCTCTTCTCATAAGGAAATTGTTCATCGAAGAGTTGGTCTATGCCAATAAAGTTACCAGCGCAGAGTCATGGATAGAAAAGACACTCTATCACGGGCCTTTCAGCCCAAGGCTACCACAAGAAAGCAGAAGAGTGTGAGGACAATGTCTACTCTGGGTCATGATCCTGAGAGAGGGCATTTCACCATGGAAGTAGCCAAGCCCACTAAAGAGGGCAGACTCGAAGATCTGGCGGCCTTGGACTTTCAGTTGCATTCATTCGATATGGGATTGGCTCGACATGATACCAAGGTGGACTGGTGGAAGTCCACTAATCTAGTGATAAAGGAAGAGCTTGAAGATCTCAAGACTTCCAAAATTCATCTTAAAGTGGAAGTGGCCCAACTAACTGACTTCATCAGATAGCTTCTCACTCCTATTGCGAGCACTCCGAGCACCCAAACCTCCTTTGATCCCAGTGATGTGGAGAACCAAGCCATTCTGGCTAAGTTGCAAGAGGATCAGCATAATGGGCAGATTGGTAAAAGGTGGATGGAGAGGCTCGAGTTAGAAGGCCTAGAAATCATTGAACAGTTAGGCAACGCTCTTCTAAGGCTAGAAACAGAGAGGAGCAACATTGGTAAGAATTTACAGAATCTCACTGTGGAAAGAGTAAGATGCAAGGAATGCATAGTCATGTTGCATGTGGTAGTGAACATGAAGACTAAGGAAGCCCTAAAAGATAAGATTCTACAGAAGGGTGATGAGCCTTTGATCGAATGGCTCCAAAGTCTGGATTTCAAAATCGAGATGATCATTCAGGCGAAGATTGGACTACAACAAACAGATGTTAAGGTGCAAGAAGAAAAAAGTAAAGATTTTAAACTTCTCTTAGGAATTCATGCGGAATCGCAAACCAGTGGTCAAGGAAAAGAAATAGTTGGAGTAGTCAACATGTAGAAGTCATTCACAGATTATCTGCACAATTTAGCAAAGCAGTCTTTGACTCATCTAGACAAGGTGCCAGAGCTCCAGTAATTGAGTGGATGCATCTTTAGGGCTATGGAGGAACTGAAAGATCAGACAATCAATCAAGAATCTAGCCAAAGAACAGTCTAGATGGCTCGTCCGTTACACCAATGTCCACATCAACAGACATGAAGAGCTCATCCAAGTCATCACTGCTGTAATCGCCTATAGGACCAAATTAGATAAGGGGAAGGAAACTGAATCATAGATATATTCCCCCTTGTTCTATTTTTTTTAGTTTTGTAATGGATAAACCTTTGGTTATCATTTCTGGTTGGGGAAGTTGAACCATTTTGTTTACTCCTTTTTGTAACGGTCCAATCTAGAACTCTATATGTATTATTCCCAAAATCAATAAAAAGGTCGGCTAAATTTTTGTGTGAAGAATAGCATTTTTGCTGAGTCAATTGTGCATGTCTGAATGCCATTTCTTTAACTATTCCATTGCAATTCATTTATCTTTCTATTGAATTTGAATGTCTCTTTTGAATTAGATTTGCTTTTTGTATTCGAACTAGAATTCTGTATTATGATTTGATACAAATAATTAAGGGGAAAATCAGTTGCTATCCTAAGTTTTGGGAATGTTCTTATGATATAGATTGACTCAATATCATTACATTGTTAATCTTTAGTCTTGCATCTGCATTTTTAGTAATTGTTCATGCATCACCAGTTTTGGAAGTTAATTTGATTGATAAGATCTCAGAATTGGCTAGATTTAGAATTGTATTTACTTCACCTGAGCTATTTTCTGTCTAGACTTAGCTTGGTTTACCTCTCCTGCTCTTGGGTTAAGAGCATACCTTTGTTAGATTAGGAAAGATCAAAATTCATTGAATATTATTCATATAAGGGAGCTATACCTTCTAATTCAGAGGGAAAATAGGTTTTCAAGTAACTATTTCCCAACTATTGTATTCAATTGTTCATAAACATTTTTGGGTATTTTAGAGTTACATTCAAAAGAACAATCTGTTTACCAACACAGTGTTTGTGGCTTTTACCCACATCTTGTTTATCATCTTCTTGATGTCATCAATGGTATTTCCATTAGGATAAGTACTTGTTTCTATCAGTCGGTCTTTGCAATCTTTTATCACATGTCCAACCTTATGACAATGTAAACATGCCATTCCAGGATTGAATTATCCTCTTGGTTTTCTAGTCCATTTTCTCATACAGTTAGCAGATATATGACCATACCTTCCACATGCTGTGCAATTTACCCATATTTTATAGTCCCAAACATATGAGTTACCTTTTCTTGTTGGTTTGTAGCCATTATCAAGTTCTTTTGGTGTCCATGCTTTCTTATTCTTTTTCCAGCATTCCTGATATGTATGTCCATTCATTTTGCAAGTAGGACAATACTTTTCGATATAGGTTTCCTTCTTTGGATTTGTCACCTGGGATCTACATTCATATGCCTTGTGTCCTTGCTTGTGACATTTATAAAAAATTACCAATGAAAGTAGATTGTGATTGAGGAATACCTTTCATTTTGTTTCTGCAAATGTTTGAGGTGTGGCCTAGTTTTCCACAATGATTGAATGATAGCTTCTTGGTTCTTGGAGTTGCATATACATTCTTTTGATTTGATTTATTATATGACTCTCCATTGTCGGTGTAACCTATTCCTGTGTAGTTGTTGACTCTTCTTTGACCATCAAGGAAATCATCCATTCTTTTGTTGCTATCTTTATCTTTCTTGATCAATTCATTGTGCTGATTCTGAATTCTGACTTCATGCTTTAGTTTCTCATTTTCTTCCCTTAGCTCACAAATGATCTGTATTCTTTCAATGAGTTTAGTATTTAATCTATTTGCTTCTTGACTCATAAGAATAATCTAGTTGGTAATCTCATGGTGATGCTCAGTAAGTCTTTGAATCTCTGATTCTTTTTCTTGTAGCTTTTCTGTTATTTTCCTCCTATCGTCAATAGCCAATATTCTCTCTAATTCAGCTTTTCTTGAATCATTCATGACATAAATAATTTTTACCATATGAGTTTCTTGACCGATTTGCAGCATTTCGATTTGTTCCATCAGATGTAGATTGACTTCTTATAGACTTGTGATCTCTTCTACTAATGTGTCTGAAGCTTTGCTCGTTGATGATTCAACATTGTTGAAGTAATCTGGGATCTCCTCTTCTTGATAATATTTTTCATTAAGCCTAGTTGCCATGATCTTTCTTTAATCAAGCAACTTTCTCATGGTTACTCTCACCTCTTTATACTAATCATAGTAAATCTGAATTTACAATTGCTCATTCTCAATAGTCTTGTCCAGTATATCCTTTTCCATCGTGTGGATCTTTTCTCTTAAGTCTTTAAGCTTTTCACGAAAGAGACTTAGCTCTGATACCAATTTTTGGAATTATTGGAATGATGTACTAAGAGGAGAGGGGTGAATCAGTACCCCTAAAACTTTTTATGTGATTGGCACATTAACCTTTGTGTCATCAAATTTGTATATACCTACCTATCTGTTCATCTTTGGTTATGTATGTATAATCATAATATAATTTCTTTACATGTATAAACATTCAAGAAACATTCATGAAAACAAATAACACATAGCACATGATATGATAGCACAAAAAACTCCTGTTAGGAAGTAAAAACTGTGGTGGGGATGTCTACCCACAAAACTTCACTATCTGCACATAAGAAGGGAGCCGATAAAGGCTTGCAATTGATCACTTCTGATGATCTACTCTATTAAGAGTATTAGAGTGGAGACCTGTTAGGATCTACTTCATTTGAAGCTTTAGTAACACCGTTTGGTGTGCACTCTGTTAAGAGATTTATCAAAGAACTGTTAACTCCACCTTCTACAAAAGGATATCTATTGTGATGCACTTGTTAGAATGCAACTACAATATAAATATTGATCTGATAGTGAATGCAATCTCTAATTTCTGATAACAGATCCTATATATCTTACAATGTATGTATGTAATCACCTTGAGTGATTGAGTAATACCTTGTCTTTTCTCTTTGGTAGCCTTCCTGTGTTCTTGATAACTATTGTGATCTGTTTCTGAACTTTGCATGAATTCTCTTCTTTGAATTAGATGCTCTCCATAGCTACTATCATATTCAAAATGATTACAAGTCTCTTCTATTACAAATGATGGAACATCTATTTATGCTAGTTTCTAGCTCTATTCTTGATTCACGCTTTTCAAATTAACTCCAGATCCAAGGTTTACAACTTGACCTTGATCTTTAGTTAGATATGTTTTAGATCCGTTATGATGCTTTAAAACATTTACAATATGCTTGCTTGACCCTCAAATTAAGATTTCAAACAAATAAAAACTCTATAAATAGAATTACATTGCCTTATCTGACGTGTAAAATCAGAACCACTTTTTGCGGGTTCTTTAACTGACTGTCGGTTCTGATGGTTAGGCTGCTCTGTCAGTCTATCAGTTTTCTTTTTCGTCGGTGTTCCTTACTTGAACTGTTCGTCGGGTATGCCTTTTCTGCTCCATCGGCGATTTTCTCAAAACTGTATCATCGATAATTTCTATACTTAGCATTTTCACGTTAGACATTTTGTCCTGTCGGGTATGCTTGTTGTTCACCGATTATGCTTACTGTCCGTCGATTATGCTTATACCAATGACCTTTATCATGTTTTTCCCTTTAAGTATACTAATGGAAAAACTTAATGTCATCATTATACACATTTTTATATATTTACAAACATTTATAGAATTTTATATAAATTTATACACACACACACACACACACACACACACACACACATATATATCTGTGTGTGTGTGTGTATTTACACACATTTATAAATATTTATTTGAATTTATACACATTTATATATATTTATACACATTTATATGTATTTAAATGCATTTATAAATATTTATATAAACTTATACATATTTATACACATTTGTATATATTTATAGAAATTTATACACATTTATAAATATTTACAGAGATTTATACACATTTGTACATATTTATATACATTTACAAAGATTTATACACATTTATATACATTTATAGACATTTATATAAATTTATAAACATTTGTATACATATATAGAGATTTATACACATTTATATGTATGTAAAAATATTTAGATAAATTTATACACATTTATATACATTTATACATATTTATATACATTTATATAGATTTATACACATTTATAAGTATTTACACACATTTATAAATATTTATATAAACTTATACACACTTATATGCATTTACACATATTTATATACATTTATACCTATTTATATGCAATTACACATATTTATATACATTTAAACGCATTTATAAATATTTGTATAAATTTATACACATTTATACATGCATTTATACATATTTATATAAGTTTATGCACGTTTATACACATTTATAAATATTTATATACATTTGTATACATATATACACATTTATAAAGGATTTATATACATTTAAATATATTTACACACTTATAAATATTTATATATATTTATATATTTATATATATTTATAGAGATTTATATATATTTATATGCATCTAGATATATTTATATATATTTATATACATTTATACATATTCATAAATATTTATATAAATGTATACACATTTATATGTATTTAAACACATTTATAAATATTTATATAAATTTATACACATTTATATATATTTATAAAGATTTATATATACATATATATAGATTTATACATATTTATATGTATTTACACATATATATAAATATTTATATAAATTTATACACATTTATATACATTTATACACATTTATATGTATTTACACACATTTATAAATATTTATATAATATTATACACATTTATGTACATTTATAAAGATTTATACAAATTTATATGCATTTACACACATTTATAAATATTTATCTAAATTTTAGCACATTTATATACATTTATACATATTTGTGTACATTTATATGCATTTGAATACATTTATACATATTTTTATATATTTATAAGATATGATAAGATAAATTTATTAATGTCCAACAAGAGACCAACAAGGGTCTAAGGGACTGAAAATGTACAGCAAAAGGAACATCAAACCAACATACCACCAAACAGTGACCAGGAAAGCAACCAAGAGCGAAAAAAGAAAGTAGAGAACAAGAGGACTAAGGATCATTTTCAGGTAGAAAAAAATCCAACACTAAAGGATAGTGATCCAAATGAGCAGGAAACCTGGGTCATCGTTGTGAGCTGCTACAGATGTGCCACTGACGGGTAAAGGTGTAGAGGGGTCTCATAGATCTAGAGTGACCGGTGATAGAGGTAATGTGAGGCTGCTTCACTCCTCATAAAGGAGATGAGGGCGAGAAGAAGGTCATAATGAGCTGATCAGACATCTGTCTCTAGGGGGAAAGAAGCTATAGAGTATGCTCATGAAGCTGTACAGTCTCACAGAGATAAAGTGTCAGGCATCTCCAATTAGTGTAGCTGAAGAAAGCAGTCAAGGAACTGTACCCTTTGAATAAGAAAAAGAATCTCCCTATGATCTCATAGTAAGTAGGACAATGGAAGATGAAGCCTGTCTCAGTCTCAATCTCGGCCGGGGTGCATAACCTGCAAATCTGATCATCTTTGTCAATGTGATGGTCTATTTGGGCCCGAAGGCGGTGAGATCCAACCCTCAAAGATCCCAGCGTGATGCAAAGGGTGTGGCACCAATGCTGAGATAACTATCTAGGATGAACAATAATCCCATCCTGAATGTCTAGAAAGTGCTCAACATAAAAAGCCATCCTCGGGCACAGACCCCCACATGGGTTGATCCAGGTCGTGGTGATATACTGCATGTATATTTCAAGTCTGACATGTCTATTAAACTCGTGTTTAGAAGAGAGGAGGTGATCAATGTCAATCTCGATGGAACCTAAAAGGGAAGAGGCTTGGGCATACCAATAACAGGCTCTGTGGGAGGGGTCTGACTTGGCAAGTGCCACTAAAGAGCAATAGGCTAGGTAGGAGTATCTGTTGTGACTTTCATTAGAGTCCACAAAACAATGAAGGTAGTGAATAAACCAAACCAGATCAAAGATGGCCCCCAATCTAAAGGGATGAGCCCCAACCTCAGCCAGAATGATGCTATGAGAGGTGGAGCAATGACATCTAATGATACACCAGAGGAAGATAGTCTAAAAATGCTCAACAGAGGCCTAATCAGAATCCAGAAGGGACAGTCCCCAAACAATAGATCCATAAAGTACCATAGGTCTAACCAAGGAATCCAAGAGGGACAACTTGGATGCCATGTCCTTAAAATGATGTCTAAAACACTGTCTCTCCAACATGGCAAGGGAACCCATCCCTTTACTGATACTAGGAAGAATGGCGGGTCTCAGGCTGAAGTGAGGGCCAGAAAAGTTGATCCCAAGGTAGGTGTATGTGCTAGTAATAACTAAGAGGGGGGGGGGGGGNTGAAGTGAGGGCCAGAAAAGTTGATCCCAAGGTAGGTGTATGTGCTAGTAATAACTAAGAGGGGGGGGGGGTGTGAACTAGTGGCCTCAAAAATATTCCAATAATCAACCCAAAAACTTAGTACCACAATGTTAAGCCTCTAGTTATCTTCAGTCCTATAAGATGAATGCCTCCAAATACTTATCAAATTACTACTGCTAAGAATGATTTGTAAAACCTTCTACTGTATGTTTACTGAATAGCAGTTTGTTAATTTACCAAAACACAGTAAATTATCTAGAGTATACCGATCAATCCAATTAAGTTAAGTGTAATGCAAAATACTAAAATAATGACTCATAAACACATTCACACATGGATTTTTAACTTGGAAACCCTGTTAAGAGAAAAACCACTTGGGATCGGTAACCCAAAAATTTCACTCTTCTGAAGTGAGCTCGGTGAAGAGCCAACCTTGTTAAAGGTTACAAACACACTGTTAGGTGTGACCTTGTTAGAGCTTTTAAAAGTTTAGTCTATCACTTGAGATCGGGCATCTCTATGCCAGGGATTTTTTTAATGCTGATTCTTTTCCAATTGGCGAATATGTCCCGTCGGGCGTATAGAATTTCGCAAAAAAACTGCGTAGTGTACTATTTGACCGGTTTGCCCAAATTTTATAAAAAACACGTTAATTGGTCGGGTTGTTCACCACTATTTGCATGTAATTTCACTATGGTAGTGGGTTTGTTCACCCATTTATCTATTGTATATTTACTATTATTCATCACATATTAAGGAAGGGGTATTTATCAAGGATCTCCATTCGCCAAAGTCCCATTATCCCAAGTTAAAATTTTATTTTCACTAGGACCCAATTTGCCATGCATCGTAAGTCACTGTGTCCCAAATTCCCACCCTATTCGCCTAGTCAATTACTTGGAATTACGTGGGGCTCACCAAATATTATTTTTTATCATATGCAAATGTCATCCCCTTCGCCAAAATTCAAAATAAGAATTTGTATATAAGGATAGTTTCAAGAGATTTAGGAGTGCGAAAAATCAGTTGATTCTGAGCTAACAATTGCGATCAATAGCGAACCGGAAAGACTACGAGTCCTTAGTATCTTAGAATTATTCAAGTAAAATTTTATTGCAGCCTTAATTTGTTGGAGATGTCATAGTCAAAGTTAAACAAGAAGAGTTCTATTGAAGGTGGAGAATCTGGAGATGTCCAAGAGAGGCCAATGAAATGCAGAAAAATATCTTCATACTTTTGCGGGGGAAAACACAATGGTCATGGTGTTGGTCAAAGTGAGGAAGGTACGTCATCAGAGGAACCTGTACAACTTTGAGTTTATCAACTTACACAGGAGTCTATTCAACAAACTGGGGAACCGAAAGTTGCGGAACCTGATATCTCTCATGAAGATGACCTTGAAGATGAATTTCAAGTAAATAACTAGTACCAGGATGAATCGATCGACTTCGGTGATGATGATGTTTCAATTAACAGTAACACTAAAGGGAGAGGGGATGTCTAGGAGATTTAAATTTGATTGGGTGGCAAAGTATCCATTCATTGAACCCGTGGACAATCCAATTGTAGGTGAGTTGCCAGTAGAATGCAGATGTACGATTTGTAGTTGGAAGTATAAAAAAGAAAAGCGGTTGCAGCTTAAATTGGAAACCATAGAGAAACATATTGGTAAGGTTTATGAAACCTCAACTGTAGATGGAAAGGAAATAAAAGTGGTAAGATATAAAATAAAGGAGCAATGTCAACATCAAAGGCATGCTGAGGAATATTATTTATTTTAGAAATTTAAGATGAATCCTAGTGAAGTTCAAGGTTCTATTAATTCTATTTTTGCAAAAGAAAGTGAAGTAGAAGAACGCGAAAAAGTTGTTCAACTAAGTAATGTTTTCCATATTTTGAGCAGAGGGTGTCCAATGATAGACTATCCAGAAATGAGTGGTTTTTTACACTTTCTGAAAGTTCCTAACTATCCTATCACTCATTGGTCAATAAACAGTGGATAGGAATGGGCAAGTTGTATTGCCCAGGTTGAAATAGAGGATGTACAGAGAAAAATAAAAGAGTCAACCTTTATTGCATTGTCCTTAGACAAAGTTACGATAATAGATAATGCATCATGGGTATGCATGCATGTTTATATTGTATAGATTAATTTCCACCAACCACATCTACTAACTTTTGCAAAATTGAGGGATAATGCGACATCCGAAACTTTATTTCAATTAGTAAAGAGCCATTTAATTGAATATGCAGCTATGGATGAACTAACAATAGCGAAGAAGTTGATCTGTGTTGGAGTGGATGGAGCTTCAGTAATGCAAGGTCAAAGGAATGGTCTTTGCACAAATATGCAAGCTTCTTGTTAACCATATGTTGTTGGGATTCACTGTATGGCCCACAGGATGAATCTTTCTTTTAGAGTTGTGAAGAAGTTTCCTTTAGTAAACAAGGTTGAAGATTTAGTAAGAGAGTTGTACTCATATTTTTGTCGAATTCCCAAACATTTTAGGGAATTTCAGCACTTTTCTGATGGAATTACCAATGGAAACAAGTTTCTAAAAGATGTTGATACCAAATGGATCTCTTTCGATGGGCCAGTACATCAATTTTTTTCTGAATATCAATCTTTGATTGGACTTATGTAGAAAAATCATGACAATGCAGAAAATCAAAGATGTGGCAACTTGCTTCGAAGGTTAAGCAATATAGAGACACCTTTGACTTTAACATCTCTTCTTCCCATGCTAGAAGAAATGATGTTCATTATGAAAAAATCCCAACAAAGAGCCATGTATATTTCAGAGTATGCTACTTTGCATAAAATGTCATGCCAAGTCCTCGATAATCTTTATCAAAATGACCCAAATTTATCCGATGAAAAATTTCATCACTAGAGGAAACTAATAGATTTGGACAATCCTAATAATTATTTAAAGATCATTGAAAATGAAGATTTATGTGTTTTTGTAAGGGTATTTTAGATACCAATGTACTATAGTTCCCCAAAGAAGTGAGTTACAAGAGTTACAAGGGAAGAGTTTACCAAGATCGTTGAGTCTATAGCAGCTAATGCAAGGGACATAGCCTATAAAGTTTCCTCTGAAATAAGATCCCAATTCCCATATGAACAACTGCTTAAGGCCATGGCAATTTTGTTTCCTCAATATTGGCACTTAAACTGTAAGGAAGATTATCGTAATAGGTTGTTGACTTTGATAAAGGAATTTTGCAAATCTGTAGAATTCAATGGAGTGACTATCAATGGAATTTTAGATGAAGGTCTTCCTAGACAGCAATCAGGCACTTTTGCAAGGACTATGAAGCATCAATATGAATTAATGCATAACCCACATGCAGAGGGCTCAACAACAAGGCTTTGGACAGAACTAAAATAGAGCACAATGTTGCATGATGAAATTTTAGAGTTCTTCAAGCTTGCTGATCTATGTCAAACCATGATATTGGGTTGGGTGGAGGATGAGAGAGTTTTCAATGCTTTGGGCTTCCTAAAATCAAAGCTAAGAAACAAACTAGAAAATAATTTGGAATCATGCTTGAGGGTCTACACATCTAGATATGATGTCAATACTTTTCCTTATCAAAAAGCAATGTAAATCTAGAAGAAAAGATGCAAAAGAAGAGGGTTGGGAAACACCATTAACCAATCTCCAACTCCGAGTGGGACAACTATAGGTGGCGATGGGAGTGGGATTCATAGAAGTGGAGGTCAGAGTGAAGAAGACACAAATTAAAATGAAGAGAACAATGAAGGAACTGGAATACTAGAATTAGATGATGCTGACGACGCAGACATGAATTGGCAAATTTAGAAAATTTTTGCTAAATTAGTAGTAGCAATCAATAGGTATTTTTTGAACTTATTAACTACTATATCCTATTATTCAATGTTTATTTTAGAAAAGAAAGAATGTATTATGTTTCATCATTAAGATTTGAGTACAAAGATTATCATTACAATTTACTGTAGTTTGTATCGCATCATCAATGATCATTCATATTTGAATTTGAAATTGTTGA
>MU223163.1:1021024-1061905 GCA_018584345.1 Thuja plicata
GAGGTAAATTGGTAATGAATAGATAATGATGTCACAGTTCACACTTATCTGTCATTGACAATTAATTGTGGCTTAATTGTCATTACTTTACTTGATGTCATATCTACTCATCACCATTAATTAAATTTACTTGATGTCATATCTACTCATCGCCATTAATTTTCATTACTTTACTTGATGTCATATCTATGACAATTGTTTATAATTTTTAAATTAATTAATAAATCTTGTCACAACTCACAGACTCATAGTCTCACACGTCCGTTGGATTACAACATATCAATGGCCAAAGATGAATTTTAGGCCTATTGATGGTCTTCATAACCTTTACGGAAAACTCTCTGCGGAATCATGACACATGGTATGATTGATCATGGACTTATTGGTATGATCAATCATACCACATGTCATGATTCCACCAAGAGTTTTCCATAAACAATATGAAGACCAACAATATGCCCAGAATTCACCTTTGGTCGTTGCTATGTTATAATCCAACGGACGTGTGAGTTTGTGACATCATAGTGGTGGGACCAGATGCTACTTCAACATCAAGTCAGAACCATTGGATTAAGAGAGATGAATGGTGGAAGGTGCATTTCAGAAGAAATGTGGTGACATAACTCCTTTACTAAAAAATCTCTCCGGAAACATCACACATGTCATCCTTTGAGAATGAAACTTTAATTGTTATTTCCAATTATTAAATCGCCATACCAACTATACAACTATTCTCTTAAATCGCCAAGTTTATATGTATTTTTGAAATACATTCGCCATGAAAAATAATTAATTACAATATTTGGAAAATTATTTTGCCATAATTTATCAGTAAAATTTTCCAGCTTCGCCAATTATATTAATAATTTTCCTATTAAAATCATTTGTTGTCGCCATATTTTTATAAAAATTGTATACGGTATTAAAAAATTTGCCACCAAATATCTATAATTTTAACCACAATTCGCCATCAATATTAAAAAATTTCCCTACAAAAAAAAAAGTGATTCGCCATAATTTTATACTTTTTGGGAGGGGGGGTTTCTTAAAGTTGTCCCTGCTCTATGCTACCATCCTTGATCAAACACTCACTTGGCCTGTCAATAGGTATCTGGCATCTCATGCTATCTTCATGATCAAACTTTTTGATACTCCTTGGGATATATCTCAATATAGAAAGGATCTTTAAATCCTACTTGGTTAAGAGACTTTCTGAATTAATGGTTAAACTGAAATAGTATGATCTGTTCACATATACAACTTATACTTGCAAATATTTAGATCTATTGTAATCTCATAAAATTATTCTGATCAATATATCTTAGTTTATACCTTTGCTCCACTTTGATTCTGCTCGGTGATGTTGTACGTTGTTGCTTGGTGTCTGCAAAAAACTTTAGCTCTTTCCTCAACTTGTTGATCAGGACTATATGAAGTTGCTCTTCATTAGTTTCTCTTCAACATCCTCTTTTCATTCATTCACCCACCACACCAATTTGTAATAAATTGATTTGTCTCTTTATAGATATGATATCACCATTGTTAGGTTCTTGGTTTTATTTATCTTGGCATGATCCATAATTCTCGCCAATTAGATTTAAAGCAAAACTCCTATTTTAACGCGTTGAGATCTTCTTGCCAACTGGACAAAACAACTTTAAATCGATTACTTATCTCTGACTTTATCTTGTTGATGAAAACAAAGATAACTACCAGTTAAGTCTATATTTAGCTCTACCAGCTAGATATTTTGTCATTTCTGAACTCAAGTTAATTTTGGCGTTTAACTCTTTGATAGGGTCGGTCAACACTCTAGTTCACCTCAGGCTTCTCTGTTAGTCTACACTAGTTTATGGCCATCGGTTATGCTTGTGATTCTTCTCGTCAGTGTTCTTGCTCAGGCATCACTATGACTTGACTTTTGGTGATCTCTACCGTCGGTTTCCACTGACCATCGGTGTTTGAAGTCATTATGTGAATGCTTGTCTTTTATGCATTACTGAAACCATAAAATTTTTCTCTTTGATTCTCTGAATTCTTTGATTATAATCGATTAGATTATATTAGGTTGACATCAATGAAAATACAATCCATTAACTGATTTAATGTCTTTCATTATCCTTTTGCATTTCGGTTATCAACTTAACATCTTCAAAAATTTAGTCAGTTACATGCCATCAATCTCTCCCTTTGGCATTTATGGAAACATACTACATTATCATACTCTACTATCACTAATACAATATAAAATATACAGTTTCACCAAGATTTCCTAATGTAACTATTACAAATGTCTGGCTCTCGATAAGCTTAAAAATAGCTTAGATTTGTTTCATGCAGAGTGGTTGTCTTCAATCTTTAATCCCTTCCCTAGATAGATGTATCATGTGATATCTGTATTCTGATATGTGCTCTTCCTTGACTATTCTTCTTCTTGATAATCTCTTTTTTCCTTTGACAACAATCTTTCTCTTTTTCTGTATTCTCTCCCTTAGATGGATATTTCATATGTAATCAATTTCTCTCCCTTAGAATATTGATTAACTATTCCTTCTCATTCTCAAGAACTTCTCTTCATGGATAATGATATAATCTCTCTCTTTATCATATCTCTCCTTTATGTGATATGGAATCATCTCTCTTTTTGATAATGAGATCATCTCTCCCTTTGTATGATAAAGCAAATCTCTCCCTGATGATAATGAGAACATCTCTCCCTTTGACAACAATTCCAAACAAAAATACTTCTCCCTGATTTATCATCTATATCATGTTCCATCCCTTTGCATAATATATTCCTTGAATTTCCCTATCCATCAGCAATACAATGTCTCTAGTTTTCAGTGCAGATATATACCTTGTAATGTATAGATGTATCTATTGATGTCCATCTCAGTGTTTGCATCAACATGACTAATCTTCAGATTTTGTATAGGCTGATGCAACCTCTTAGTCAGATTACTAAATGATAGATAAGGGTTGAACCCCTAGTCTCTATCTCAGGTACTCAAATGTATCCTTTGATAAGGGCTTGGTGAATATATCAGCTAACTGTTCCTTTGATTGAACATATTCTAGTGTCACTTCCTTTGCTTGCACTTGATCTCTTAGATAGTGATACTTGATAGAAATATGCTTAGTCTTAGCATGCATGACTGGATTCTTAGTAATGTTAATTTCACTGGTATTATCATAATAGATAATTATTGGTTCAAGGATCTTCATATTCATACCTTCCAGCAATTGTTTGATCCATGCAATATTAGAGCAATTTGCAGCAGCAACTACATATTCTGCTTCTGCAATAGACTGAGAGATGCATCCTTACTTTTTGCTTATCCATGTGATAAGTCTGTCACCCATGAAGAATGACCCTCCAGTTGTGATCCTTAAATCATTAATGTTTCCAGCCCAATCAACATCTGTATAGACTTGTAGCTCAAATTTTTCTTCTCTTTTGTACCATAAGCCATAGTCCTTGGTGTTCTTTAGATATCTCAGAATTCTCTTGACAACACTCACATGTGATTCTTTGGGATTAGCAGAGAATCTTGCAACAATTCCAACTGTGTGTGCTATATCTAGTCTGGTGTGAACAACATACATTAGTTTTCCAATCATTGATCTATATAAGGTCTGATTAAACTCATTGGATTTGTCTTCTTTTGTCAACTTACATCTGGTAGCCATAGGTGTTCCAACTGGTTTGGAATCTTCCATCTTGAATATCTTTAGCACTTTTTTGATGTATTTGGACTGAGTGATGTATATGCCTGCATCTTGTTGAAGAATTTGTAGACCAAGAAAGAATTTGATCTCTCCAAACATAGACATTTCAAATTTCTTTCTCATTTCATTAGCAAAGGATTTGCATAACAATTCGTTTCCCCCAAAAATTATATCATCAAAAAAAATTTCAGCAATCAAAATATTACCATCGGTATCTTCTTTTAAGTAGAGATTGTTATTTTCACTTGTTCTAACAAATTTTATGCTAATGAGATATGAGTGAAGTCTTTCATACTAGGCTCTTGGTGCTTATTTCAATCCATACAAGGCTTTAAGTAGTCTACATAACATGTTTCTCTTGTCTGGATCAAAAAACCCTTCTGGTTGTTCAATGTATACCTCTTCTTCCAGTATTCCATTCAAGAATGTAGATTTGACATCCATTTGGTATACCTTGAATCCTTTAAATGCAGCATAAGAAAGTAAGATTCTAACTCCTATTCTTGCAATGGGTGCAAAGGCTTATGCATAATCAATACCTTCTTCTTGTGCATATCCCTTGCATACTAATCTTGCTTTATTTCTAGTGACTTCTCCATTCTCATTAGCTTGTTTCTGAATATCCATTTGGTACCTATGACATTCTTGTCATCTGATCTTAGTACTATTGTCCATGTATTTTTCTTCTCAATCTATTCTATTTCCTCATTCATAGCACTAGCCCATTTTTCATTCTCAAGTGCATTTTTAACAGATTTAGGCTCAAAATCACAAAGTAAATATCTAGTGTTAAGTGAGTTACTTCTTGTTCTTGTTCTATCCTTCTTGTCTCCTATGATTTGATTCTGTGGATGATTTTTTTTGACATACTTGGCAAGTTTCAGTTCAGCTCTATGTTCATCATTCTGATCATCTTCTTCACCTTCATTCTCATCTTCATTGTTTGGGACATCATCTTAAGGATCATCCTGATTGTCGGTAATTGCAGCCTGATGCTCGGGTGCAATGTTCTGATGCTCAGGAGCTACACACTGTTGCTCAGGTAGAGTATCAGGTTATGTATAAACAAACCTGTTGTAGTCCTTTGGTTCCTTTTTGCTTTCTTTATCCATTTTTCTACAATTTCATCTATTTTCACATTTGCACTTTCAATGATTTTGTTAGACGACTTGTTAAGACATTTATAAGGCTTACTTTTGGTTGAATACCGTAGGAAGATACCTTCTCCACTTTTTCCGTCAAGTTTTCCATTTCTATCATCCTTCAATATATAACATTGAGTACCAAATATTCTAATGTAACTTACATTGGGTGTATGACCATACCAAAGCTCATAGGGTATCTTCTTTATGTCTTTCTTCAATTGTACTCTATTTAATGTGTAGACATCGGTACTGATAGCTTCCCTCCAGAAATTTTGAGTGATGCTTTTCTCAATCATCAATATTCTTGCACAGTCAATAATTGATCTTTTTCTCCTTTCAACAATTCATTTTGCTGTGGTGTTCTCGGTGCAGAAATTTTTTTTTTAATTCCATGCTCATTGCAATAGTCAGTGAATACTTATGAAGTAAATTCCCCTCCTCTATCTAACCTTAAGCATTTCAATTTATTTTCACTTTGTTTTTCTACCATTGCTTTATACCATTTAAACATCTTAAATGCTTCTGATTTATCTTTTAAAACATGACTGTCATCATTCTAGAAAAATCATCAACAAAGAGAATAAAATACCTATCTCCATAGTGGCTCTTTGTTCTCATGGGTACACATAGATCTATATGGACTAATTCTAAAATTGTAGTAGATGTATGTGTTTTTCTCTTGAAACTAAACTTTTTCATCTTACCTTTTTGAAAATTCTTGCACATGATATGCTCGGGCTTAGTCATGCTTGATAAGCCTCTGACATTCCTTTTGTTTCTTATCTTTATCATGTTGTCAAAGTTCACTTGACACAATATTTTTTTCCACAACCATATTTCTTCATTTCTATCCATCAAACAAGTGGTGTTAGTGTCATCAAGGTAGAAAAGGTTACCTTTTGTCTACTCACTAGTACCAATCAATCTTCCTGATTCATTATAGATCTTTGCCTTCTTATTTTCAAATGCTACTCTATGAATTGAATTGTTCAAATGTGAAACACTTGAAAAATTATAATTTAGTCCTTTTACCCAGTAGCCATTTTCATATTTTATTAGGTTATTCAACATTATGGTTCCTTTACCTTCAACTAGACAAGGTGTATCATTTCCCATTATCACTGAACCACCATTATAGTATTCAAAAGTCTCAAAATTTTGTTTATCACCGGTCATATGGTGAGTGTAGCCACTATCTATGATCTAGACATCATTTTTACTAACTTTAGATATGAGTGCAGTTTCTACATACCTTTCTTCATCTTCATCCGAGTCATCCTTCATGGCTACAAATACCATCTCAATTTCTTCTTTAGATTCGGTGTCAGTGTCATAAGCTCTACTCTCAGCTAGGTAACAAGCTTTCTTCCCTTTGTCCTTGTAGTCTCAGGTATCTCTCTTGTTAGATTGTCGGTTGCTTCATTAATCTCTATTTTCACCTTTATCAAACTTCTTCTCATATGATCTGTCATTTCCTCTGTCATCTTTTCTTCATTTTGGGTATCTTGCAGTAAAGTGTCCAACCTCTTTATAATTAAAACATACAAGTGGTAATTTACCATTGTATCTGCCTTTGCCTCTCTGCAATCTTCTTCCCATAAGTTCTTCAATTTCATCAAGTCCTTGATCCTCATTATCACTATCACTATCATTTCTAATAGCATGTCTATGACTTGAGTTACTTATCTTTAGAGAAGATTTGAATGTAGATTCTATGGATGGTAAGAAACTATTATCAAATTTATTCATTTGAAATGAAATTAGTCTACCAATCAGACTATCTAGAGTAACTGTATTGTTTACAACTGCTCTCATTTCTTGAATATTAGAAACTCTAATAGCATAAACATACAATAAGGTTCTTAAGATTTTGCTTACCAATGTCTCCTCTTCAAGTACACCTCCAACTCCTTGGATACCATTTACTACCTCTTTGATTCTACAACTATACTGAGTAATGTTTTCTCCTTCTTTCATCCTTAGGTCATCAAACCTCCCTCTTAGGCTCTCTGCCTTTGCTCTTAGTATATTGGCATCTCCTCCATGTAAAAGCTTCAACTTATCTCACATTTTCTTTACACAGGTGCAGGTTTTGACATCTTCAAACTCAGCATCGGAGAGTGATGATGCAAGTTCTATCATCATGCAGTTATGCTCATGCTTTAGTCTTAATTGCTCAAGAGTGTGAGGTCCTGTAGGCAACACATATTCAGTATCTAAGTATTGAACAATATCATTTCCAATACCTAATAGGTGGAGTCTTATTCTGCTTTACCATGATGCAAATTTGTCTTTATTCAACTTGGGCACATCCCATCTGTTCATCTTGTGATCTTTTTCTTGAGCTGTTAAACTCCCTTTCTAAGCACACAAGCTCTGATACCAATTGTTAGTAATAAATGAGAGGGGGGGTGAATTAGTGGCCTAAAAAATATTCCAATAATCAACCCAAAAACTTAGTACCACAATATTAAGCCTCTAGTTATCTTCATTACTATAAGATGAATGCCTCCAAATACTTATATCAAATTACTATTGCTTAGAATGCTTTGTAAAACCTTCTATTGTATGTTTACCAAATAACAGTCTGTTAATTTACCGAAAGACAGTAAATTATCTAGAGTATACCGATCAATCCAATTAAGTTAACTGTAATGAAAAACACTAAAGTAATGACTCATAAAGACATTGACAAATGAATTTTTAATGTGGAAACCCTATTAAGGGAAAACCACTTGGGACTGGTAACCCAAAATTTTCACTCTTCTGAAGTCAGCTCGATTAAGAGCCAACCCTATTAAAGGTTACAAACACAATTTTAGGTGTGACCTTGTTAGAGGATTTAGAAGTTTAGTCTGTCACTTGATATCGGGCATCTCTATGCTACCATCCTTGATCAAACACTCACTTGGCCTGTCAATAGGTATCTGGCATCTCATGCTATCTTCATGATCAAACTTTTTGATACTCCTTGAGATGTATCTCAATATAGAAAGGATCTTTAAATCCCGCTCAGTTAAGAGACTTTCTGAATCAGTGGTTAAACTGAAACAGTATGATCTATTCACATATACAACTTATACTTGCATATTTTCAGATCTATTGTAATCTCATAACACTATTCTAATCAATATATCTCAGTTTATACCTTTGCTCCACTTTGATTCTGCTTGGTGATGATGTGCTCTATTTCTCGGTGTTTGTAGAAAACTTTATCTCTTTCCTCAGCTTCTTGATTAGGACTGCATGAAGTTTCTCTTCAGCATCCTCTTTTCATTCATTCACGCACCACACTAATTCATAATGAATTGAGTTGTCTCTTTATAGACATGATATCACCGTTGTTAGGTTCTTGATTTTCTTGATCTTGGCATGATCCACAATTCTCACCAATTAGATTTAAAGAAAAACTCCTATTTTAACTTGTTGAGATCTTCTTGCCAACTAGACAAAACATCTTTAAATCCATTACTTATCTCTGGCTTTACCTTGTCAATGAAAACAAAGATAACTACCACTTAAGTCTATATTTAGCTCTGCTAGCGAGATATTTAGTCATTTCTGAACTCAAGTTAATTTTGGTGTTTAACTCTTTGATAATGTTGGTCAACACTCCAGTTCACCTCGGGCTTCTCCATCGGTTTACACTATGTTTCTGGTTGTCAATTATGCTTGTGATTCTGCTTGTCGGTAATGTTCATCAGTGTTCTTTCTCATGAATCACTATGACTTGACTTTCGGTGATCTCGATATGTCTGTGTCCACTGACCATTGGTGTTTGAAGTCATAATGTGAATGCTTGTCTTTTATGCATTACTGAAAGCATAATATTTTTTCTCTTTGATTCTTTAAAGTCTTTGACACTTTGATTATAACTGATTAGATTATATCAAGTTGACATCAATGAAAATACAATACATTAACTGATTTAATGTCGTTCATTATCCTTCTGCATTTCAGTTATCAACTAAACATCTTCAAAAATTCAATCAGTTACATGTCATCAGTATGAAGAATTAATCTCAATCTCCATTCCTTGATAGTAGAAATGAAGATGTGAGGTCTTCAGGCAATTGAAGATCATCACCCGTGTCTTACTGAGATTCACCGCCAGCTGTCTTAAATCACAAAAAGAGGCCAAGCTATCAAGAAGTCTCTAGAGACTTTCTGGCAAGGAGGCAAGGAGAATCACATCATCAACAAAGAGGAGAATGGAGATAAGAACATGGTGCAGGTAGAAACCATCACTCAGAAGTGAGGAATATCTGAGAAAAGCCTCAAGCTCATCAATGTAGATGCCAAACAAGGTGGGCGAAAGGGGCACCCCTGTTTCACTCTAATAGTTCTCTGGATAGGGTTAGAGAAACCCTAAAGAGTCCTAAATATGCCCTCAACATGCTCATAAAGTCTCATAATAGCTGTCAAAAGAGTCTCAGAAATCCTGATATCTCTGTCTCTAGAAGAGGGCCACCCAAGGAACGATATTGAATGCATTACAAAAGTCAATGAAGCAGCAATAGAATTTCGTTGAACAATAGCGAGCCTCCTCAATAATCACCTGCAAAGTAAGGATGTGGTCCATGGTCTAGTAATCAATGATGATTCTAGAGAAGGAAGAAGTCCCTGAAAATAACTTTGATGATTTGTGGCTTCAAACCAAAATCTTCAGAACTAGATGCACTTCAGGTGGAAAGGTATGCCAAGTTATTATTGATGGGGGTAGTTGTGAGAATATGGTAGCTAAGGAAATGGTAGAGAAATTAAATCTACAATGTGAGAAACATCCTCATCCTTACCGTATTGCATGGTTTAAGAAAGGAAATGAGGCTACTATTGATAAAAGATGCTTGGCTATTTTACTATAGGAAAAATCTATAAGGATGAGATATGGTGTGATGTTATTCCTATGTATGCTTATCATATTTTGTTGGGAAGGCCATGGCAGTGTGATAGAAAGATCATGCATGATGGAGAGAAAAATACATACACCTTCTAGAAGGATGGCTCTAAAGTGACTCTCTTACCACTTAAGGATGAAAGGAAGAATGAGACCATGTTGTCTGCAAAGGATGTTGTCAAAGAAATGAAGGTGACAGGTTGTTGCTATGCATTGGTAGTAAAAAGAGGTGAAGAACTAGAAAACATAGTACCACATGATGCAATAAAGATACTAGAAGAATTTACTGATTTTATTCCAAATGAGCTACCTGACAGTCTCCCACCAAAAAGGGATATACAACACAATATTGATATGATTCATAGAGAAACTCTTCCTAATCAAGAAAATTATTGAATGAACACAATGCAACATGCAGAGCTCAACAAGAAAGTAATAGAACTAATTGAGAAAGGCCTGGTAAGAGAAAGCATGTGCCCATGTGTTGTGCCTACATTTTCGACTCTGAAGAAGGATGGAACATGGAGGATGTGTACTGATAGTAGAGAAATTAATAAGATTACTATCAAGTATCGGTTTCCTATTCCTCGCATAGAGGATATGATAGATGAATTAGCAGAGGCCAAATACTTCAGCAAGATTGATCTACGAAGCAAATACCACTAGATTCGAATAAAGGAAGAAGATGAGTGGAAGAAAGCTTTTAAGACTAGGGATGGATTATATGAAAGGATGGTTATACGATTTGGGCTTTCTAATGCACCAAGTACATTCATGAGATTGATGAATACTGTTTTATGATCCTACATTGGTAATTTTGTTGTAGTCTATTTTGATGATATCCTGATTTATAGAAAAAAGAAAGGAGAACACCTACAACACTTGAGGATCATCCTAAGTGTAATGAGAAAAGAGAAGCTCTGTGCAAATTTAAACAAGTGCAAATTCATGCAAAATAGTTTGACTTTTTTGGGCTTCATCGTTTCTGGAGATGGTATTTAGATGGACCCAGAGAAGGTCTAGGCAATCCTAGAATGGCCTAGTTGATCCAGCATAACAAGGGTCAGGAGTTTTCATGGATTAGCAACCTTCTATAGAAATTTTATTTGAAATTTTAGCAGTATTGTCATGCCCATAACATATTGTAAGAAAGGAAAGGAATTCACATGGACAACAAATGCTAAATAAAGTTTCAAGTTCTTGAAGAAAAAGGTAATTGAGGCTCCTATATTGGCACTTCCAAATTTTGATAAAGTATTTGAAGTGGACTATGATGCTTCCCATGTTGGAATAGGTATTGTTCTTAGCCAGGAAGGTAAACCAAAGCCTTTTTCAGCAAAAAGTTAAATGATGTGAGGAAGAACTATTCTACCTATGATTTAGAATTTTATGCTATTATTCAAGCCTTAAGGCATTGGAGGCACTATTTAGTCCCACAAGAATTTTTATTGTTTATAGATCATTTGGCCTTTAAATATGTGAACACACAAAAGAAATTGAATACTAGGCATGTTAAATGGGTGTCTTTCTTGCAAGGGTATAATTTTGTTTTGAAGCATAAGTCTGGAAAGCAGAATTAGGTTGTTGATGCCCTAAGTTGGTGTGTTACACTAATAACTACAATGGAAAACGAGGTCATTGGTTTTTAGTATATTGAATTTTTGTATGTGGCTGATGATGATTTTTGGGAAACTATAGAGAAGATTAAAGAGCCAAAAACTAGTCATTCAGATCACATGAGAGGAGAATAATTTCTGCAGGATGGTTACCTCTTTAGAAGAAAATAGCTTTGTATACCAGCTGGTTCCATGAGGGAAAATATTATCCACAAATTTCATAGTGGTGGTTTGGCTGGTCACTTTGGGAAGGACAAGACGATAGCCTTGGTTGAAGATAAATACTACTGGCCAAAACTGAAAAGGGACATTACTAAGTATGTGGCAAGATGTAGAATCTGTCAAGTGGCTAAGGGTCACTCCCAAAACACAGGCTTGTATACACCTCTACATGTACCCATCGAGCCATGGATAGATGTGAGTATGGATTTTTTATTGGGGCTTCCCCACACCCAGCGAGGTGCAAATTCTATTTTTTTAGTTGTTGATAGATTCTCTAAAATGGCTCATTTTATTGCTTGTAAAAAAAACTAGTGATGCCACAAGGATAGCCAAATTATTTTTCTCAGAAGTTGTTAGACTCCATGGCATTCCAAAGACTATCATATCTGACAGGGATACTACATATTTCAGTCATTTCTAGAGGACCTTATGGAAGAATATGGCAACACAGTTGTATTTTAGCAGTGCCTATCATCTCCAAACTGATGGGCAAACTAAGGTGGTCAATCAAAGTTTGGGAAACCTATTATGGTGCATTTTTGGTGAAAATCCCAAGAAGTGGGACTTGGCGTTGCCTCAAACCGAGTTTTCTTACAACAGTTCTCTTAACAAATCAACTGGAAAATATCCTTTTAAGATTGTATATGGTAAGAATCCTTAGGGTGTTTTGGACCTTGTACAACTTCCTATGCAAGATAGAGTTAGCAATGATGGGGAACCATTTGTTGAACACCTTCAACAGCTTTAACAAGATGTCAAGAGTAAATTATAGGATATCAATGAGAGATATAAGGTTTTTGTAGTATCAGTAGAAGGAGACAAATATTTAATACAGGTGATTTGGTGATATTTTACTTGAGATGTGAGAGATTTCCTACTGGCACATATCATAAGATGAAATACAAGAAGATAGGTCCTTGCCAAATTATAAAGAAGATCAATGATAATGCTTATGAGGTTTGTTTACCAGATGATTTATATATTTCTCTTGTGTTTAATGTTTCTAATTTTTATGTATTTCATGGAAATATATCTGAGCCAGATAGTAGAGATGAGGTGGATTGGCATCACCGCCTTCTAAGTAAAAAGAAGGAAAAGATTGCCCACATTCTGGATACACAGTCTATAGTCACATGGAATGGTCATTACAATAGGTACTTGATTCATTGGGAGGGATTACCAGCGATAGATAGCACCTGGATCTCAGAGTGGGAAGTGGTGAGTTTGGACCCCACAAAGTTGCAAAAGTTCATAGACAACCACTTATAGGAGCTGCATTCCTTTAAAGAAGGGGAGAATGATGCAACAACTTTTAGAGGTCATAAATTGTTACTCAGATGTGGGTTTTTTCTGAAATTTTATAGGCAGATGCGTGAGGAAGAGCTAATGGAAATTCCAACTCAACTAGCTCTATTGGCGGACATTTTGACATTTTTTCAGAAGCCTGAAATTTCATCTTGACCTCCAAAATTGGCTTTTTCTATTTCTTTCCAGTTTTTTGAGTTTTGCTTTTTGTAATAAATCCAAAATCATGTTTTTGATTTCATGGGTTAGTTGGCAATTCATCTTGCCTTAGTTGGGATATTTTCTTGGGAAAAATCGAGATTCCTAGGATGAGTTTTGAAAGTTACCAAACATGGAAAAATCTATTTTTTCCCAAAAATATGCCAAATATGGTAATTTTTAGAATTGTAATAAGTAGGAGTTTTCTTTCATTTTAGAGGCAAAGTAAGTTGGATGCAGTTAATGAGAATTTGGAGTTCTATTATTCTGGCATTGTGTTATTTTTCTAAATTGTTGTTTCTGGAGGTTTTGGGCTACATCAATGTGGCTATGAGCTATATCACTCTGGATGGTAGTTTCTCCCATGCTTATGAACATCATTTTGTTATTTTAAATCATTTTAGATATGACGACAAGATTAGTATTCCCTACTATCTTTTTAGTTCTATGAGACAATCTATGAGGGATTTACAAAAAGACCCTAATGGGGACCATGCCTCCCATTAGGGCCTTATAGTCTTGATTTACAATCTATTGAATTAAAGAAAGTTGACATACCCATCCTTCAGGGTAATGCCCCTGGTGATGAAGAAACTAAGGAAGAGGACTCGGGTGAAAATTTTGAGGAGGATACTAAGGATGAGTCGATGGGTACTCTAGGTAACAACGCCAAAGAGAAAGGAAAACAAAAGGCTAGTACTTCAAGGAAAATTAGTAAAAATAAGAAGGTTGATGAGTCTGATTTTGAGTTCAATTTAGAGGATGACAACACAAATGAGGAGGAGAAAAAACCTAAGGGGAAAAGGAGAAAAAAACCCTCCAAATAAGGTGAAGAATCCAGATATCAAGAAGGTTAAAGGAGGTAAAACCATAAAGAGTATTTTCATATCCTCACATGAGGAGGATGAAATTAATGATAGCCCTAGAAAGAGTAATTAAAAGAAGGGTAGTAAAAATTAAAAAAAGAGCCTGAGAGAAGAGATGATGAAGCTAAAGGTGACACCCAAAATGTTTAACAAAATATGGAGGAGGCCAATAAAGTTATCAATGATACTGCAAGAAAAGATACCAACCCTCCTGGTAACCAGACTAATATTGTGGACACTAATTAGGTTTGTGATGGTGCTGGTGAAAAATATAAAGGTGAAGTTCACATTGGTCAAAATAAAAATGAGAGTATTTTTTCTTTTGGCCATTTTATGGTTTACATTTCTCTAAATACTGAAAAATTAAGGCTGACTTAAAGGAGCAGGACAAAATTGTCAATATGATCAGGAAGGTGAACTTTCAAGACAAGCCCCTGGCTACTTGTTTTGAAGAATGGATGGAACTTATGCGTAAAGGGAAGTCCTTCAGGGATCTAGGTGGCACTGTCCTCCAAATGGAAAATAAGTTGAATGATTTGGGCAAGGATGTCAAGGATAGTAACTATGAAGCCATGATTACTAGCTTGGACACTAAAGCTGAAAAGATGGAAAGTACTCTAAAGAAAATCAGTGAGCAGAGCTTCTAAATTATAAAAGCCCCTACAAACCACAATAAGATCTTGGTTACTAAATTGGAGAATAACAGGGGAGAGAAAACTAAAGAGATAACAGAGAGCACAGGGCCTGGTAAAATAACTCACGCCAGCACAAGAAAGAAAGAAGTTGATTTGGAGGATTTGAAGGTGTCTGCAGGAAACATAGAGCTCTTGGTCATCCAGGCTAAAGAACTGATGAAAAATTACTAGCTACTGCCTTGCTTTCTTCTTGCTATCTTTTTCTATTGCTGTCTTTTTTCTGTCTACTATCTTTTTTCTTTTGTTTCCTTTTGGGGCCTTAGGCCTATGTATCCTTGGGTGTTGTAGCACATTTTTGTTTGAATTTTAATGCTTATCCTCTGATCTAATTGTAAAAGGTTTAAGGTACTTTCAAAACCTATTTTTACTTAATAAAAACCATAAGAAATTATAAATAATAAGGTAATCATGTTGCATTCATCATTTTGAACTTTATTTGATAGTTAGTGTGCAACAGTACCTATGAATGTGCATAACTTATTATTATTTAAATTAATGAAAAAATCAGTATCACATATGATGTGATTATGATTATTGATACACATTGAACCAAACGTGAAGATAATTTTGAAAGATAATATACTGATTTATTTCTTAAGAATAATGGAGGACAATTTTCATATAATGTAAGAGAAAAACTAATAGTATATTTCTTAATAGAAACTTGAGAAGACATCATTAGAGTGCATCATTGATTTTCAAGACGTTTGAGTCTGATTTCTTTTGCTTTTCTCTTGGAAAGTTGTTTCCCACTTTTCAATTTTTCATAGTGGTCATATGTGAATGGTGGCATTATTCTCAAGCCTTCTAGAGACTTTAAAGATTAATGGTGGCATGTTTTCATAGAGTTCATATGTGATGATGTTATAAAACATACCTCTCCCCTTTTCAATTTTGTTTTACATGCATTTCCCTTTTTCAATTTTTTTTTGTAGAGATAATTTAAAGCAGTTGAGAGGAGCTCTGAAGCAGCAAAGAGGAAGCATTTACACAACAACTCAATAAGAGGGATTTCAATAGCACACAATATTTGAAAGTATGAAGAAGCAGACCATATGTGTTTGACATGTTTTATATAGAACCTTCCACATCTACATTCATTTATAATTCTCTCCCATGTTGTGGTGTTTCTGGCACACGTTCTATGGATGTTGAGTTTTCACTTTCATCATTTAAGTGAATGTTTGTATTAGATGGATGGTTATATCTCTCACTTGGTTGGGGATCACCTTGTTTCCCTTCAGATCTTTCTTCACTTTGAACATAAGGAAGTTGTTCAGAACTTCTTTGATGATTGTTTCTTTCTACATTTATTTCATCTCTATTTTGAATTTCTAATTGTTGCATTTTTACTTTTTCCCTTCTTCTACCATGACTTTGTCTATCAATTTTATTGCATCTTATTCTCTATTGTTCTCTTTGACTTTATGTCATTTTTTCTTGTTTACTTCTACAATACTCTCTTTGATAAATTGTCTTCTTCTCTCCTCTGATTCAAAGTTCAATCTTGGTCTCACCATAGCTACTATCAAAGAACAGTAAAGTTAGAAACCTAAGTAGAGTTTATACAATTAATATTTAATAATATTGCATTCTTTAAAAATAATGGGTGTCCATATAAGTAGAAATGGTTGCATTGGTTTGGAGATATAAGGAAAAATATAATACAAAACATATATTTATAACAACAATTAAAGATAATAAGAGCAAATTAATTATAACAATCATAGAAACTCGGAGACAATGAGAGCCAAATTATTGTAACAACATGAAAATGAATATATTATAAAAACAATGAGTATTAAACTCAGATTTATAATACAAAATCAATGGTACCAAAAATGTCACTATCGAGTGCATCAACGGAAAATCCAAGGGGTATATGGCCATAATCATATACATTAGAATTATAAAAATATATTAGATATGAAAAATAATTATATGCTAAATACAACATTAATTAGATATGAGCAACAATTAGGAGAATGAACAACAATTACAAGAATGAGAGGCAAGATATTGTAACATTAAGATAATCAATATTTTATAAGAATAATTGATACATCATGACAATAAAATGGCCCAAAAGGCCATTTTGTGAAAACATGACAAAACATGATCTCTCATTTCGAATACAAAAAAAAAAAAAACTAAAATGAAATGGTCCAAAAGGTTATTTTGTCAGAACATGAAAAACACAATCTCTCAATTCCACTGTGTTGGTCTCCATCATCCTATAATCCATTCTTGGGTCTGACGTAAGAGGGCATGTGAATATGTGTTTAGAGTGTGACTATCAGGAAAATATATTTCAAAGAACTCTTCTTGTCTCAACTCTCAGTGGTGAAACAAATCTATCAACAATTACCCTCAACCACCAACAATCATTATCTAGAACTTCAACTGCAAATCCAGGTGGTATATATTTTTATATATAAATTTAAAGATACAATATAATCCCTGATAGTAACAAACTATTAAAATACTAAAAAAATAAAAAATTTAAAGAAAATGTTGAAATCGAATAATGTAATTTCAATAATTATTTATATTATTTACATTAGTACATCTATTATATAGAAAATAAATATTACAAGATTAAGGGTTCTTTAATATGATGGCATTGCCCTCCACATTTTAAACTTTCTTAAAAAAACATTACTACACCTATTAATATTGTAGTTTGATTCTCTAATATTAAAACATGTATTTTAAAATATATATTAAAGAATCTCCATGGAGATTAAAATCAATATTAAAATTTATAATGTCTACAAAAGAAAATATTTAAAATTCTTTCTCATGACTTTGTTACAAGTAAATATAATTTAAAATCTATATCTAGATTAAAGCCATGAAGTTATATTAAAGAATTAATCTGTATTAAAACCTATATTGAAGATTGAAAGTATATTAAAAAATAATTTCAATCTTAAATTGTACATCAAAATCTATATTAAATAAATAATCAATATTAAAACCTATCTTGAAGATTGAAACTATATTAAAATCTATACTAAGGAATGAAACTATATAATGCAATTTCATCAAAATCTATATTAAAATATATTTTAAAAAATGAAAGTACATTAAAATATTTATAAAATAAATCTATATAAAAATCTATGCTGAAATTATATTAAAATCTATATTTATTTTAAAATCTATACTGAAATCTATATTTCAAATCTATAGAAATCTATATTTTAAACAATAAAACTATTCAAATATTAAACAATGAAACCATTCAAATCTATATTAAAATGTATATTAAAGAAATATTAAACAATGAAACTATTCAAATCTATATTAAAAGCATACTTTCATATACTATGTTCTGTTGAAATCCCTCTTTTTTAGCTGATGTGTAAATGCCTCCTCTTTGTTGCTTTAGAGGTGTTGAAATCCCATTTTTCAGCTGTTGTGTAAATGTCTCCTCTTTGCTGCTTCAGAGCTCTTCTCAGCTACTTCAAATCATCTCTGCAAAACAAAATTGAAAAAGAGAAATGCATGCAAAACAAAATAAAAAAGGGAGAGGTTTGTTTTATAACATCATCTCATCTCCTCATCTTCTATAATTCCCGCCTCTTTGAATTCTTCATTTTGAAAAATGCGAATATGGGCATTGAAGAGACATTTAAATTTTGAAATAAAAATTCAAACCACTAATTGTGGTTATCGTATTTAATTTTGGGTATGTGCAGGATCATGGTATGCCAAACTAGGCCTTAAGTGGAAATGAAAATCCAAACAATCAAGGTAGGGAAAGTTGATGTAAAAATTTGGACAAGTTATCAATCTTTTATCAAAAATGTGTAAGAATATAATCTGTAGAAAATTGAATCTAGTTTCTAAGCTACTATCCCTTCTTTAAATAAAAAATTATATATGGTGAAAGTTCAAATTTCAATACAGTAGTATGAAAATTTCAGGAAAAAAGATAAGAAGAAGGTGTATGTCTGACCACCTTAAGCACAATCAAATGATAATATTTTTTTACAAGATTCTAGATATAAGTATTAGACTCATGTTCGGATGTGACACATATTGTTTTGTAATTTTTTTCCTAGTAAATAATTAATTATGATTTATCTACTACAAATTTTCTAGAATATAAAAAATCTCATGTCTAACCACCTTAACATAGTCTAAAATTCATCAAATTGTTTTTTTTTTAGTTTTTAATTGTAGTAGGAAAAGCATAAAATGTGACTCATGTTTTGGATTTCAAAAATGCTATACCGTTTGAAAGTTATAGCTATTTTTCAATCAGTCTATCAATCAGGACTAAAAAGATAAGAAGTAGGTGTATGTCTGACCACCTTAAACACAATCAAAGGATAATATTTTTTTACTAGATTCTAGATATAAGTAGTAGATTAACATCCAGATGTGACACTTTTTTTTTGTTACTTGTTTCCAAGTAAATAATTAATTATAATCATCTAAAAATTTTCTAGAATATAAACACTCTTGTGTCTGACCACCTTAACTTAGTCTAAACTTCATCAAATTAATTTTTTTTTGTTTTTTTCTTGTACTAGGCGAAGTATAGAATGTGACACATGTTTCTGATTTAAAAAATGATATACCATTTGAAATTTATAGCTATTTTTCAATCAGTCTACCAATCAGGACTCCTTTTTTAGATTGCCACTTTTTGGCATACCATGATCTTGCACATACCCTTTTAAAAAAAAATTAAAATGTAACAGGGAGGTTGACAGGGCCACCACCCCCCATAACCCCCTAGGTGCCACAACATGTGGCCCATGCGGTAGGTGGGATTTCCCTCATGATGTCGTCTTAGGTGGTTGTCGCTAACAATGTATGATGTCAAGCATGCAGCCTCCTTGCAATGGCAACGTGGGGTAAACCCCACCCATCACAAGCGTGGGGTAACCCAAGTGCACACGGGGCCCATGGGGTACCGCATGGCATGGGGTTACCCCACATACTATTTTTATTAATTAAAAATATTTAATTTTTTTTAGATTTTTTCTATTTTTTTAAATTTTTGAATATAATTTTTTATTTTTATAAAATGGATTTTAATTCGACCTTTTTTCTATTTTTTTTTAATGTCACTTTGTATTTTTAATTTTTATTTGTCTTTTTAATATTTGTGAATGTCATTTGGCATATTTAATTTTAAGTGGAGTTTAATCCAACCTTTTTTCTATTTATTTTTTATTTTTTAATGCCATATGACATTTTTTAATTTTTATTTGTCTTTTTAATATTTTTGAATGCCATTTTTCATATTTAATTTTAATTTGGCTTTTCAAATATTAATTCATTTGTAACTGACCCCAGTTATTTTTTTCTTACAACATATTCTTGTCATATTCCCGTGTTGGTAGTTTGTGCTCCCATTGTATAGACGCCCCTCGATGTAAATATTTATACACGTTCATAATATTTATAAATATTTATACTTGTTTACACACACACACACACACATATGCATATAAATTTTTACACATTTGTATATATTTATAAACAGTTTTATATATTTATATGCATTTATGTACTTTTATACATAAATTTATAAATGTTTATAAATGTTTGTACATATTTATTAATATTTAAGCACAATTATACACATTTATAGATATTTTAAATATCTATAGACATCTATCTATATGTATATACATTTATAAATATTTATACATTTTTATGCACATCTATACACTTTTATACACTTTTATGCATATTTATACACATTTGTACTCATTTATAAATATTTATAGAAATTTATATAGATCTCTAGCTATTTATATATATAATTGAATGACCAATTATAGATGCATCTCCTATCAATGAATGTCACATTAGGATTGTTGGATATGACACTTCCAACATTGTTTGTTGATGGTAGATTTTATTGGTTAGAGTCAAGAACGAGGTGAGTGAATCTACATTGTGGTATAGAGATCATCGCTTTGGTAAAAATTAAAGGTTTAGATATTTTACGATGAACATGATAATGAAACATCATGCACAAAATTCATATGTAGTATTTGTAAAAAGAATTTTTCAAGACATGTTAATCATCATTAATGAGCTACGTCAACATATGAAAAACATCAAAATATAATAATCTGGCTAATAGGCTAATGCATATCAAAAAAACATTGAGAGGTACAAGGTCATATTGGGCTAAGTGTCGTGCAAAATTAACAAATGTGCTTCCCCAAATTGGCTCTCCTATAATTTTATTCATATTAAGTGCATCAGATATGCATTGGTCTGATTTGCATCCACTGATATCAGGAACATTACCAACTAATCCATGAGAGACTCAAAAATGGAGAAGACAAAATGGTATCGACTATCCTCTTACAGTCGCACATTGGATGCATTTAAGGCATATAATTTCTAGAAAGGAAATTTTACAAAAAGAAATGAATGTCAAAGACTTTTGGTGTACATATGAATGACAACATAGGGGTTCACCTCATGTGCATGGATTCATATGGATTAGTTTAGCACCAAATATGGACAATATTTTCTCGTCAAATGAGGAGGAACAAAAATGTGCTGAGATATATTTTCATTCCATTATTCATGCATGGAATCCTAGAGAAGATCCTCATCAAATAAATATGCATGCATGTTTATAGTGATTTGATCATATAAATCACTGTTAGATAACAATACAATATATAGGTTATCATATAATTTATATATTGATTTTTCTATTACCATTTTTAGGCTTTCCAAAATATTGGTCTACATCCATGTCTTAAAAACAACACAACTAGCAGAGATGGATATTGACCATGACTACAAAGAGATACTCAATTATGTAGGATGACACACAATTTATAATGAGGGTGCATACTTATGTAAGAAAAAGGGAAGGATGTTTTGTAGGTAATTATTTCATCAAGTATTATTTGTATATCATTATTCTATATCAACTACTTAGACAAGTTAATGAAATGGGCAACTTATTTGTGATTTTTATATATATAATACTCACTGTCCATTGAATTTGAGGGGATCCAAATTATATGAGGATAGAGAAATAGGTGAAATAAAATTTGTACCAGCAAGAAATGATGATAGAGTGCATTTACATAATCACCACATACTACAAATATGGAGGGAAAATATAGATTGGAAACGTGTTATTTCTAAGCATGCAGTAATCAAATACATTGTGAAGTATGCAACAAAAGCAAAAAAAGACCGGAAACATATCAAAAAATGTTGATGCACCTTTCAAACATGGAAAATCCTAATGATTTAGTTGCACAAGCATACAAAAAGCTTCTAATAGAAATAGTTAAAGAAAGAGATATTAGAGCTCCAGAAACATGGCATATGTTTCTAGAGCTTCCATTGGTGGAGAGTAACATAAGATTTGTTAATCTAAATGTATCACTTGAAGTGTTCAAACATGTAAAAGTAAATAATGACAAAAATGATGATGAACAAACAAAATATTTTATAGATGGATATAAAAAAGTTCTCTTTCTATGAAAGGTGTCACATTGATTGATGCAAAAAGATCTTCGATATACAATCCTTAAAAAAAAGAAACAACAAGTGGGGGCCAAGGCAAACAAAAACTATTGTTAGAGTTTTTCCTAGGTATCTATCCATTCCTCCGCGTGACTCAAATAAATGGATGAAATTTTATTTATCTAAGTTGTTACTATATATATCATTTTGTGACATTGAAAGAGATATTGATCATGATAACGACTCTATAATAGAAAATTGGGAGTCTCTCAATTATAATCCTTGACATGTAGAAAGAACAATAGCTACATAAAATGTTGAAGCTACCAATGATTTTGAAATTGAAGAAAATAGAGCTATTCAAGGAAATACCACAGATCATGAATGGGAAATTATATCTAGACTACATCATGGTCAGTATATTTAGGTTTCTGAAATAGATATGTTGGAAAGAAGATATATTCATAGAAACACAGATTGGTCTAATGAATATCAAAGTGAAGAGTACACAGTTGGAGCAATAAATTTCACAAGAAATATGAAGGATCATGCATATCTCATGTATGATGGCATACCACAATGCATCAAATTTACAACTCTCAGTGAAAATAAATAAAAGGTAATCAAAATTCTTATGACACACTACCATAGCAATCAGGTGGGAATGCCGTTGTTTATGATAATTCAAGGAACAATGGGAACAAGAAAGTCTTATATAATTGGCGTCATTAGTCAATCTCTTCAAAATGCAGCAGTGTCAAGTCCTCCCCTTCAATTACTTGCACCAACATGAGTTGAAAATTTCGTTATAGAAGCCTCTATAGTTCATTCAAAGTTGTGAATACCTGTAAAATATTTTTCTTAGCTAGAAGGGACACGCCTCACAAGTTTTCAAGAAGACATGACCCATATCAAATATAATTTAATTGATGAAATGAGCTTCATTGGTCAAAACTTAATAGAAAATATAGATTCTTGACTTAGACAAGCATTCCCATAAAATACTGACATAAGCTTTGTAGGTATACCTTTCATTATTTATAATGAGGCTAATTATGTTATATAATATTTATTAATATAACTCATATCGACTAACTTGATATGATATTCGTACATGGTTTGAAAATATTTTTAGACTATCTTTGAGGTATATCTATTATTTTGGTTGGTGATCTAGGTTAGATACCTCCAGTCAATGATAGACCGACATGTGATAGAAATAGGTGAACAAAGTTATTGTGGAAAGATTCAACACTATGGTTACATTAGAAATAATATTTAGGAAAGATGGAGAAAACATCTAGCAACAAAGATTTTGTCAACTTTTGACAAATCTAAGAGATACAGATCAAAAAATAGATTACTGGAAGTTGCTTATGATGAGAACCCCTATAAGCTTAAATATTGAAACCAATAATGAGTTTGATAATACATTCCATTTGTTCTCAATAAATGACAATGTTCATAACCATAACATGAAAATATTATATTCATTGAAGCATCTTATTACACATTGTCTTGCAACAAAGGCAAGAAGTGTTAATACAATAGAATAATTCTCATTTGATGAACTTTATTTAGAGTTATTGATCAGTAAGGATTCAAGGGTGATGTTTAATTCAAATCTTTGGATACAAGTTGGTCTTGTGAATGGAGCATTGAGATATATTTAGAATATTGTCTACAAACTAGGAAGTGCTCCACCTGAACCACCAACATATGTCATGGTTGAATTTGATAATTATTCTGGAATACCATTTGATAAGCATCATCCAAAAGTAGTTCTAATAACACCAGTATAGAGGGGCGGAACACTTAAATTACCATTAAGAGTGGCATGGGCATTAACGATTCATAAATCTCAGGGACTAACTCTTTCAAAAGAAATAGTTTATATAGGACCAAGAGAAAGACCAAGGTTGACATTTGTGGCAGTATCTCTTGTGAATTCTCTAGAAGGCTTGAGATTAATGCCACTATTTACATATGATCGTTATGAAAAATGTAAAAAGGGAAACAAGTTTCCAAGAGAAAAGAAGAAGAAATCATACTCAAATGTCTAGAAAATAATTGATGTATTATAATTTTGTTCAAATTTACTTTGAACTGACTATTAAGTAATACATTATTAATTGTAGTGATACATTATGTGAAAATTTGTTTCAATGATTATTAAGTAATAAATTATTAGATGATATTTGCAAATTATGTTCACATTTCCTTCAATGTCTATTAATTGTTTTACCATATTATATTCTAATTTTCTTTAATTACTATTAAATGTTTTACTAAATATGACATTAATTATATTTTACATATATGAATTATCATATATGTGGTTTTCTAAATGTGGCATTAAATATATTTTCAAAGGGCACATGTTGCATTAAACAAGTTTTTGAAGTGGATTTATGCTAAATATATATGAAATATTATATGTGGAAAACATATGTAATATGCATTTCTTAAAATTCTTTTAATTCCTACACATTTTATCCACTAATAAATTTAATTGTTAGATGATTTCAAAAGCATTGTCATAATAATGCCAATATTAAACTCAAATCCATACCAATTTGAAAATTGTTTTTAATAATTACAATATTTGACACATTTTATCTAATATTAAACTCAAATCACAACCAATTAGAAAATTGTTTGTATTAATGTTAATACCAATCAAACATGTATAGTGTTTGATTTTTAATCTTTTCTCATTATAAAAATTTCCACAATCCAAACTCTATAATTTATCAATATCGTAACTGTCATTAAGACCCATTTCCCAACTACAACATTTATCATAATCCAAATTTCTATGACTATCACTCTAATTCTAACCACAAACCTCAATCTAACTATAATCAAACTCTTAACTCCAACCCTAATTATAATTATGGTCTAGTCACTATCCCTTACCATAATTTTGTCCTTGATCCTTAAATTATGTTCACATTTTCTTCAATGTCTATTAATTGTTTTACCATACTATATTCTATTTTTCTTTAATTACTATTAAATGTTTTACTAAATGTGACATTTATTACATTTTACATATATGAATTATCATACATGTGGTTTTCTAAATGTGGCAAACATATATAATATGTATTTCTAAAAATGCTTATAATTTCTACACATTTTATCCACTAATAAATTCAATTGTTAGATGATTTCAAAAGCATTGTCATAATAATCCCAATATTAAACTCAAACCACAACCAATTTGAAAATTGTTTTTGATAATTACAATCTTTAACACATTTTTTCTAATATTAAACTCAAATCACAACCAATTAGAAATTTTTTTGTAATAATATTAATACCAATAAAAAATGTATAGTGTTTGATTTTTATCTTCTCTCATTATAAAAATTTCCACAATCCAAACTCTATAATTTATCAATATTGTAACTGTAATTAAGACCCTTTTCCCAACTATGACATTTATCATAATCTAAGATATGAACATCACTCTAATTCTAACCAAAAACCTCAATCTAACTCTAATAAAACTCTTAACTCCAACCCTAATTATAATTATGGTCTAATCATTATCCCTTAACACAATTTTTTCCCTGATCCCTAAATTAAGTTTAACCGTAAATTTATTGGTAACCCTATCTCAAACATACCCATACCCTTCACTATAATTACCATTATAAACCTAACATAAATCCTAACCTTCAACTAAAACCTATCATAACTATTATTTTATCTCTAATACTATACTTAATTCTAATATTAACCCTAATCTATGTAAGACTAACCTAATAGCGACCCTAAACCCAATTATATCCCTTACTCAAAACCTAATTCTTAGCTAAAACCTTTTACATCTCATACTTTATCGTAGTCATAATCCTAGCCTTGACCATAACCCTAAACATGATGTAAACTCTAATTCTAATCCTAACTAAATCCTACATCCTAACCCTAACCATGGCACTAACTCTAACCCTAATTCTAACTCTAATTCTAACCTTTATCCTAACCCTTGATCCTAACTTGAACCCTAACCCTAACCATGATACTAATCTTAACTCAACCCTACACCTTAACCCTAACCCTGACCCTAACCCTAATTAGACCCTTGACCCTAACACTAACACTAACACTAACACTAACACTAACACCAACACCAACACTAACGCTAACACTAACCCTAATCCTGATATACTCATATATTAAAATTTATATAATTTGTCTTCAATGTTGTGTCATGACTACTACTAGCTTATATATACTTATTATATATAAAATACATTGAAAGATATCCTTCTTAAGGCACCTATTTTCGTCAAATTGCGAGGTGCAATAGGCGCCTCAAGAAGGATATATCTCAATGTATTTTATATATAATAAGTATATATAAGCTAGTAAATATTTATACAAATTTATAACATTTTAAATATTTATACACTTTTATAAATATTTATACATATTTATAATATTTCTACGCATTTACACACATTTATACATATTTACAAATATTTATACATAATTGTACTCATTTACAAATATTTATATACATTCATAAATATGTATACATGTTTATAAACATTTATACATATTTATAAATATTTTTACACATTTATAAATATTTATACTCATTTATAAATAATTATAAATATATATACACATTTATAAATATTTATAAACATTTATACATGTTTTCAACATTTATACACATTCATAATATTTATACACATTTTTTCACACACGCATTTATACACGTATATATATATATATATATATATATATATATATATATATATATATATATATATATATATATATTAGATAAAGAAATTCACTTTAGATCACTTCATAAATTTTAAGAGCAAAACATTAGATCAAATCTAAGAATTTGAATTACGCAAAGTTAACTTTTGTAAGAAAATATATAGATAAAGTTAGCAATCAGTTAATGATTGATACATATATTTTTAAGAAATGAAATAGATTTATTTTACTTGCAAATATTTAAACTTTACTATTTAAAAATTATTTAGAATTAAAATTAGTAATTAATATAAGTTATTTTTTATTAGTATTTATTTCTTAAGTAATTAAATGTTTTTTTTTCAAGATTTATAGTATTTAATGTTTTGAATCTTTGAAAATAGTGAGGTCTTTAGTATGAGCTGGAATATTAAAAAAATGATTCTTTTTAATGCTAGAATTTTCTTTTCAAAGCAGTTGTACTTTCTAAGTATTTGCTTTTCTTTGAGTGAGTAATTAAATAGCTCCTTCTATTGAAATTCTTTTATAAATTTTATCATGATAATACTTTAGATATAACTAGATTCATTATCAGAGATTTTATTTTTAATTTGTAAATTACTACCACTATGGGGGTAGTGTCCTTCATTCATACTCAAAGTGTACAATACATTAAAAAGCATTCAGAAACAACTCAAATCTAACCCCTCCCCTCCTTTACCAGATCAAAACACTAAATACCCTAACAATAAGATCCTTAGAAAAATCTAATTAGCGACAAGAGTCTATTAAAACAAGTTCCTACAAAAAATCCAATTCCCCTTCCTAAATTCATAATCCTCAAGCTTTATTGGAGGAAAAAGGGGTCTCGGGAGAATAAACCAATCTGTGAAGACCTCCAAAAGAGTTCCTCATGACTAAACCCTAAAACTCCCGCCATATTATATTCATTACAATCCTTTTCTCCTCTACTTTTTTTTTTGAAGAATTCTCAAAGCCTCAAAAATCCTCTATCACTTCTCCAAAGTAATAACACAATGGTTACCTCATATTCCTCAACTCTATCTCAAAAAAATGATCTGTTACTTTAGGTTATATGGTTGCATCCACCAATCCATCTCCTACCCCATAGCCAATGTCATGCGAACCAATAGTTTACACAATCAGATAAAAGAATACCTTGAAGATCTCTCCAAGATGTGTGTTATTCCTCCTTGGGCTTACTTCAAGAATCTGGTTCAAAGCATTGAGTGTATGGTCCTCTTTGAAACTAAACAATCTTATGCATTGTTCCTCCCTAGAATCCTCTCTATAGAGACATTTGAAAGCCTCAAAGGACAATGCTTCTTCTCCTTTCCCCCCTTCCCTCACTCTTTATTCTATTTAACTCTTGAGATACCCATCTACCACCCATATTAGAAAAAAATATGCCGACGTTCTGGTCACATCTCATCTATTCCTAACTCTCTGCTCCATATACGACCAAATCCTGCTATTGTTGCTAACTTGGATACAAAGTTCAATACATTTCCTTCTTGAGTCTAATCCTTCCTCAAACCTCCATCGACTTATGCATCTTTCCTCTAATATTCTATTGTTGCCACTATTACAGATTGATGCTCTTTCATGGTTACCCACTCCATGACCTCTATGAGTCAACTTTTTATGCTTATATACTCTATTGGTCAGAAGCCAATCTTTGAGTTGGTTTATATAGCTACTGTTAGATTAAGGAAGTACGGTAGTTTTTCACCATACGGTGAGACTATCGTACGGTGGAAGTAAGACTGCAGTATGGTGGAAGTAAGACTACAGTACGGTGGAAGTGTGACAACCGTACAGTGGAATTGAGATTGCAGTACGGTCTTGGAGTCAGTCTCACCATGCCGAGTACAATGAGGGTGTGGAGTACGAGCAGGATGTCGAGTACGAGTATGAGGATGTTGAGTACGAGCAGGGTACCAAGTACAAGCATGACGGGTATGGTGAGCATTAGTATGGCAGGCATGAGTACGGCGGGGATGACTACATGAATGTTTCCAGTTTGATGACAGTTATGGTGTGAAGTAGAGTTGGTTGACCGGTTATGTTATGTGACAGTTGACATACCGAACTCCATAATGAATTGCATAATGTATAAATGTATGTGAGATTCATTGATAGAGTAGGCTAAGTTTGTGATTAACAGTAATGGTTGTATTACTGTAGAGTCTGCGAGGGCTAAGGCTGTAAGCCTGAAGAACAGTGTCATAGTGGTAGAAGTTGGGTTGATTGTAAAGGCAATCTGAGCCTGAGTCTATTATTTGTATGTAATGTATTGGTTATTGTAATACGAAGGGGTGACACTCTAGTTCTTGGCTGGTGGGTTTTTTCCCGGAAGGGTTTCCCACGTAAATCTTTGTCTCATGTGTTTTATCTTGTGTGTGTCTTTATTTTCTCTGTTCTTATTTTTCCTATGCATCTCAGTAGATTTGATATTTATATAATTTCCCCTGTAAATTGACATTTGGAAGGCATTTTCGCAAGTAGCTTTCCTAACAAGTGGTATCAGAGCTAGACCCATTACCATTATTCTATTGGATAGAGTTGGTTGTTTGGGTAGGGTTGATCGTTGGTGTCAATTTGGTTCTAGTGGGAGTTTGTGAAGTGTTGATCTTGCAATCGAGATGGTGGGTACATTAGGGAGAATAAAAATTAAAAATTTTAATGGCACAAACTTTGAGTTGTGGAAACTTAAAGTTGAAGATATGTTGGTAGACCGAGATCTATGGATTGTTGTGTCTGGGAACAAGCCTTTAGGCATGAAGTAGGAAGATTGGGATCTGGCAGATCAAAAGGTGAGAGGAATGATATGATTGACACTTGTAGATAGTGTTCTGTTAAACGTCTATGAGGAGAAAACTGCACATTCTTTATGGAAGAAATTAGGAGATATTTATCAGGGAAAATCCTTGGTAAACAAGCTCTTCCTAAGAAAGAAATTGTACTCTCTGAAGATGGACGAAGCAACTGTTGTGGCTGGTCATTTAAATGCTTTCAATATGGTGATTGCACAACTGATATCTATTGGTGTGTCCATAAGTGAAGAGGAGCATTGCATGTTATTGTTGAGTTCTTTTCCTGATTTGTGGGACCATCTTGTGATGGCTATTGGAAGTACGACTACTCAGTTTAAAATGGATGAAGTATTTTCCGCACTTCTGTCGGAGGAGATGCGGAGGAGATCTTCTGAGGTGGCTAAGGAGGCTCTTTCTGTTCGAGACCAATCGAAGGATAACGACAAGAAGAAATGTAAAGCGAAGTGCTGGAATTGCAAGCAGACTGATCATATCCGAAAGGATTGCAAAGAGAAGAAGAAAAAGAAGAAAGTGGAGAGTTCTTCTGATTCTGAGTCTTTTGACAGTGACGGCAAAGATGCCAGCAGTGCTACTTTGGCCAATTGGTCATCTGATGATGGCTGGTTGGAATAATTCAATCTTCATGTGGAAGATGGTGGTCAAGATGCCATGTGCGACTCGACACTACAATACAGTAGGAGTTGTTGGTAGTGACGTACGTGCCATGTGTAACTTGTCACCACAGTTCAGTGGGAGTTGTTGGCAGTGACGTAGTAAATGTTTTTCATCAATATTGCAGATGGTGGAAGGTGAAACCCTGATGTGGCAGAAGGGTCTTTTCACATTTGCTAAAATACTAATTCGAGATGTTTATCTTCATGTGACTAAAGATGTTGACATCTTGAGGGCTCAACGGGGTCCTCGGTAAAGGTGTGGATTCTATTTTCATGGTAGCCATGTTGAGTAACTCCGTACTTCATTAAGTGGGAGATTATTAGATTAAGGAAGTACAGTAGTTTTTCACTGTACGGTGAGACTGTTGTACGGTGGAAGTAAGACTGTAGTACAGTGGAAGTGTGACAAATATATGGTGGAATTGATATTGTAGTACGGTGTTGGAGTTAGTCTGACCATGCTGAGTACAACAAGGGTGTGGAGTACGAGAAGGATGCCGAGTATGAGTACGAGGATGTTGAGTACGAGCAGGGTACCAAGTAGGAGCAAGACGGGTATGGTGAGCATTAGTATGGAAGGCATGAGTACGGCGGGGATGACTACATGAATGTTTCCAGTACGATGACAGTTATGGTGTGAAGTAGAGTTGGTTGACCAGTTATATTATGTGACGGTTGACATAACAAACTCCATAACGAATTGCACAGTGTATAAATGTATGCGAGATTCATTGATAGAGTAGGCTAAGTCTGTGTTTAACAGTAATGGTTGTATTACTGTAGAGGCTACGAGGGCTAAGGCTGTAAGCCTGAAGAACAGTGTCATAGTGGTAGAAGTTGGGTTTATTGTAAAGGAAATCTGAGCCTGAGTCTATTATTTTTTATGTAATGTATTGGTTACTGTAATACGAAGGGGTGACACTCTGGTTCTTGGCTGGTGGGATTTTTCCCGAAAGGGTTTCCCACATAAATCTTTGTCTCATGTGTTTTATCTTGTGTGTGTCTTTATTTTCTATGTTCTTATTTTTCCTATGCATCTCAGTAGATTTTATCTTTATATAATTTCCCCTATAAATTGACATTTGGAAGGCGTTTCCGCAAGTAGCTTTCCTAACAGCTACATCAATTTAAACTCATCGATTCCTTTCTTTATCATTCTCTGATAAATATGTTAACAACATTCTTTATGATTCTTACGGTAAAGTGAATAATATCTAGATTTAAATCCTCCAAATGTTTTGTAGTACATACCACCCAATAGTATCTTAGGGATAAGTGTTCTTTTTGAAATACCTTCCTACCTTTCCTATGAGAGACTCCTTTCAATTAAAAATATATCCCTACCTTCCTTTATCAATCTGCAACTGAAGCCTCCAAATCCTATCCTGACCAAATTTTTCTTAACCCTATAAGTTCCACTTCCAGGTTAGCTAGTTTGTCTGCCACTCGATTGGCTTCCCGATAAACATGTGAAATAGACAATTCTTCAAACTATTTTGATAGTGCTCTAATCATTGACAACCATTTCTCTAACTTCCAGCTTTGAATCTGATTATTATTCACAACATTAATACAGATTAAATAATCTCCGTCCACATCAATCTTATAATATTATTTTATAGTAACTAGGATTATTTTATAGTATTCTGCGCAAGCAATTCAAAATCATCTTCAAATTTTTTATCTTATAGGTAATTAGATTTGTTATCACGGTTTTCAATTTTAAGCAAATAATTAGGTCATTTTCAAATTTTATTATTTGATTATATAAGAAATATAAGCAGAGTTAAATGAAGAAAATATTATTAAACAAATGATGTAGTGCTTCTGCCTTTTTCATATATGGATATTAATATCTTATTTTGTAGGAAACAACTCCTTAGTATATTGAGTTGTTTCAACAACTCAACAAACGTACAAACAAGCAGTCCTTAAATCAATATTTTATGACCTAGAATAGTTTCATGAGTTATTACTACAACTCACTTTTATTTTTACTTCAAGCACATTATTATACTTACTAATATGAACACTAATATAATTTCCAACACCCCCCTTAGTGTGCACATGGAGAGAAAGATCATCACACAACTTGGAAATACAATTGTATGCCTATGTATACTTTTAGGTCTGCTATTTGGATCTTGTTGCACATGATCACCTACATACAAGAATATATCCCACTTTCACTTCTAGTGAAATTATCACCGGTCGACCATATTTCCATGAAGTCTGAAAGTCAGAGCATCTATGTAGTCAGCTACTCTCCTATACAACTATTTGTAACAATATCGAAGATGTCCATATTTTCCACCTTATCTCTTCCAACTGTAGTCAGGTAACTCTTGTGTCTCATGATATTGATTGAAATGAAAGTCTCTCTCCTTCCATGGTTTTAAACAAGCTTACCACAAACTTTGACGTGAACAAGAACCCATCAACTATTCAAACTATGTTTTTTTTGGATCCTCCCACAAACCCTTTTAATATCCATGAATTGATTTGTTTTGGTGCTTTTGATCACCACTATGCTTGTACATTGAGGATGTTATCTAGAAATCAACATAAATATCAAAAATTTGGAAAACCCATATTAGAGGGAATGGAACATTGGGTATATTATTCCCACCCACAATGTGAAATTTCCACTTATTCACACAACCAAAGACACTAAAAAATATAGGATATGAAATGCCACCAGAGCTAATAAGCAACCCCTTCGTTGGTGACTGACGACAAGACATTAATTGTCCTCCAACCTCCTGTACCTCTACCCTCCAATTGATTTTCTACTTAGCAAATTTGACCTTGAAGTTCAATTTTAGAATGCCCTCCACAATAAATTGAAGGTGTTAGGATTATGTTGATAATGCACCTCATTTTTATTGTGAAAATACTACTATATTTAATACATAGAAAATAATGCATATCCTATTTTTTATATGGACTCTAAGAACTTATTACAAGTTTAGTAGCCTATTGAAAACATGACACTTTAAAAATGAATATACCAAATGTCTTGATTATGACAATAAAAATACTACAAGATTAACTCAAACTAGAAATAATACCCATTTCTGCAAGACTCCTATAGTGTCAAGATACATCACAAAAAGAAAGGTAAACTTAGTGAGACTTAAAAGACACCAAAAACCAATTCCAAACAACATATTACCATCTATATTTAGCTCTTTAGTGGCTTCCAAAGACAATATTGCATACACCTGATTCAATAAAAGGAGATACGTCTGCAGATAATATGCCTTGATCCATTTTTTAATTCCAATGACGCCACACAAATCATTGGTTGGATATAGTTTCAGGAATTTGTCAAAACAATGCAACCAAAATAAGTGCAATCAATAGTTGCCTTCAAGTAAATCGAGGGTTTTTTTGCCAACAAATACTAATCTAATGCAATTTTCAATATAGTTAGCTACACCAAATCTCAACATTGGATAAAACTATATATGTAGCCTTGACCATAGCTGACCAACCACTAAAATTAATGAGGTTAATAAAGAACTTGTTGTGATAATATCCTCACCTACACCTAGTGAATGATAGCATGTTGCTCCAAATAATTTGACTCAAAGGATATTAGATGCGGCTTGGAAAATCTGAGATGAGCTAGCAAAGAAAAGAACACGAACCCAAAAGGAAACAATTCAGATCTCTGAAAACTGTAATCTCAACACTCTTAAATCGTATTTTCTCTACCATATCAGAGAATAAAAACAAAATTATCCACCAAAAATTATTTTCAGCCATCCGCTTTATGCGACTCAATTATAAGGCAATACACTGCTACTGGAAAGGATCTATCAATACTTAGCCAAGAATGGCCAATCCAAAAAGTGTTGCAAATCACTTAAAAGAATGGTTGATCCCAAAATTGTCAAATTCATGGGCCTCAACAATGATTAACACACTAATTTCTCACCCAGAATTACTATCTACTCTGATACCATATAAGAAATATGGACATAATTAAATAAAGAAAATATTATTAAACAAATAATGTTGTGCTTCCACTTTTTTATTCAATACACTTAATGTTTATAGGATTCTTAAATCCTATTTTGTACGAAACAACTCCTAAATATGTTGAGTTGTTTCAACAACTTAGTAAACATAAAAAAAAAATATTCCTTAAATAAATATTATATTATCTAGAATAGTTTCATGAGTTGTTATTACAACTCACTTTTATTTTTACTTCAAGCACATTATTATACTTACTAATGTAAATACTAATATGATTTCCAAGAGATTGTTTTTCCTTATTAAAAACATAATACTTTACAAGTAATTAGATTCATTTTCAAAATAATTAGTAATATAGTTCCATGTTTGAAGTTTTATCATCAAATAATTTTCAAAAATTTGAATTTGTTGTGAATTAGTTAAGACTATATAATTTACATCAAAATTAGTGGAAAACATTGAAATTAAATATCTATTACACCTTGATCCCATGTTGAAATAGCACATGTAAATAGTCTAGGGACAAAATTGTCCCTAGAACACAAGTTTATTTTATTTGGGGATAGGGTTTAGGAGTTGTTTAGTGGAGCTTCGATTTGATATTTGAAATATTGTCATGTAAGTTACCAATTACTTGAGAGAATAATATATAATACTAATTTGAAAAATTTAATAAATACTCGAAAGGAATCCTAGATAAATTCACTTGATTCTTCGAGGCTTTAGCCCAAATTTATAGGCAAGACTCAAGCTATATTATATTTTACATACTCTAAGGATAATGAGATCGGTGCACTCCCAGTAGGGGAGTGTAGTCTTTAGAGAGTGACTTAGGACTCGAATGGTCCTAATGAGTCCAAGTCTCCATCCAAATCATTTCCTATTATTTATGAATAGATGACTAACTTGTATGGTTAGATTTTTATCTCGTTCATATAGAAGTGCAGGAGTATTTAATTGAAGTTGAAAATGTATTAAAGTTAAGGAAAAAAATGTTTGTGCTTTTTTTGTGAGACAAGATGTCTTTACATGTAGTATTAGAGCATGATTCAGAAGGTAGGCCCTGTACCAACTAACTTGTGTTAAATTAAAAGTGCATAATTGTTTGAATTATGAATTGATTATTTTTGAACTATTTTTTGTTGGGGCTTATTTTCTAACTCATTTTTGGTGTTGATTTTATTCTCCTTTGAAACCAAATTTAGTCACACAGTGTATGTTAAATATCTTTTACATTTTGATATTTCTTGATTTTTTATGAAATCTTTTAATATTTACAAAAAAAAATTCTTAATTTAATGTTTGAGAATTTGATGACCTTGTATTTAACATTTAAATTGAACCTATGTTAGATCCAACACATCCGATTGGGTAGGTTTACCCTAGGAATGTTCTCATTTTCTCTACCAACTCATCAAAATGCTTAATGTTATACCCTAGTGATAATGTCCCTTCAGTGCCCTTAGTGCATAAATCTATCAAACTTTTACGGTTTGTTTAGATTGCAATCCATGGCACTTAAGAATAATCAATTTGAACCTATAGGGTCATATGAGACTCCTCTAACTAACTTAAATATTATATTTTCAAGACTCAAAGAAGTTTTCACAGGACAGTAATTTTTTTGTTGACCCAAAAATTGTTAGATGCATTCAATGAAAAGTTGTGAGGTAGCCCAATTCTCATTCTATTCCTTGTAGGGGAATACTAGATGAGTGTCAACCCATCTTGTTGAGTGGTTTTTCCCTAGTCATAGTTATATTTTGTTTCCCAACTCACTGAAATGCTCAGTGCCATACCCTAGCACTGATGTCCCTTAAGTGTCCTAACTGCATAAAAGTGTCAAACTTTAACAATTTTTTTCTCAAAATCCATCTTGTGAGTGATCCATCTAAACCTGTAGGTTCACATGAGGCTCCTCTACAATAACCTAGCTTATATTATCAAGACTCAAAACATTTTTCATAGCTGTGATCAATTTTTTTGTTGATGCAAAAACTAGCATGATGCATTCAATGAAAAGTTGCAATGTAGCCTAATTCTCATTTTGTTTGTCATGGGGGAAAAACTTCAGTGCCAATAAGTCCAACTGGGCTAGTTTACCCTAGGCATTTTCATGTTTTTCCTCCTATCTTGTTGGAATGCTTAGCAACATACCCCTAGAAACAATGTGTAGGAGCAAAATGAACACTTGGGGGGTGAACCAATGTTCATACACAATTTTTATTTTCAAAAATTAACTTCATTATGCAACATAAAAATAATAATCGAATGGACAATAATGCAATCAAACATTCATAAGAATTTAACACAATAGATTGTCCTGAGTGGAAACCCTCTAGGGAATAAAAATACTCAAAGTTGTCTCGCTAGCTTATCTAAAAATGTTGTTTAAAATGCCTCATTAGCTTGGGTGTCTCACTGACAATATCTCTCACTGGATATCACACTTATTTTCTCAAATTATTTACAGTTGTCTTTGTTTCATTCCTTAATATATTTTGGTCTTGCATCACCTAAGAATTAGAATCATAAGTACAATATGGAACTTAGAATCTCATGTAGTATACTATTATGCAATATAAGTGTAATTTATACACAATAATATATCATATAGATTTAACATACATCTTTAAATATCTTTCAATATGTTGCTATACAATCAGAGTCTATACAAGAAATCTATGCTCTTTCATTCAATACATAATGTACTCTCTATCTCTGCTACACATAAATGCCTCTAATATCATAAATTTATAATGCCTTTTCGCTATGAACAGAATCAAAACTGCCATAATAACTGAACACTAAAACTATGTTTTTGTTTAATTTAAACAAAAGAATATACCTCTTCAAAGTTCTCTAATATTTCAAACTAAATTAACATCAAACTTCTCTGATATTTCTAATCGAACCATTATGTTTCCCTTAACATATAATCATTTTAACAAAGAGTCTTTAAGAAACAAGAATGACAAACACATACTATGTTTTAGGTAACTAAACAAGAACAACCTTGAATGCATAACCAAGATAATAAATAGGATAATGAAATAATCAAATACAAGTTACATAGAAAAAACCCCTGGTCACATAAGTTACAAATTATTACACGGATGTGACCCTAACCTAGGGTTAAAGGAAAGAAGACTAGTTACAAAATAGGAACCCATACAAGGGTTTAAACAAAAACTTACCCATACAAGCATTTAAACAAAAACTTCTTTACTAAATACATGACATAACCAAAACTTAACACAAATTTGTTATAAGAGACTTGTAATCGGATTTGTAAAATCTTGACACATTTTTAACAAAGTAATTGCCTAAAGATGAATGCAAAAACCTTATCAAAGACATCATATTTATTTACAAACACATAATCCTAAATGCATTTAACAATAAACAAGATATGGTTTAGGAACAAAGATAACAATTAGGGTTAATGGGACTTCGTAAAAAAAATGTAATCAACTACTTAACAAATATATTGAAAAGACTAACAAGGAATAAAGAAAGTGGACACTTGTAACTGGTGAAGAAACCAACTATCTTTTCATGATAAAACTATCCCAAAAATAATTCTTCAATTGTCAAGCAAGTCCGAATAGTAAACGGATTGTTATTCCTTAGTCACTGATTCAAGATTAAACTATCATAAGCCACGGGTTCAACTTATGTAACAAATGTGCCATAGCTCGAGGGCTTCTAAGAAAGCAAGCTTAAATAGTGATGCAATAAAAATGGTATGTTTCATACTCTAAATTTTCATGCCCTATCTCAAGGGCTTCCTAATTTGAGCACAATAATACAATAAAAAATGATTTGTTTCAAAATGAAGCTTTGAATATAACCATTTTCTTTTGTTCATATCACAAATGAATTATGTCATAAAGTCCCTTTTCAAAATGTCAATAACAAAGACATTATTTATGCTTTAGTGAAATCATCTTTAACTATAATGTGCCCTTTAGTCACTTAATGTGACTTAAGTTTTACTTTCTTTGAATGACTAAAAATTATCATTCTTTCATTACTATAGAGATGGGATTTAATCCCTCTTTTTATATTTTCAAATTTATTTCAAAGTCATATTTTGAAGAAGATGTTCATATAAATATAATTGGATATGTATGATGTTTGTACCTTGAGAATCATATTCAAACTGTTACATATCTACCTAGTAGTTAGAATCATTTGAAACCAAATTTTCACCTTGGATATGAAGTCTTGTTATCAAGACCACTCATATGAGCTTCAAAAGATATAAGCTTAATCTTTGAAAATGAAGTCTTTTATATCATATGCAAATACGAAAAACTCATGACCTCAATGTTGTCAAACTGAATTACCATATAAAGTTCCATAATACTGAATGTATGAATATGATGAAATCATAAATGCAAAAAAATAGTATAAGAAAATTGATCACCTAATATCTTGAGTTTTACATAGATGCCAAGACATGCCAAAGGGATCAACATAATGTCCCTTAAGTGCCATAATTGCATGAAGTTGTAAAAATTTGGTGAGTTGTTTCTTATAATTTGTGGCACTTACAAATGATCTATCTAAACTTATAGGGTCACATTAGGTCCACTCTACAATAATCTATCTTATATTTTCAAGACTGAAAGTGGTTTTCATAGGGAAACATTTTTTTGTTGATGTAAAAACTATCAAACACATTCAATGAAAAGTTTCAAGGTAGCCTAATTTTCATTGTGTTTATTGTGGGGGAAAACCATAAGTGCCAACACATACAATTGGGTAGGTTTAACCTAGTCACAGTCCCATTTTACCTCCTAACTTGTCAGAATGCTCAACATTATACCCTAGAACTTGACGATGTCCCTTACATGCCCTAAGTGCATAAAATTATCAAAATTTGATGGGATATTTCTCATAATTCATAGCACTTTCCACTGATCTGTCTAAACTTATAGGGTTGTGTGATGCCCCTCTATAATAACCTATCTCAAATTCTCAAGACTCAAAGTGGCTTAACCTAGGCACGATCTCATCTACCCCCTAACTTGTTAGAATGCTCAAAACTATACCCTAGTGACGATGTCCCTTAGGTTCCCTAAGTGCATAAAATTGTCAAAATTTTATGGGCTATTTTGTTAGAGTAATTATTAGTTTTCTTATTAATTAAATCATGTTGATTTAATTAATTAAGTTATTACTCTTTAGTGCTTAAGCTTTCTCTTAGGTGCATTAATAATTAATTCTTTTATTAATTATTAATGTGCAACCTAGCTTTTTTAGGCTTTAGGGTTTTGTTCACCTTTATAGGTTGAACCTTGTAATTCTTTTTTCATTAATTCAGATTATAATTTTGCTTTCACATTTTGAGTAACTTCTGAGTTCTTCTTTTTCCTCCTTTTGCTTCTCTCTTGTAACAGGTTATTTGCATGCAGGTATTCTTGGCATTCTGTGGATTTGTATTTCTCAAATCCTACATATTTTTCACAATTCATATCACTTGTGAATGATCTTTCTAAACCTATATGGTCATGTGATTCCCATCTATAATAAGCATTGGGTCAATGAAATTCAATTTTAAGAAATTAATTTTTATGGTTTTGTATGGGATTTTTTTTCCATTCTTTCTTTTTTTCAAGGGACCATTGAATATGATTTGTAATGGTGGTGAAGTTGAATAGTTCTAAATGATTTTATCTAGTATAAAGTCATATTGAGTGAAAGACCCCAACATCATAAAGTCAATCTTTCCAAACTAGTCAATCTTGTTGACGACAAGGAGAACCTCTAAGAGAAAAGTATTATAACCCTAATATTTTTTTAAGACCTTAGTCACAAAAAATTAACAAAGGGTAGGAGGGCCCCTACAATTCCATGGTAGATGAGGGAGACAACTTAGCTCATGGTGAAGGTTATACAATGACCCTACTATTTTAAGGCCAAAGTCAAGAATTACAGGAAAGAGTGGGAGGCCCATGGTGGGAGGGTCCCTACAATTCTATGGTATATGAGGGACAAAATCTTAGCTCATGGTGATTTCACAATTATAGATTTAAGTTTATACTAATAAAAATTTCTATGCCTAGATGCAATGAGTGCAAAGTGTTTCATTCATTCTCATGAGATTTCTTGTGAAGTACTTATGAATCATGGGTCAATGAGTTTGACTAAAAAACTACATAGTTGCATCTTAATAGCAACATCATAAAAAATTCTATGTTTTTATTAAATGATTTTTATTCATTTTAATATTAGAGATTCAAATGTTTAAATATTTTATATTATAAACAATTCATTCCCATATGTTTATATTTAACTTTTTGGCTTCAACTCCCATAAATAATTGACGCTAAAAAACTAATGTATAATATATATTTTGTTGGAAATATTCAGGACAAACAGAGTTACTGAGAGGGGAGGGGTGAATCAGTAACACTTAAAACTTTAAAGTATTTCTGCACTTTTATATTCTATAGCCATTCATTCATCTAATCTACTGCAATCATGAAAATGTAAACATTAAT
>MU223163.1:1078936-1088986 GCA_018584345.1 Thuja plicata
ATGAAAGTAGCATTGGATTTTCCTGATACCTATTGACAGTCTAAGAAGGAGGTTGATTCAAGGATGGTAGCAATAGATGCCCGATACTAAGTGACAACCTCTATGTATAAAATCCTCTAACAAGGTCCCACTTAACAGTGTGTTTGTAACCTTTAGCAAGGTTGGCTCCTAACAAGGCTCACTTCGGAAGAGTGAAAATTTGGGGTGCTAGTCCTAGTGGTTTTTCCCTTAACAAGGTTTCCACGTTAAAAATTCATGTTTTATGTGTGTATAATTCATTTCTTTATGGTTTTGTATCTGACATAGTTAACACTGGGTTGATTGGTATACTCTGCTTATTTACTGAGTTTCGGTAAATAATTATACTACTTATCGGTAATCAAGGAGAATAGGGACAGACAAGGAAAACCAATAGACAGTTAATCATTATAAGTATTTCATGGCATGCATCTTGTAGGGACTTAATAATCTGAGGTTTATTTGATTGGTGGTTAAATGTTTGAAGGATAAAATATTGAGGCCACTGTTTCACCCCCCTCTCAGTTATTACTAACAATTGGTATCAGAGCTTGTGTGCTTAGAAAGGAAGGTTTCAAGACCTAAGTCAAGATCACAATATGAACAGATGAGATGTGCCCAAGTTGAACAAAGACAACTTTTCTTCATGGCAAAGAAGGACAAGACTCCACTTATCAGGTATTGGTAATGATGTTACTCAATTCCTAGATACTAAATATGTGTTTCCTATAGGAGTATTAATAGTAGATCCATTAAGAGAGAAGTATGAACACAACTGCATGGTTATAGAGCTTTCTTCCTCACTCTCTGATGCTAAATTTGAAGATGTCAAGGATTGCAAAACTGCAAAGAAGATGTGGGACAAACTGAAGCTTGTACATGGAGGTGATACAAACGTTCTGAGAGCCAAGGTAGAAATCCTTAGAGAAAAATTTGATTATCTCAGAATGAAAGAAGGAGAAAACATCACATTGTACATCACAAGAATAAAAGAAGTAGTCAATGCTATATGAGGAGTTGGAGGTACACTTGAAGAGGAGACAGTGTTAAGTAAAATCTTAAGAACCTTACTACCTGTATATGCTATTAGAGTTTCTTCCATTCAAGAAATTAGAGCAGTAGAAAACAATACAGTTACTCTTGATAGTTTAATTGGTAGACTGATTTCATTTGAGATTAATAATTTTGATAATAGTGTTACCAAATTTAGATTCTGCATTTAAGTCTTCTGTGAGAATAAGCAAATCAAGTCATAGACACACATCTAGAAGAGATAGTGAAAGTGAAAGTGAAGAAGACGATCTAGATGAAATAGAAGCACTTATGGCTAGAAGAATGCAGAGAGGAAAAGATAAATACAAAGGTAAGTTACCACTTGTATGCTTTAATTGTAAAGAGATTGGACACTTTTTTGCAAGATGTCCTAACAAAAGAAAAGATGATAGAAGTAATGATAGATCTTTTGAGAAGAAATCTGACAGAGGTGATAACAAAGATTATAGAGGTTACCGACAATCAGAAAGAAGAGATACCTGAGACTACAAGGACAAAGGAAAGAAGGCTACCTACCTAGCTACTTGCAAAGATGAAGATACTGACACCAAACCTGATGAAGACATCGAGATGGTATCTATAGCTATGAAGGATGATTTAGATGAAGATGAAAGGTATGTAGAAACTGCACTCATATCTAAGGTTAGCAACAATGACATCTGGATTATAGATAGTGGCTGCACTCAGCACATGACCGGTGATAAAGAAAATTTTAACACTTTTAAGTATTATAATGGTGGAGCAGTAAGAATGGGTAATGATACACCTTGTCCAGTTGAAGGTAAATGAACTATAATGCTGAATAACCTAATTAAATGTGAAAATGCTTATTGGGTAAAAGGATTGAATTATAATTTGTTGAGTGTTTCTTAGATGAATAATTTGGTTCACAGAATAGCATTTGAGAATAAGAAGGCAAAGATTTTCAATGAATCAGGAAAATTGATTGGTACCGGTGAACAGACTAAAAGTAACTTATTCTATCTGAATGATACTAACACCACTTTCTTAATGAATAGAAACAAAGACATATGGTCGTGCCACAAAATATTGTGTCATGTGAATTTTGAAAACATGATGAAAATAAGTAGGAGGAGAAATGTAAGAGGCTTACAGATGATGACAAAGCCTGACAACATCATGTGCAAGAATTGTCAAAAAGGTAAAATGACTAAGTCTAGTTTCAAAAGTAAAACCCATACATCTGATGACATTCTAGAATTACTCCATACTGATTTATGTGGACCAATGAGGACAAAGAGTTATTATGGAGATAGATATTTTATTCTCTTTGTTGATGATTACTCTAGAATGATGATAGTCCTATTTATAAAACATAACTCTGAAGAATTCAAGATGTTTAAATGGTATATGGCTATGGTAGAAAAACAAAGTGGTAAGGATTTGAAATGCTTGAGGTTAGATAGAGGAGGAGAATTTATATTAGATGAATTCACTAATTTTTGTAATGAGCATGGTATAAAAAGATCTACACCAAGAACACCACAACAAAATGGGATTGCTGAGAGAAGGAACAGATCAATAGCTGATTGTGCTAGAACAATGATGATAGGGAAAGGCATCACCCAAATCTTCTAGAGGGAAGTTGTCAGTAGTGCTGTCTACACACTAAATAGAGTACAATTGAAGAAAGACACAACGAAGACACCTTATGAGCTATGGTATGGTAAAACACCCAATGTAAGTTACTTCAAAATCTTTGGTAGTCAATGTTATGTCTTAAAGGATGATAGAAATGGAAATCTTGACGCCAAGAGTGATGAAGGTATTTTTCTAGGGTATTCTACTAAGAGAAAAACTTATAAATGTCTCATCAAGGCTTCTAACAAAATTGTTGAAAGTGCAAATCTAAAGATAGATGAATTTAAAGAAAAGAATGAGCTGGAAAGCACAAAAGAACCAGATGACTACAATAAGTTTATATACTCTGAATAACTCAACACTCTACCTAAGCAAAAATGCTTAATTCCAGAACAAAATAATGTTGCAACCGACGGTCAAACTGTTCTTACCGACGGTCAGGATAATAATCAAAATAATGTGCAAGATGATGAAGAACAGAATGAAGATCAAAATAATGATCAAGATGATACACAAAGAGTTGTACCTATACTTGAAATATATATAAGAAGGAACCATCCATAGATATAGATCATAGGAGATAAAAAAGCTGGTGCAAGAACAATAAGTAAGTCTTTAACCTCAAATTGTTTAATTTGTGAGTTTGAGCCAAAATCTGTCAATGTTGCACTAGATAATGAGGAATGGATAAGTGCTATGAATGATGAAATTGAATAGATTGAGAAGAACAAGACATGGTCACTTGTGTCAAGACCAGATGACAAGAATGTCATTGGTACAAAATGGATATTCATGAATAAGATGAATGAGAATGGAGAAGTCACAAGAAACAAAGCAAGACTAGTATGCAAGGGGTATGAACAAGAAGAAGGTATAGACTATGGAGAGACCTTTGCACCCGTTGCTAGGCTAGAAGGAGTAAGAATACTAGTTGCTTATGCTGCATTCAAAGGATTCAAATTATATCAAATGGATGTCAAGTCAATATTCCCAAATGGAATACTTGAAGAAGAGGTATACATTGACTAACCAGAAGGGTTTGTCAATCCAGACAAGAGAAACATGGTATGTAGACTTCACAAAGATTTGTATGGATTGAAAAAAGATCCTAGAGACTGGTATGAATGACTTCATTCCTATCTAATATGTATTAGATTTGTAAGGACTAGTGAAAATAGTAATCTTTATTTGAAAGAAGAGACTGATGTTAACACTTTGATTGCTGAAATATTTGTTGATGACATCATATTTGGAGGCAATGATATGTTATGCAAATAATTTGCTAATGAGACGAGAAAAGAGTTTGAGATGTCTATGTTTGGAGAGAACAAGTGCTTTCTTGGTCTACAGATTATTCAACAAAGTGAAGGTATTTTTATTAGAAAATCCAAATACATCAAAGAGGTCCTAAAAATATTCAAGATGGAAGATTCCAAACTAGTTGGAACACCGATGGCTACTGGATGTAAGTTAACAAAGGAAGACAATACAACAGAGGTAAATCAGACTTTGTATAGATGATTGATTGGAAAACTCATGTATGTTGTACACACTACACCAGATATTGCACATGTAGTAGGAATTGTTGCTAGATTTTCTGCTAACCCTAGGGAATCACATATGACTGCTGTGAAAAGAATTCTAAGATATCTGAAGAACACTAAGGAATTTGGATTATGGTATAGAAGAGAAGGCAAATTTGAACTTAAGGTGTTTACTGACATTGATTAGGCTGGAAATCGTGATGACCGAAAGAGCACAACTGGAGGAACATTCTTTATGGGTGAGAGACTTGTCACATGGATTAGCACTTGAAGCAAGGATGCATCTCTCAGTCTACTACAGAAGCAGAGAATATTGTTGATGTTGCAAATTTCTCAAATATTGCATGGATCAAACAATTGCTAGAGGTATGCATATGAAGATCTTAGAACCAGTGATTATCTATTGTGATAACACCAACGCAATAAAAATTTCCAAGAATCCAGTCATGCATGCCAAGACTAAATACATGGCAATCAAGTATCATTATTTGAGAGAACAAGTTCAAGAAAAAGAGGTGATACTTGAGTATGTGCAATCAAAAGAACAATTAGCTGATATCTTCACCAAGCCACTGCCCAAGGATACATTTGAGTACTTGAGAAAGAGACTAGGGGTAAAACCCTTGTCTAGCAGTCAGTAATATGACTGAAGGCTGCATCAACCTACATATTATCAGAATATCATTCATGTTGATGCAAGCAAAGAGATGAACTTAAAAGATACATCTATATAAAGATAGGTATATACCAGAACTGAGCACTAGAGTATATTGTTGTATTGCTGATGGATAAGGGAAATTCAATGAATATATTATGGATGGAGAGAAAATATTGTGTGACATGAATGTAAGATATCTATGAGATATTTTTTTGGCATTGTTGTCAAAGGGAGAGAGATTATCCATATTATCACATTCTTCTAAAAAATGGAGAGACATTATCCATTATCAGATTACTCCAACATGGAGAGATTATATCCTAAGGGAGAGAAAGTTGTATAAAATATTACACAAAGGGAGAGCTTCTGAAAAGAGAAAAAGACATCACAAAAGAGAGAACAGTCAAAAGAGAGAAATTGACACAAGAAGAGGACTCAACACATCAAAAGACAAAGACCTGAAAGAATAAAATATAAGCTAAAACAAAGCTTACCGAAGATCAGATATTTATCGGTTATCAGAATAAAAAGATTAGTAGTTTGGTGAATCTCAACTATTGTATTTCATATTGTATTAGAAATAGTATAGTGTGATAATATAGTATGTTTCCATCAATGCCAAAGGGAGAGATTGATGACATGTAACTGATTGAATGTTTGATAATGTTAAGTTGAAGATAATGCAAGACATTAAATCTGTTAATGGTTTGTATTGTCATTGATGTCAACTTGATATCATCTAAATGGTCATATAAATAATGCCAAAGACTTCAAATAATCAATGGAACAAAGGTTATGCTTTCAGCAATGCATAAAAGTCAAGTATTTACTAAATGACAGATAAGACCGACGGAGTGCACACCATCGGTAAAGGAAAAGACGAAAAGTCATAGTGATACTTGACGAGTAGAAGATAGTGTTTCCCGACGAAGCAAAACCATAGGATGCCCAACAAGCTAAAAATAGAGTTGCCCAAAAAGTAAAAATCTAATGATGCCCGATGGACAGAGATCTTGAAGCTAACTAGAGTCACACCGACAGAACTATCAGTTGTCACCGATGACTAACTGCAGAGATGACTGACGGAATAGAGAGTTCATAAAATAAAAAAATATCTAGCTGGAAAGAGCTAAAGATAGACTTAACTAGTTGTTTTCTTTGTTTTATTTGACCAGAGTTAAGTGATTGATTTAAAGAAGATTTGTATAGTTGGCAAGAAGATAACTACGATATAAATTAGGAGTTATGTTTTAAATCAAATTGGCTAGATTATTTTTCACGCCAAGAATCAAGAATCAAGAAATAGTGAATATCATGTCTATATAAGAGACAAGCTTAATTCATTTACGAATGTGATTAAGGAGAGTGAATAGAAAGAGGATGCTGAAGAGAAATTGATGAAGAATAACTTCATACATTCTTGATCAATCAAGCTAAAGGAGAGCTAAAGAATTCTGCAGACACCAATGAATAGTGAAGCATAGCATCATAGAGCAGAAAGTGTGGAGCATAAAGATTTGAATTGATACATTGATCAGAGAGGTATTGTAGTTAAATAGATCTAAAAATCTACAATTCAAAGTTGCATTAGAAATATGTCACAGTGTTTCAGTTTAACCATTGAAGCATCAAGTCTCTTAACAGAGCAGGACTTAATAGTCTTCTATATATTGAGGTACATCCCAAGGAGTGTGAAAAAGGTTGATTCATGAAAGTAGCATTGGATTTTCCCGATACGTATTGACAGTCTAAGAAGGAGGCTGATTCAAGGATGGTAGCAATAGATGCCCGATACTAAGTGATAACCTCTATGTATAAAATCCTCTAACAAGGTCACACTTAACAGTGTGTTTGTAACCTTTAACAGGGTTGGCTCCTAACAGGGCTCACTTCGGAAGAGTGAAAATTTGGGGTACCAGTCCTAGTGGTTTTTCCCTTAACAGGGTTTCCACGTTAAAAATTCATGTGTTATGTGTGTATGATTCATTTCTTTATTGTTTTGTATCTTACATATTTAACACTGGGTTGATCGGTATACTCTTCTTATTTACTGAGTTTCGGTAGATAGTTATATACTGCTTATCGGTAATCAAGGAGAATAAGGACAAACAAGGAAAATCGACAGACAGTTAATCATTATAAGTATTTCATGGCATGCATCTTGTAGGGACTTAATAATCTGAGGTTTATTTGATTGGTGGTTAAATGTCTGAAGGATAAAATTTTAAGGCCACAGATTCACCCCTCCCTCTCAGTTATTACTAACACATGTCTACATGTTCTTCTAGATCCCGCATCATAAAAATGAATGTTGAAATGTTAGAAAATATGCATTTAAATATAAAATTCAATTATAGGATCCAAAAGTTAGATAAATAAATTTAACTTACCTAGTATTACAACTTTGATTAGCCAAAAGTTGTAAATTGCACAATTTGTCTGATATGTTACATCCAGTTATACTTGACACCTGAAAACCAAATTATTTAGCTCTACATGTATGATACTTGAAAGAAGTCATGTCTACATATAAAAATATATTAATTAACAAAAACTTTCATGTATAAATTTGATTCAACCTAATGTCCCATCAGCATCCTCTCTTTTCTACAATGCATCTGATTGCCTCATGGTCTTTCATTGAAAGTGTCCATAATATTTTATTAGCAGGTCTCCCGTTGTATCTTTCCAATTTGATATTTGTTTGCACTACCAAATGAGAATAATGTATAATCTTATTTTCTGATTGGTAGTCTTCTAAACCTGGAAAACCATTCCTTCTTGTTAGGTATTTGCGTAGCCATGTACCAACAACCACAATAGACCCAATTGGATACTCAAAACCATCATCATCTACTTCATGAAAAATTAAATTTTTCTTAGGTTGTACACATCGAGCTAGCCAATAATTAGTTTGCTCTTCATTATCCTCGAGTGCAACAACAACATACACATGTCCTGCAAAACAAAATTAAGTACAAGTACAAATAAAATTTCTTAGCCATATAATTCTAATACAATAATAAATTAGATGACATACATTAATAATATAGTTTAAATTTTTACAATAAATTGAATGAAATTACCAGGTTCTATGAGGTCTGAAACATGATCATAATCTTCTGATGCAAATGCATGATTTAGGTCTTCATTTCTTATATCAACTTGATCTTGTGGCTCACTAGGTGTTAAGGATTTTTGTTTCGATTCTTCAACCCATTCCATATGCTCACATTCTTCCCATTCACATGCAACACAAAACTGACAAACACATGCAAGCTGCCTAGTCCATATAGTCCAAGTGTTTGAATTAGAACTCATAAATGAATACCATTTAGCAAACCCGTTGATTGTATCACAATCATATCTTGAAAGGATATAATTCTCTTCAACTAGCTAGAAGAAATGCCTAATTGTAGAGTTCTGACTTGATCCTGTAGACAAACTTGTTTTACACCACTCAACAATTGCACGTGCACCTTTAAATTTTGCATTTTCCTCATATTTTAGTTGCTCTCTACACAGGGCTCTCTTAACACATGCACTGGCACCATCATGTTCTCCTTTACCATGTCCAGCCTCAAAAAAATTCCAAATATGTTGGAAATTACTTTTCTTATGTGTCCTACTCAACCAATAAAACATTCTAGCATTCTTAAATTTCCCTGTTCTTTATCTGACCATATTAGATGTTGTGTTATATGAATTTCTCTCTCCCTTAAATTCTCATTAAAGATCTTAAAGCAATACTGGACAAACTCTAATCGATGCAATTTATTGTCACTCATATAGAAATGATACTCTCTCAAAAAATTTCAATCATCTTCTGTAATATTAGGTGCATGCCTATAGACAATATGAACAAACATTGTTACTTGCACTGAATTATAATATTGTGGTTGGATCTCATCTTGTGGTGCAAGTGTGTAGTTCTCTGTAAACTCAACAACTGAAAGTATACTACCAATTGGAAATGTATTTTTGTATACGATAAATTGTCCATCAAGCCATCTAGCATTTTGGGAGTGTTTCACATATTTAGGTGCAACCTTATTCTTGAATTTGTTCATAAATGCATGAAAACTAACTTTTTCAGTAATTAGCTCACACCGCTCTCCAACCTTTCCATCCTTCAATGGATACTCAATAGTTTTAAATATTTTTACATCAACTAATTGATGACGAAAATAAATTGAAATATTTTCATGCAAACATTCATCTAAAAATGCAAGATTGCCACATACATCACATACACCAGAAACACATGTATTCAAAAGAAAAAATTCTCATTAGGTGGGTTACAAAACAAACCTGATATAATTTCTTTTACAATTTGAGGTGTTATATTTATACCACATTCTTGCAACATTTCATTAGTATGCATGGTAGAATGTATAGATTGAAATACATCATAATGATAATGAAATTGAACGTGAATTTTGCAACAACATGTTACTATTTCCTTGTTAATCCTTACATACCATGGTTTACATTTTTCAAAAGATCTTTGACTAATAGAAATAGTTAACACCTTAACATCCACAAATTTTTTATACAATTCAGTTTGAGTCATATCCAAAAGATGTTTTGGATGTGGATCACAAATTTTTGAGTCGACTCTTAATTTAAGAACATCTTTAGCATTAGGTGATACTCTTGTATTATCATGCCAAAAATTTTAAATCAAAGTTTTGACTTCACCAGTAAGTTTCATGTCAAACCTCGGGAGTGTGCCACTAAAGCTCCACAAATGGTTTGTTGGATCACATTCAAAGTTAACTCTTCTCTTTACAGCTATTGCTAAAGTTTTACGATGAATATTAAGATATCCACTTATGTTTGTCATCACTCTTTTATCACAAGTAGTTTTTTTACTAAAGCTATTATTATTGCTTGTCGTGTCGCGTTCCTATCTTTAGAACAATTTTTCTTTCTGATTGTGTCAAAGGCACTAGCAACAGTTGATACAACTTGTTTTAGAGACTCATCCTTCTTCTTAGATTTCACATAAATCCCTAACCTCTTCATCACTTTTCACATTTTAGTCATTTAATTAGTTGTAACATTAATTGACATTGAAACCCAAATTTCTTATTATAAAAAAATTCTCTAAACAATTTACTCGCGTGTGTCCTAATCTGTCTCCATGAAACCAAACCAAGCAGATTGTCTAGC
>MU223163.1:1101890-1129952 GCA_018584345.1 Thuja plicata
ATCTGAGCACTAAAGCTCTCAAAAAAAACTCTAAATACTCCCATGCACGCAGGCAGGAGTCTCAGAAAACCTAACTAGGGTTACAGATTTACAATGTACTCATTGACCCTAGGACAAAATCTAATCTAGCAATAAATGTGCACCAAGTGAAATAATCAGATCAAATTTCCTATCTTGCGCCCATCCCTGTACTTGACTACGCCTTGTCAACAAGCAACCTGGATCCATTAGTTTAACTCTGCAAGTAACCTTGTCATGAATGTTCACCAACTGATCACAGTCCCCCAGGATGGGAAGTGACCCTTGACGGTCGCCACTCAAACTCATCAATGAACCATCGATCATGACCATGTCCTCGGCCAACTGCACCTAGAGAGCAATAACTTCGTGATTGGACTCTGTATCTCCCTGCCACGTCTCTGAATCTTCTGTTTCTTCACTGACCTCAAACAAATCCTTAATCTAGGATCAACAGACTCTCTGTGCATAGCCTTCTGCAATTGAAACCTCTCTGAATCTTCTGGAACACAAGCACAGAAGAACCATGGCTGCCGAGCATTCTCCCCTGTCATCTTGCCACCAGAAATGCAAATTCAAAGTCCTACGACCTAGCCACCAACGGCTAGTCTCCTTGTCGCGAGAATCAGACATTAACCATGGTTAAATCTCCAGACTAGGCGACAAAGCACTTTTTAATCTCCGTTTAACTCGAGCCAGATCCAGCGACATCCCGACTGTGTGAAATTGAAGTCGCGAGGCATTTTCCTTAACTCACCTTTCTTCTAGCGACCCAGCACCTAACTGCTACCTCAGACCGTCACGGCTTGTCGCCTGATCGCCAGATGCTACCCTTCCATCTCGAGACCACACGACCACACTTAGTCGCCAAGTTAGGAGAAACCAGCACCGAGCCGTTGACTTTTCAAAATAGTTACACGTGTTCCTGGTCCATCCGTTAGCATGCACCTTTAATCTTTCTAGCGACTTCCCGACTGACCCTTGTCGCTGAGTCAGGAGTACTTTCTCTGTAGGGCACTTTTATCACCCGACCTAGCGACCACCGTAAGATCATCTGTTCTTTGCATCGGACGGCTGGCATTTAATCGCAATAAAACTGAGGCTGCCCTTAAATTATCAAGCGATCCCGCGACTGAGGGTAAACATACCTTAGTCTTGTTATCGCGTGATCCTCCTCCTTCATCAAGCGATCAGGCGACAACCATTAGCTCTTCGACAAGTGTCATTTGTTCCTTCATCCACTTTATGTACACTTGAAATTTGACTCACCGCCCCTGATCTGGCGACATCCCGACTGAGGAAAACTCTTAACATGAAACCGTTAGTCGCATGGTCGGGAATGTTATCCTCTAACTGTCAACTTATCACGAGACCACGCGACTGAAGGGAAGCCTTAACTGTTTGACCAAGCAGATCCAGCGACAATGCGACATGAAGTAGGCGCAAGGTCGGGAGACATTTCTTTGACTGGCCATTCCTTCTCGCGATCACCCGACTGAAGGTGGGTCCCGTTCACTTTAAAAGCTCATAATATGGATCTGGCGATCATGCGACTGAGGAAAGGTAGCCAAGTCAGAAGACGCAGAGGGAATATTCCAAAGTGTTATCAGACTACGCGACAAAGTAGAAAGCGAAGTCGGGAAAGAAAAGAGAATATTCTCTGAGTTTTAAGCGATCAAGCGACTGAGAAATAAAGCACATGCTCTTAGTAACTTAGAAAAAGTAATGATGAAATATAAGAGCCATGGCCTAGGGTTTATTACCTCGCTTAAACATGAAGACTTAGGGCTCCTAGGGTTTTGGTGAGGACATGAAGCCTGGAAAACAAGACAGAGGAAGCAAGACAGGGCAAACTAGGCCAAATGCACAGAATGGGAAATTTGGGTAACAGTAATATGACAAAGGGTGATCCCACAATAGTGGGTTACACTTTTTTGGAGGAAGAAATTTCTCATGAATCTGCAAGGTGGGAGGATTTAGTTAGGTACTTTCAATAAAAAGTACCTGATTGTTTCGATCAAAACATTAATAGTTTTGATCGAAACTACCTTTTTTGCTTAGTTTCTATCGAAACTAACCTAGTTTCGATCCAAACTAAGTTAGTTTCGATCGAAAATAAGCTAGTAAAGATTTTAGTGGGATTTTGACCCATACGCAAGTTAAACTAAGAAAGTACTTTCGATAGAAAGTACTTTCAATTGAAACTAATTAGTTTCGATCGAAAGTACTTTCTATCAAAACCCTCAAAATTGAGGCTATCTGCAAAGGCTGATAGAAATCTATAGTTTTCATGGCATCGGGGCTCAAGCGCGGGGCTCAAATGGAAGAATAGGGACACCTCCTTTTGCATCACACAAGTACTCTGAACGAGCTTTCTAACAAATATAGATTTGACAAATTTTTAATTAATTAGGTATATGTATTTTGACGTTCATCGGATGTAGGTTTTTTATCCAATATAAACTTCCAGGTTTGATGTTCAATGAAAAATAGTAGAAAAGAGAAAAAAAAAATTGAAAAATAAATGTGCCCTCCAGCTTTGAGTCTTCTTTCTATATTAAAAAAAATAATTGAATTTTGATAAATACACAAGTTATCAGCTACGCAGTCAACGTATGTTACAATTACAGTTTACTCTACTTCAAACATTCATAAAATATGCAATAATCATGATAATGTCATCAAACCAATTGCATGCCCTCCGTATGGATGTTACAAAACCAAATTTGAAAGAAGCACATTGATATCTATTTTAGAAAAAAAATTATGTTGTACGAAGTCATTGTACCTTTTTGAAAATGACATTTTCAGCAACATAGCAGTTTTAGTGGGAGAAAAAAAAAACCATTAAAATCAATTAAAAAAAAAATTAAAAAAATATATTTAGAATCTAGACAGAAAATCCTAAAAGAATCTAGTTTACTTCATCTTTTGATTTCAAATAGTTTAACAAAAATATGCATCCGAATGTGAACGTTTTTCTCAAAATGTAGACTTCAATGTCCATTTAGGCAAAAAAGTGTAACCCACTATTGTGGTATCACCCCAAAGTCTATTTTCAAGAGTAAAACCCATACATATAATGCAATTCTAGAATTATTCCATACTGGTCTATGTGGACCCATGAGGACAAAGAGTTACTAAGGAGATAGGTATTTTATTCTATTTGTTGATGATTATTCTAGAATGATGTCAGTTATGTTCTTAAAAGATAAATCAGAAGCATTCAATATCTTTAAATGGTATAAGGCTATGGTAGAAAAACAAAGTGATAAGAAATTGAAATGCTTAAGGTCAGATAAAGGAGGGGAATTTATTCCAGATGAATTCACTAACTATTGCAATGAGCATGGAATTAAAAGGTAGGTTTCTGCACCAAGAACACCACAAAAAAATAGAATTGCTGAGAGGAGAAATAGATCAATTGTTGACTGTGCAAGAATATTGATGATTGAGAAGAGAATCACTCAAAATTTATGGAGGGAAGCTGTCAGTACTACTATCTACACATTAAATAGAGTACAATTGAAGAATGACACAAAGAAGACACCTTATGAGCTTTGGTATGGTCACACACCCAATGTAAGTTACTTCAAAATCCTTGGCACTCAATGTTATATTTTGAAAGATGATAGAAATGGAAAAATTGACTCCAAAAGTGAAGAAGGTATCTTTCTAGGGTACTCAACCAAAAGCAAGGCTTATAAATATCTTAACAAGTCATCTAACAAGGTCATTGAAAGCACAAATTTGAAAATAGATGAATTTGCAGAAAATAATGAAAAAGAAAGCATAAAAGAGCTAGAGGAATTCAACAGGTTTGTTTATAGAGAACCTGACACTCTACTAGAGTAATAGTGTATCGCTCCCGAGCAACAACACATTTTACCCAAGCATCAGGTTGTAATTACTGAAAATCAAGAAAATCCTCAAGATGATGTTCCGAGCGATATAGCTCAGAATTCAGGTCAAGAAGATGATCAGAATGATGAAAAAAGAGCTGAACCAAAACTTGCCAAGTATGTCACAAGATATCATCCATAGAATCAAAGCATAGGTAACAAGAAGGCTAGAATGAGAACAAGAAGTAAGTCACAAAACACTAGATGTTTACTTTGTGATTTTGAGCCTAAATCTATTAATACTGCACTTGAGAATGAAGAATGGGTCAGTGCTATGAATGAAGAAATAGAACATATTGAGAACAACAATACATGGACACTAGTACCGAGACTAGATGACAAGAATGTCATCGGTACCAAATGGATGTTTAGAAACAAGCTGAATGAGAATGGAGAAGTCACTAGAAATAAAGCAAGATTAGTGTGCAAGGGGTATGCAAAAGAAGAAGGTATTGATTATGGATAAACCTTTGCACCCGTTGCTAGAATAGAAGGAGTTATTATCTTAATTTTTGATGCTGCATTCAAAGGATTCAAGGTATACCAGAAGGATGTCATATATGAATTCCTAAATGGAATACTCGAAGAAGAGGTATACATTGAATAACCAGAAGGGTTTGTTGATCCTGACAAGAGAAACATGGTATGTAGACTACATAAAGCCTTGTATGGATTGAAACAAGCACCTAGAACCCGGTATGAAAGACTTCACTCCTATCTCATTAGCATTGAATTTGTAAGAACTAGCAAAAAATAACAATTTGTACTTAAAAGCAGATACCGATGGTAATATTCTTATTGCTGAAATTTTGTTGATGATATCATTTTTGGTGGAAATGAAATGTTATGCAAGAGCTTTGCTAGTGAAATGAGAAAAGAATTTGAAATATCTATGTTTGGGGAGATCAAATTCTTTCTTAGTCTACAAATTCTTCAACGAGATGCAGGCATATATATTACTCAGTCCAAATACATCAAGGAAGTGCTGAAGATATTCAAGATGGAAGATTCCAAACTAGTTGGAATGCCTATGGCTATCGGATGTAAGATGAAAAAAGAAGACAAATAAAATGAGGTAAATTAGACCTTGTATAGATCAATGATTAGAAAACTAATGTATGTTGTTCATACCAGACCAGATATAGCACATGTAGTTGGAATAGTTGCAAGATTCTCTGCTAATCCCAAAGAATCACATATGGCTGTTGTCAAGAGAGTTATGAGATGTCTGAAGAATACCAAGGACTATGGATTATAGTATAAAAGAGAAGGAAAACTTGAGCTACAAGTATATACAGACGCTGATTGGGCTGGAAACATTGATGACCGAAAGAGCACAACTGGAGGAGCATTCTTCATGGGTGACAGACTTGTCTCATGGATCAGCAAGAAGCAAGGATGCATCTCTTAGTTTACTCCAGAAGCAGAGTATGTGTTTCCTACTGTAAATTGCTCCAATATTTCATGGATCAAATAGTTGTTGGAAGGTATGAATATGAAGATTCTTGAACCAGTAATTATCTATTGTGATAATACCAGTGCAATTAATATTTCTAAGAATCCAGTCATGGATGATAAGACTAAACATATTGCTATCAAGTATCACTATCTGAGAGAACAAGTACAAGAAAAGGAGGTGATATTGGAATATGTTCAATCAAAGGAACAATTAGCTAATATATTCACCAAGCCATTACCGAAAGATACATTTGAGTACCTGAGGCAGAGACTAGGGGTCTGACCATTGTCTATCCGTCAGTAAGCTGAATAAGAGGTTGCATCAGCCTACACAATCAGAAGATCATTCATGTTGATGCAAACACTGAGATGAACAATAACAGATACATCTATACACAACAAGGTAAAAATATGCACCGAACACAAGAGACATTGTATTTATGATGGATAGGGAAATTTAAGGAATACATTATATAAAGCGATGAAGATGATATAGAAGAAACTTGTTTGGCATTGTTGTCAAAGGGAGAGATTATCTCATTATCATAAGGGAGAGAGATTCATTGTCATAAAGGAGAGATTATATCATTATCCATGAAGAAAATTTCCTAAGAATCAAAAGGAAGAGTTGATCAATATTCAAAGGGAGAGAGATTGATTACATATGAAATATCCATCTAAGGGAGAGAAGTAACAAAGGGAGAGAATTAATAAAAAGAGAGAGTTCTTACAAAGGGAGAGATTGTTGTCAAAGGAAAAAGAGATTATCAAGAAGAGGAATAGTCAAGGCAGAGTACATATTCAAATAGAGACAGAAGATGCTACATCTATCCAATGAAGGGATTGAAGATTGAAGAAATCCACTCTGCAAGAAAAAAATCAAAGCTATTTTGAGCTTACCAAGACCAGACATTTTTATAGGTACAATAGGAAAGATTGACGAAACTGTTATATTTCATATTGTATTAGTAATAGTATAGTATTATAATATAGTGTGTTTCCATCAATGCCAAAGGGAGAGATTGATTACGTGTAACTGATTGAATGTTTGAAGATGTTAAGTTGATCACACATTAAATTAGTTAATGGATTGTATTGTCATTGATGTCAACTTGATATAATATAATTGGTTATAATCAAAGTGTCAAAGACTTCAGATAATTAGAGAGATAAAGATTATGCTTTCAGTAATGCATAAAAGACAAGAATTCACTATATGAATTTAAAAATCGACGGCTAGTGGAACCCGACGGACACAGATCACCAAAATTTAAGTCACAGTGATGCTCGAGCAAGAAACCAAACAAGCATTACCGACGAGCAGAATCACAAGCATACCCGACGGCCAGAATCGCAGTGTAACCCAATGGAAAGACAAGCCCAAAAGACAAACAACCCTGAAGGAATGAAAACCCTAACAGAGAAGCCGAAGGAGAACTAGAGTGTTGAACGAAGCTATCAAAGAGTCAAAACACCGGATTTAACTAGAGTTCAGAAATGACAAAATATCTAGTTGGAAGACCTAAATATAGACTTAACTGGTAGTTATCATTTTTTCATCGACAATATAAAGCCAAAGATAAGTAAAGGATTTAAAGCTATTTTATCCAATTGGAAAGAAGATCTCTACGAGATAAAACAAGAATTTATGTTTTAAATCATATTGGCTAAGATTGTGGATCTCGCCAAGATCAAAAAAATCAAGAACCTAGAAATAGTGATATCATGTCTATAAAGAGACAAATTCATTCATTACAAATTAAGAGGGGTGAATAAAATAGAGGATGTTGGAGAGAAACTAATGAAGAACAACTTCATACAGTCTTGATCAATCAAGCTGAGGAAAGAGCTAAATATATCTGTGGACACCGAGCAACAAAGCATAGCATCACTGAGAAGAACAAAAGTGGAGAAAGGGTATTGAAAAGATACATTGATCAGAAAGGTAAAATGAGCTTACAATAGATCTGAAAATCTGCAAGTATAAGTTGTATATGTGAATAGATAATACTGTTTTAGTTTAACCATTTATTTAGAAAGTCTCTTAACCAAGAAGGATTTAAAGATCCTTTCTATATTGAGATACATCCCAAGGAGTATAAAAATTTTTGATAGTGAAGATATCATGAGATGCCAGATACCATTTGAAAAACCAGAAGAGTTTGGACAAGGAAGGTAGCATAGAAATGCCTGATATCAAGTGACAAACTAATCTTTTAAATCCTCTAAAAGGGTCACACCTAACAATGTGTTTATAACCTTTAACAAGGTTGTCTCTTCACTGAGCTCACTTCAGAAGAGTGAAAATTTTGGGTTACAGGTCCCAAGTGTTTTTTCCCTTAACAGGGTTTCCACGTTAAAAATCCATGTGTCAATGTGTTTATGAGTCATTACTTTGGTGTTTTGCATTACACATAGTTGATCTAGATTGATCAGTATACTCTAAGTAATTTACTATTTTTTGGTAAATGAAAGACTGTTATTCAGTAAACTAAAAGAATAGGGTTTAACATAGCATTCTGAGTAGTAGTTATTTAATAAGTATATTTAAAGACATTCATCTTATAGGACTGAAGATAACTAGAGGCTTAATATTGTGGTACTAAGTTTCTAGGTTGATTAATTGGAATATTTTTGAGGCCACTGATTCACCCCCGCCCCCCCACACCCCCCCTCTCAGTTATTACTAGCAATAATTAGGCATCATTTCATTCCAAGGGATGAGATTTTTAATTTTTTCTTTAGACTCATACAATTGGTGAAAGGTGATGTGAGCTTTTTTTTTATCCAAATTAAATTGATGTGTTGAATCATTTTGTTGTGTTTGAATGATAAGTTCTAGTTTAACTATGGACACAAATATTTTATCATTGCCATTTTCAATTTTTGAATTTATATTATAAAATAATAACATCTAAAGTAATGCTATAAATATATATCTATTATTGATTTAGGAAATGAATACCTTGTGATCTTGTTTCTTGAACTCTTTGAAGAGGATGAGCATGATATCTAGAAATTGAGTTTAGTCAGTTTATGATATTGGCAATATATTTATAGGATTTTCCAAGTGCTACAATAGTGCTACTATTATAGAACTTTAAAATAAATGTGTGTTCTGAGCTCTTGTATTTAACTATCAAGTAAAATTGATTTACCATACATTTTCTATGAGGCATAATACATTTTTTCCAATTTACATATTAGAATTTTAAGCCTACAACAGTTGTCATTCAATTCTTGTAAAGTGGCTAACATGATGTTTCAAAGTATATCATATAATGATGCTATTACAAGGGGTAACTTTAATTTATCCAACCCACAATATTATGACAAAGTCAAACATCTAGGGATTGTGGACTTTTGAAGTTCACAATATTTAATAAAATTAAAATTAATTTGTAGTGTCACATTGTTGTGTAAAAATTGTTTGTAATGTAACAGTAACAATTATGATAAATGCTTTTTATAATAATCATTTTTTGTTTATTTTTAGGGGGCGATAATACACTATTATACATCAATAGAATTTGTCAGTTCTGAAAAATTTCTTGTTATGTTTTTTTATCGATAAAAGGCCAAGTAGGCCAAGTAGTATATTACTAATAATAGATATAACGTATACATTAATGCCCAAAGTATCATACAGAAAAAAGCCACCTGAAAAATTTACTAGATTTCTAAAAAATTAAACTAATCAAAATAGCTTCATGTCTCTATATAAAATTCATACTAAAAACACAACTATTATACCCTTAAGAGCAATTGAAACCAAAAAAGTCAATCTTCCTCTATACAACCTCTAAGATCTATTATGATCGGCTTCACAAAAACATGGGAAAACCATAAAATTTATTATCCGAGTATATGAACTCCTAATGCCCTATAGAGGGCTATGTATTTCTTCTATCCATTGGTGGAGTCCAGGAGTTGTGTCCAAATATTTTTCTCTTTCTACTTTCCTTAAATAAGCTATGATCCATACAATAGCATTCATAATGTTGAGATGAGAAAGAAGAGATGTCTACTAAACATTTCGAGACTTTTTGCCAATGGAATTTCCCCTTCTTTGGTAACTTTTCTCCCTTAATCGTTCCCAACTTCTCTTCCCTATTATTCTTTGAGCTTTTCTAGCCTGCATTTCCTTTAATTTTCATTTGAATAGGGACAAATCTTTCCTCAGTGAGATCATTTCTCCACCAGTCAAGCCCCGCAACTTTTTTTTTCCCTATCCATCATTGAAGAAGCTCTATGTTTCTTGCTATTATTGGTTTTTAATTTTCAAAAACCCTCTTTTCCTTCAAGGTTAAAATATAGGTCTCTTTGTTACTTCCAGCTTGACTGGATGATCAAAATTGTCTCTATATACATAATTCTTAGGATACAAAATTATTAGATTGGCATCCATATTCTCCATAGCCTGATCCATATCGCCTAACATTTTTTTATCAAACACTCCTCAAAATATCTACATAGCTTCATCTTTGGCATACCCATGATCGACAATATGGAAATGAAGTTAGTCGGGATGTCACTATTGACCCTAAACTTATGGTTTATCTGCATGAACTCCTCCCACATTATGATCTTCACCTCTCTCAGCGTTAAACATAAAGCTCTTTATTAACTATTCTTCTCCACCTTTCTTGGGTGACTTCACCCAGAAATACCATTTTCCTGAAGCTCCTTACCAGTTTGAAGCAAAGAGTCGACTCGATTTACAACTTGAAGATAATTTGTGATGACTTTATAAACAAAAATAGAGGACACATTTTTTAATAAATGTTAGTAATGAAACCAAGAAATACTCCAACTTTTCATTATTAATAAAACTCTGTGTTAGGCGACATGTGTGAGATGTCAGTGTTAAAAACTTTCCAATAATAATTGACCTTTTAATGAGTGCACCATTAAAAAATGTACAACATCTAGATTATTCTTTAAGTTATTTGATATTAATTTAACATTGACATTATGAATTGCCAGCTCGACCATCCTCATCAACCCTTTCTCCTATCTAGTCACCCTTTGGAATCCCTTACCACCATCTAGTCAAAATATTAGTTTTTACTTCTTTTTCAGTTCCCATCGAAATTCTCTTTCCCATTAAATGCAACAGTCATTTGCAAATTTGAATTTGAATTTTTTATGAATAGAGGACTTTTCTATTAATAAAAAAAAGAGTACAATATTCACAAAAAGGACCTGGGGATAGAAAATCACCCCGCGAAGAGTCACACGGCATCATGTCGGAAACATACAACTATTCACCAAAAAAGCTTATAAAGAAAGCCCTCAAGCTGCGAGAGCAGTAGAAGAAGAGGGAGGAGGATCTTTATCATTGGGATTACCCCAAACATTGGGCCTAGAGGTATGGTCAAGAAGTGACCACCCGTCATCTGTATCTTTTTCTTCATTCTCCATTTCACCTTCCTCCCGCCTGGGAGAGATAGCAAGAGCCAAGCAGGGGATTTTGTTAGAAGTGGCAGGAGGTGACACAGGAACATTGGTCGTCGATCGAGCAGTAGTAGAAACAAGTAGAGGAGGCCAGCCAGAAGCTGAGGTCGTCATAGAAGGAGGAGAGATAGAGTGGTGGTGCCAAGAGCATAGCATTCTGGAGTGCTTGACCGAGGAACTCTAGCTATAACGTCGGCCCTGGGGTGGCGCGTGATTAGCTGAGAGGGAATCTGGTGGCACCCAATCTACAGTACATGGGGCATTACCCAATGCTGAAGCATCTCTTGCAAGGTAACAACCTCAAGGGCCACCTTTTCATCTTGTACTTGGATTTGCATCATGACATTATTACATAAAGATGCCTTAGCATAAAGAGAAACATTGACATCTAGAAAGTTGTGAGTAAAAATAACAACATTACGATCTTTCCATAGAGAAAACAAAATCTCTATCTTGAAGGTATGCCAAATCTAGGTATACTGAGAAGGCATTCTGGGAGAATCACCAAGGAGATCCATATGCCAAGAGAAGGGTTAAGCATGGAATGACATAAAAAAGCTATGAATCCATTTCCCTCTTCGACAGAACCAAACAATATGCATAATGGTTTTAGAATGACCACAAAATGGGCATTTGGGATCAGGCACATCTAAGTGCTGGAGCCGAGCTCCCAAAGGAAAACCCTAGTAAAGAAGACACCAAGAAAAATGAGCAATTTTGGGTTCAGTAATAGCTTCCCAGATAGTGCGGAAGTTCCATATCTAGGTTTTATGAGAAGAAGAAATATGCCAACGATGATTGAGATAATTAATCATAGGAAAATGAGGCACAAGAAAAGAGTACCCAAGTTTGAGTTTGTAGTTGATAAATGGCGTATCAGGATACCATTTCCCATATTTCCACCAAGGTTTAACTGACTGAATTCCAAGTTTATGCAGGAGATGCGACAGAATAGCAGAGAAAAGCAAGTCAAAAGTCTAGTCCAATCTGGGTGAATGAGCTGGAACTGAACCCAGAGATCATCCCAAGAGCGGAGACTCATGGTGTCTCTGGAACACAAATCCTTGGGCATTTTAATGTGATGTTTGTGAAAATGAAGAGCCCTAATCCCCTGGATTTTTGCTAGAGGAAGCCCTTGTTGACAAACAAGAGGGGACCACCAAATGTTCTGCTGATGGAACAAAAGCCCATCATGGAAGTCATTGCCAACCTAGTGAAGCCAAGGGTTGACAGCTTCCCAGGCTCTCCAAATACTTTTGGCAACAAAATTACCTTGGATTTGAATAGGGTACTTCATAACCAGAATGGTTTGAAACCTAATCCCTTTCCAAGCCGGCTTGTGCAAAGGGTACCCAGAAGAAATAAAATGTCGAAGAAAAATTTTCCAAGCCTCATCGCCTATGAGACATCACACAACCCATCTTGCACAAAAGGCTAGGTCTTGTTTCTCGGTGTCAAGTAAGCCAATCCCACCAGAGGCCTTAGGGAGACAACAAAAATCCCAAGCAACTCTATAAAATCCATCATGATCAGCACCAGAGGCCCAAAGAAAATCCCTCAACAATTCCTTGAGCTTCTTGTAGGAGGATTTTGAAGGAGCCTATCAAGAAGAGCAATAGACATGCGTAGCACCCAATACCTTGGAGCATATATGAAACTTCCCAGCGAGAGAGAGCAGCTTGGTAGTCTAGTAGGTAAGCTTCTTCTCAATTTTAGCTAACAGAGCATTCCATAATTCAGTAGAAGAGGATTGGAAAGAAAAAGGAATACCAAGGAAATGAAAAATTTCCCATGTTGAATACTGGACCATCCAAACTAAGAAAAATAGGGTGGATCAAGAAGGGAAGACTGCCTCTAACACAAGGTTTTATGCCACTATATGGCTGAACCAGAGGCTAAGCAAAAAGTGTCTAAACACTGCAAGGTTGCCTTGATATTATCTTTATCCTCTGCAAGAGTGAGAAAGGAATCATCGAAAAAATGGTCATTGACCAATTTCTTGGTAGAATCAGGTAAAGAAATCCCACAAACACAGCCTAGAGAAATGGAATGAGCTAACAAATAGCCAAAGCATTCGACCACTAGAACATATAAGGCAGGAGCTAAAGGAAAGCATTGCCGAATATACCTGAAGAGCCCAAAGGTGGAATATTGCCTACCATTAATGGTGATGCAAGCAGAGGCATCCTGAAAAAGCATCTGCACAGATTGAATAAATATGGGACCAAACCTAAGAGCATGAAGCATAGCAATAATAAAAGGCCATTCAATGGTTTCATAAGCTTTAGCAAAATAAATTTTAAGGAAAAGGGTTTTCTGTTGAGACTTACAAGCCCATTCCATACCTTCCCAAACTGCTATGATATTATCAAGAATAAATCTTGATTTGATAAAGCCAGTTTTCTCTAGTCGAACAATTTCAGGTAGGATGTGATGGATCTTGAGAGCCAAAGCCTTGGTGATGATCTTATATGAGACATTGAGCAAGGTAATAGGCCGCAAGTTGCAAATATCCTCAGGGTCCCTAGACTTGGGAATGAATTTAATGTTGCCTTTGTTGATAATGTCCCCCAGAGACTGGGAGTGATAAGCTTCGAGGTAAACCTAATGTAAATCAGGACCACTAGCATCCCAGAGTGTTTTATAGAACTCACAAGGAAATACGTCACAAGATGGGGCTTTATCATCGGTCATAGAAAATACAGCTTCATGAAGATCCTGCAGGGTAAGAAGTTGATCACAGAAAGCTCGTTGGGAAGGAGAAACATATTAAGGCATGATAGCAATACACTAATCAAGAGCTTGATTGTTGGTAGGAGAAGATCCCTGAGTGTAAAAAACTTGTTCGTAATGACGAACAAAGGCCGGCAGAATATCAAGAAGCTTTGTGAGGAGGGATTGACCTTCTTTAATCCTTGCTATGTCCACATTGGTGTGTCAGGCATGGAGAGCAGAAATAAATTCTTTAGAGGCTTGATCTTTGACCTTTAACTAGTGTAACCGAGCTTTGATCTGGGCACCACAGGTAGTATAATTGTCTGCAACTTGCTTCTACTGACGTAGTTGGGTAAGGTGAAGTTGCAAGCCTTGATTGAAAGGATCGAGAGCTAAGGCCTTCGTGGAAACACAGAGAGCTTTGGTGTTGACTTTATAGGATATACTATGGTAGATGTAAATCTATCTACCATAAATGCACATAAAGTGTGTCGTACGCCTGATGGCATCATTATACCATTGAATCCAGCTAGATGATTGTGATGGCCGAGGCTCAAGGTTCTAAACCCAATGAATGTGGGCAACTGTGGAGGCGTGCTTAAGAATAGAAGTATTAAAAAATAACTGAGTGGTGGGAGGTCAAGATTTAGCTGTCTTCCATACAATATTAAATTGAATGGGGAAGTGATCTAACAAGGTCACATCAATAAGATGAGTAACCGACAAGACTTTTTTTTAGAAAAAGAGAAAAACAATTGAGCCGAAATCATGGCACGATCAAGCTGTTTATGAATTCTGTCAGAAGAGGCTCTAAAATTAGACCACATGTGCCAAACTCCATCAGGATAGTGGCGGCCAATATTGGGATAAAAAATTCCCAATTTATTACGCATGTAATACCAAGCCTCCCGTTCACCAACTGTCTAGAAAAAAGGAAAATTTTTGTCTTTGTTAGAAGTCACTTCAACCATATTAGTAACCACAAAAAATCCAAGTTGTAGGTGGAAAAGAATCCGCAAGCCAATGCCAAAGTTGAGATCTCTCAACAACATCATTGGGAGCATAAACATTAACTATGCCAAAAGAATGATTCTCAATAATGAAAGTGGCCCACATGGATCTTTGCATGGGATTAGAACCATGATTGATTAAAAAAGAATGCCAACGAAGAGAAAGGAGAGTAACAACTCCATCTCAACCAGCTTTGTGTTGAGAACATAGAGAAAGGCTATTAGGCAAAATAACTTTGCAGGCAACATCAAGCAAAAAACTAGAAATTTTAACTTCCTGGAGACATAACACATCCAGATGACTAACATGATGATGCACATCCCTGAAAGAATACTTTCTTCGTAGGTCTGTCAGACCCCTAACATTCCATGAGATGTACTTCATGAGAAAATAGTGTTGTCCATACCATCACCATCCCCAAGGGAAGAAAAACTATTTGACAAATAAGCTAGAGAGAAATAATTCACAAGAGAATCCATGGAAATATTCCTACATTTTTATGAAATTCCCTCCAGCATAGCCTTAGCACGCCTAACAGGGCTGCGAGAGTGGTGGAAAATGGGAGGTGTGGAAATCACATAAGTTGTATGAGGTGTGCGAACCTAAGGAGGGTTGGTACTAGAATCAAAATTCTCCATCCCCTACTAGCCAGGGTTTGAAATGGGAGTAGTATTCTCAACATGAGAAGAAGCTCGAACTACTGCAGGAGGAGGTGGCAGCTGCGAAGTGGAAGCCGAAGTAGCAGGCTTTACCTGCTTGTTCTTGCGGCCAACTATTACCCAGCCGTCTTTCTTGGTGTCCTATTTTTTACCCAACTCAGCAGGCCATGAACCAGAATACTTAGGAGGAGGTTTGGGATGAGGAACTGCCAAAGGGAAATCCTTGATCTTGTACTCCGTGGATTGACAATGATAACAAGTGTTGGGAAGGTTGAGGTAAAGCACCTTCTGAGAGAAGATGGTTTCACCAAACTGGATCTCAACAGATTCTTTAAGGTATCTGGGAAGGTCAAACTCAATACAAAGCCTCTTCTGAGGCCGAGGATTGAGAAAATGGCCATTCTCACTATAGATAACCCTAACTAGCATTTGCACAATGACATGCATGAAATGCCAACAAGGTAGAGGGAGACTAGGGAACTCAACCCACACATGAAATTTTAGTTTCTTGTCGTCAGAGACATAAAAGTACCGAGACCAGCATTGGAAAAATAAAAGGGAAGCCCTAATATTCTAGGGTCCTTTGGAAAAAATGGAATCCACATGAGTGGGATTGGAAAAGAGAAATAAAAAAAACCTTTGGTGAGACTCTGAATGTCATCCAAATGGATTCTATGAGGAGTCCAGGCTTTCACAACCCAATCCTTAATTATATTTTCAGGAGGGTTGCGACCCAGAAAGTAACCAATAAGAGTATGTGTTTCAAGCCAAGAATAGGCATCATCAAACTCATGAATGGGAAAAAAAATATCAGGCTGAGACATACCTCGTGAAACACTTTGGGCACAAAATTGTGAGGTCTCTTTCTTGGAGGCGCCAATGTTATCTGTCACCAAAACAACACCATCATCAACTGCTGGGCTAGTAGTGGTCGGGGCCATAAATACAAAAATAAATTCTTGTAGTAAATGCGGTCTAAAAGGACAGGAGGGCTCAGAATATCGACACAATTCTAAACCCTAGTAGAGCATAGACCACAAAAATTCCTAGTGGAAAAATCTCAAATTTGAATTTTAAAAACTTATTGTCTACTTTTTTTAATCTTCTGAGCTTTCCTTTAATTATAACTCTTTTCAAGAAAGATCATCCTAATGGCTAAGTCTTTAGAATCAAACCTTCATTTTTTTAAGTATTTTTGCCTCAGATTGTCACATATCCGCAATCCACAAAAAAAATATTTTCAAAATTCCATAGCCCAGTTGACAGAAAAGGAAGTGATTTTGATCAAGATCCTCTTTGTCCAATTTCTTGAAATAAGATATTGTTTTCTTGCCCTTCTTTTCATTTGAATTTAACCAACAATCTGACTCAACTTTTCTATTACAATTTCCAAATACCTAAAGATCAATTCTATTTATTTATAGTACTCTAATTCTCCTAGTTTGATACCATGACCTTCCCTACTTCTACATGATTACTTTTTGGGGTTCAACCTCTTACCAATTTTCTAGAATCAAGTGATTTTTTTTTTATCCATTCCTCTCCATCCAATTTATTGAGTTAAAAATTTGACTTCCTTCCCTTCTTTTTGTTTAAGATTAGACCATAATCTAGCTTTGAATTTCCTACTTTCAATAGCCAAATTCCCAAAGCTTGATTCTCTTTATTTAAATCATTATTGTTCTCCCCATTAGATTCTGTAACCATCTCTATTTCATCCAAGTCTACAAATCCTTACTCTAACATCTTATCAATGAAAGAATGTTTTAAATATCTTCTTCCTTCTTTTCCACCTTATCAGGATCTGAGAGTCCAAAGAGGCCATATACAACCTCTAGCTCCATACGTAAGCAACCGTTATGTTCAATATCCTCTAGCCCAATGTCATGCCCTTCTAAAAATATTTTTCTCCTTCAAGTTATGTCCTTCATGCTTCATTTATGACACCTTTATTTTTCTTTTTCAAATTCTTATTCTTGATCAAAAGTAAAGGAAGAAGTCCCCCTACTTCCTTTAACTCTTTGTCTTTCTTCGACATAACCTGTGAATTGATAACTTCCTCTTCTTTGAGTAAAGGTTTTAAGTTTCTCTCCTTATTGAAATTAGAGGACTCTTATACAACTTCATTTTTTAAATCTTTAGCTATGGATCTATTCCTTTTATGTTTTCTAATATCCTCATAAACAAACTCTTTATTCTTACTAGATAAAGGAAATGATCTAGAACCTTAAGAGAAAGAAAAACACAGTAATTTTCAGAATCCCAATCCTTCTTGATGCAGAGAACGCCTTGTTGTAATCACCTAAAATTGGTCTATCCAAAACAATTGCCCTAAATGCTCATCAAATAATCAAGCATAACAGATCAAACATTAATTAATACTCGTAGATATTTAATTAAATCAAAATCTAAAATCCCATGGCTAGTGATATTAATTAAAGTGAAATGATTAAATATCTCATTATTCCACTCAACTCATAAGAGGACAAAAGACTTAATTATAAATAATCAAAGCAAAGTGCAAGGACCACTCAACTAGAAATATCAACCATCCCTCAAGGATGCATCTCAGCCCTCCAATTCAATTGGAAATATATAAAAGCAACCTCATCAATGCTATTATCAAGCTAGCTCCTCATTTTCATAAACATAATGCTAGTCTCATCAAGCTAGAACAATTGTGAAGAAATTATGCTAAAATAAGGCTAGATAATTTGCATAAGATAATGTCGTTTAATTACATCCATATAGCTTCATTTCTCATCTTCAATCTTAGCTCATTAATTCTATCTCATTTTTCATTCATGTAGATGCATTCTTAATTTGAATCTTCCATCTCATAAATGTCTAGTCACTGATATAGTGCTTAATTCTGAGAGCACTAACAAATAGATCAAACTCTTTATGATTAAGGAGAAATAAATCAATTTCTAATAGGTTTTATTTTCTATTTTGATGAATGTATTTTCTATTTTGGTGAATGTCATGCTACTAGTCCACTGATGCAATGATCTATTTAAGTGTTGTGTGTAGATTCTTGCCAGTTCATAATTCACACTCACATTTTTGACACCCACCGTGGAACTAGAATCAAAACTCAGCCTCATTTCTAGCTCAAATCCTACATTTTACAAGTCACTACCTCCTACAGAGTGTATGGTTTGGTAAACAGTGATGCACGACACCCTTTTAAACATTTTTTTTTTATGCACTAATTTGTATCGTGCGATATCATGGTGAAGGGTGTTTTGGTGTTTTAGCAGCTACAAATTGTCGTACTATATTATGGTGAAGGATTTTTTTTCATTTCAGTATCTGAAAATTGTCGTACGCTATTATGGATAGCTAGTAAATTTTGTAATGTATCGTTCTAGATAGTAAAGTCTATCGTACGATACAACATCTTTAGGGAAAATGATGTTTCAGTTGGAAAATTAAGCCATTGAATCAAATTTATTTAGATCAAATATTTAGATTATATATCTATATGTATACATATTCAATGGTTAGCTCAATTTTATTTGTGAAATAATCAGTCTTTGAAATACTTACTAACAAATTATTGAGAATATTCAAGTCTATTCTTTGTCAAAATTTTATAATTCAATCTACTAGTTTTAAAGGCACTTAAAGTTAGTTAATGGATGACTTTGATTTAAATTGTGAAGGTACTTAATATAAAAAAAAATAAAAAAATTGTTTGGGAAAAGTGGTAAAATTTAATTGAATTAGAAAACAACAAAATGAATACAAGAAGTAATAACCAATAGGTCACCCTCAAAGGGAAATAACTAACTTTTCATGTCATCCTTAATAAATTCGATCTAGGAACTCAGTACAATTATGGGACAAGTCACCCTCACCCCAATGTTTGAGCCAGTCATCCTCTCAAAATCTCACTTATCTAGGTAGTTAGATGTCTTATTCCACTCCTTAGGAATATAACAAAAAGAGACTGACTCAAAATAATCCCTCAAACTCAAGATTTGTATTCCTACCACCACCAAACACCAATCAACATCGTTTAAACTCTTCTTATTCAACATATCTATAACAACCTAAGAGTCAGATTCACAAACAACCTTTCTCCAACTAAGAGCACATCCTTGTTCAAGTGCATAAAAGATAGCTATAGCCTCCATAAGATTATTGGTATAATTTACTATATAAATAGAAAATAAGAAAATCACATTTTTAAAACTATCCCTACCAATACCTACAATTCCCACATGCCCTATATCTCCATGAGAAGAGCCAGTAGTATTGATCTTGAGAACTCCAGACGAGGGGGGACCAATTACCACCCCATTCTACCTTGTTTTTCACATTTGAATAACTGACTTGAAATCTCCTCCTAGAAATGAGGTCCCTAATATCTCTCTCCCAAAACATTCCAATTTTGAATAATAGCTGTGTTACTTAGATCCACATTTATATAGAAGTCACACTTTACCATTAAATGTGTTTGCAACATGTTGATAATTATCTTCCACACCTATTGTACTAACATCCTCTTGTCCTAAAAATTCCTTCGATTTATTTTGAGCTACAATTTCCAAATAATAAAGGAGGGGCCTATATCCTAGGCTACTTGGACAAAAGAAGTTTTGGCTTGTGGCTTGACAAGACTATTCCAGAACTCCAACAAAGAATTGTCATGAACACAAGCATGCTTCTAGGCCCTATACTAAATATGCCAAATCTTCTAAGAAAAAATACATTGGAAAAAGAGATGAGAAATACCCTCATTCTTGTTGACAAAAAAACACACCAAATGTACAAGGAATCCTCTTCTCTACATATTTTCCCACAAAAGACATCTAATCTGCACCACCAACCATTGAAATAAATTACACTTGGGCTAGGAAAACTGATTCCATTCCCTCCACCAAGGAACATTCACCATTCCATGTATTGATCCATCCAACTCCATGTATCTTGAGGCAACTAAAAATGTCCACTTTTAGTCTGGCCCCAAGAAAGGATATCTTGCCTAGGCTTCATGGAATTGTGAATTATTCTTTCTAAAATCCTAGAAAGTTCCTCCCAAGCCTAAAATAACCCTCCAAGAGTCCACTTATGTGGGTCTTTCCATCTATCCTTTTCCCACTCATGCATAATGCTAATAATATCATCATTCATATTTTCAAAGCAATAAAGGTAATCCTTAAGTGTTTATAGTGTGTTTCTAAGGTTTGTTACTCAAACACTAATATACGTTTGAAACTTGTTTTGTATTATATTTGACTACAATAATTCTTTATGTATTGTGATTTGGAAGTAATGCTGAGCTATATATGATGCATTAGATTCATGATTTGTAGAAGCTAATATTTATCCTATAATAAGATATAAGCAACAAAATTATCGTTGTGATAATTAACAATCTATAATGATGTTTTGGATATATGCCTTTGATTACTATACTATGTGCCAATTGTATAAAGTATGTCCATGTGTGTTCATTGGGTCCAATTGAGTGTGTGTACTTTCTCTTGAAGTAAAGCATGGGATTTAGGACCTAGCCGACTACACATTTGATTGATGGTTTTGTGTGTGGCCAAATTCTAAAATGTTTTTAAACATGTTATAATGGTAGTAATATTGAGATGCATATATATATTTTAGATAAAATTTATTCCTATGTGGTTGGTGTGTGAGTATGTGGGTGATGATGTTGAATTAGTAGAATAATAATAGTGATAAAACTTGTGCAAACTACCTACTCAATTATAGTGTGTAGTTCCATTGTAATATCTTCTACATTATGTGGTGATGTTTTCAAATTGATGTAATTATGAAGGATTTGGCAATTCAACCTTGAAGAGTTTCATTAGTACACATCTCTTATATATTTTGATTGAGATTGGTATCTCATATGCCTAACTTGGTGCTTATATCTTTGGTTATGATATTGGTATCTCATATTGGTTGGTTCCTGTTACCCAATTTTCCGATCTTGTCCAAATTTGTCTACAAGTGGAAAAAAATGAGGCTCACACAAGGGTATGCCTAGCTTGTAAGGTTTATTTCATGGTTCCTGGCCAATTTCCCTTTTTTGTCCAATTTTCGTTACACTAAACAGATGAATTAGAATGAGAGAAGATAAGGATATGAAGATGGATGTTTGCTGACTCTATTCCTAGGGTCGATTGGATTGATATTGTATATGGAAGATGTTATGGATATTTTAGTGAAGACTTGTTTCTGGTCTGTAGAATTCAGTTTAACAGGGGGAGTGTCTGTGTTTTGGAGATATATTGCAGGCGACGATGATTCAAGCTGTGCGAGCTTGAGAAATGACAAAAGGCATTGTTAGGACTCATTTATGCGAGTCCTATTTTTGTGCTTTTTGTGGTACTTTAACATTCTTCCATGGAAACAATTTTAGTTACAGAGGATATCTTGTCCTCCTATAACATGTAGAGGGTTGCACAGGGACAAGGGATCCATGTTTTGATGTCTTTGGATCATCTTTTTGCAGATAGAAAGGGTTGGAAACATTTATAATATCCATGGTGCCTTCGCTGGTTTCTTTTGGTTTTAAAATGGTTAGGCCATTTATCCCACATTACCTGTGTGGAGGAAGGCTTTCATCTTTTTATGCCTGAGTACACAATGCTTAAGTGCCTAAAAGGCACATGTTTTTTAGCAAGCGACTCAAAGAAGGGAGGTGATGTGGCGATCAGCTGGCGGAGAGTGAGCCAATTTTGTGGGGTTGTGTGGTCATGATGTGAACAGGGGAGTGCCCGGTTGCATGTCATCGCACAGTCATGGTGGTCAAATGATATAGAAACAAATGTGCACGAGTGTCCGACTAATGGTTGTCACGTAGTCACGGTGGTTAGAGCCGGTGACATGAAATGGTCACAAGTGCGTGACTAAGGAATAGTGGTCGATGTCGTGTAGTCACAATGACTAATGGAAAATGAAAGAAAGGTCTACGAGTGCGTGACGGTGTGACACGTGAAGATTCCAAGATGAAGATCAACAAAAATTATTCACTCGTAGAGCATAAGGTATATTATTTTAGAGGCTGCGAGTGCATGAGATGCTTCTACGTATCCCAGTCAGTGTAGGATAAAGAAGGTAGGATCAAGGATGATCTAGTGGTTTTTTTTCACTCGCCAAGAATCAAGGAATATTCTTTCAGGGATGGATAGTGAGCGACCAAGTGACACGCAGATCTCTTTTGATCCAATGGTCATCACAAAGCCTCATTCGTCCAAATTAAACTTGCAGATTCTTCAAGGCTTTTCATCATCGTGCCAGGTGTTCCTGGTAGGTGAGGCTAAGGTTAGAGAGTAAGGTAAAAATTGATCAAGTTTTTTTGATCATGTGGTCGGTGCTATGCCTCAGATGGAGATGCATATGTTTAGTGATTAAGGCATTTTGCCTTATTGAGACATGGTCGATTGTCAGATCCTGGGCCATTAAAAGCTATTAAATACCGAGAAAGTTAAGTTTAATCAAACAGATGATGTATTACCTTAAAGAAAAAGTGATTGAGATCTACTTTTTAAGGCATTACACCATGGTGACATCATGGGTCCCAAGGTTAAAGGTAGTAAAAGAATCATGACATAGATGAAGATGTGTAACGCCCCACTAGGGAACCCAGGATAAGTTAACCTAAAACATGTTACTAAGTTTACAAATGATTTTTTTTAAGAGTTTATAATTGATAATGAATAACAATGTGGAAGCAATATAACATAAGACAATACATACTAATAAATGCAACTCATATACAGATTACAAATCCCGAGGGTTCCATGACGTAGGATTACTTAAGTTAACTAATCTAATAAATACAATGAACAATATACAATCTTCATATAATGCAAATGAATAATCAACATCATTTAATAAATGAAACCTAGATATAACTAATACCATAAGGTATACATAATGAACCAACATCCACTGCACAAGTCGTAAGGTATGTGACAAAACTCAATATAAATTACAATACAATGCCAAGAATATCACAACTGATACAATGATACAAGTATACATCAGAAGAAAGATAAGAGAGAACCTCTAACAATAATGAACATAAAGATAAAACTGCAACAAGGATCATACAAGCATAAAGTCACAAATGTCAGATCTCAATGGTAATAGGAATCACTACCACCCGACCTCGTGGAACCCAAAGGTCCACTCCCACCATGATGAGGAGATAACAATGGGCCCACACACATGGGAAACAACCAACAAGAAAGGCTAATGCAAAGGTACACTAGATAAAAAGGTAAAAAAATGATACCAAGGTTTAAAGCATAAAAGATCAAGAGACCAAAGCAAGTGTACCAAATACTCACCTACGAACCTTGGACACATATAGGGAAGTGTCATCACATAAGTCCACTCTTGAGTTACCCTAGTATCCCCTCTGGACCCTATCCCCCAAGTGACTCTATGTGGCTCAGTAATCCTTTCGTATAGACAAGGATTCTAATCATGAGGACCTCAAACAAGCATCCTCTCTCTCACTCCCATCCTACTCTATACTAGCACTCAAGGCATGGGTGAGGACACATAATTATCTTATAAATATTTCTCTCCTAATAGATTTATTAAGTTATCACTCTTTAGGTTACTTTCAATGAGTTACCCTAGTAGCCTCTTAGGGCCCTAGCCCCCAATACAAGACATTTCCACTCTACGCTCCTAGATAACCTACCCTAATTATCCTAGCCACACGAGTAAAAGAAGACAAAGCCAAAATCATAAAAGACTTCTCGTAAAGTATTAAGTCATGAAAATACCAATGCAAATTATGTTGGAGCATAAAAAATAAATATACATCCTATACAAGGATCCATACTATCCATCCCATACTGGACATCTTAATAACCAATACCAATACTCATATACATCACAAGATCATGGACCATCAAAACATCAATACAAGTTATCTACAAACATGGAGTAAATCATAAACATAAAGAACCATCATTCATAAAACAATCAGATAAGAAGAAACGAGGTGTCCAAGTTAATAAGACTATACACAACAATGGTTGTCACCTCTTGTGGTCAATTATATACTAATCGAGACTCACAAACACATCACATCACAGATGCACAAGGCGACATAGGAACCAATCGATGATAACAAAAACTTAATATATATCCACAATATAACCCAAAGCATAAAAAGGTATAAAACCATACAACCATTCAAGACTCAAGAGATAAAATCCCCTCCTACGACATTACTCTACCCATACTGACATTTAGTTACAAACGAAAACAAAACAAAACTCCAATAATAAATCTCATCAACCTATAAACTATCTTTGATCATATAAAATAATTGACATTAATTAACAACTCAAGTTAATTAGTTAAATATTATTAATATGTATAATTCCAAAACATATCCACTTATAAACTAATTAACTTATAAATAAACGTCAATTTCTATTATAATTCTAATTTTAAATTAAATCACAAATTTAAATTTAAAAAAATAACATATATAATTCTAAATATAGAACATCAATTAATTAATTATAATCTATCTCATACTATAATATAATCAATTAATTTAAACATTATTTAAAAATACCATATATATCCGAAAATATTAATTCATTGTAGTTTACAAATTAAATTTCAAAATTTAACATAAATTATGTATATTAGTTTAGTAATAATAAATTCAAATAAACTAATTTATAAATTAAAAAAAACCATAATTAAATTATTAGTTTAATAATAAATAAGAACTAATAAAACAAGTATTTTAAAAAGTTCTGTTTATATGGGGGAGGGGTTACATGCCCCCACTCCCCCTTCCTCTCTTTTTAAAAACCTTAAAATATAAAAGAAAGTATATCTGGGGAGGGAGGTGGGGTGTCACCTTCCACTCCCTTCAACCTTAGGCCCTGTTTGTTTGATGCAATTTGAGCGGAATTGGTAGCGCAAATTCCAGTTTTGAAGGTAATCCATCATTTGTTTGTTAAGTTGCAAAACCCAGTTCTGACGTCGAAACCCGGATTTGACCCAAAAATGGGCGGCGCGGTCTTCCCATTGAAAAGGTGGAATTCAAAATGGAAATCGGGTTTTCAGTGTTATTGGACTGCATTTGATATATTTCCGGGTCCGGAGTCTTTGCATTTTAAAAATGTGGTTTGCAAATAGGGTTTCTTCCACTGCCAATTCTACTCGAGCGTCGTTTATCTTCAAACACATCACTAGGGTTTCATCTGTCGAACGCCATTCAAATGAGGAAAACATAGTAGGGTTTCATCTATCGAACACCGTTCATTTTCAAACATAGCAGAGAGGGTTTCATCTGTCGAACGCCATTCAACTGAGGAAAACACAGCAGGGTTTCATCTGTCGAACGTCATTCTTCATCGCACGGAGGAGGAGGATTACCATGAGTTTTATGTTTCAGCAGTGTATTGTATTTGTGTTTATGCTTCTTCATTTGTAATCTTTCTTTGTGGTTGGAACTGATATCACACTGCAAAATAATCCTTTCTACAAAGAAAATAATTAAAAATTATTCTAAATGTAAATTTATAAATATTTTCAATATTACAATCAGGAGGAAACAAACTTCTTACACAACCATTACATCTTGTTTGGAGGAACACCATAGCTAATATTACAAAACAATCTGGATGTGAGAATTGCTAGCTTTGATTTTATTCCAATCTTCCCCACCTTCCTTTAACCTCTTCTTTAACTCACCACTTGCCTAAATCATAGCTATCATCTTTAGTCTCCTCAACCACTCCATTCCCTTCGAAACTCTCTCCACCCATGGGCAATTCTCTATATATAGCATTTCAAGATGCTGCATCGCTCCCTCCTCCACTACTGGCAACTCCTCCAACAATGGGAAGTTCTTAATTTGCAGCTTAAACAGCTTAGGAAATCCTTCTCTCTCCAAAGTTCTTTGACAATTTTCTGCATTTCGAATCATCATCCAATGATAAGAATTGTAAGTTGGGCATATTTTGGAGCGAAGAATAATCACTACAACCTCTCAAGTAAAGTTGAGTCAAATTTTCCATTCCACATATCCAATTTGGCACAAAGAAACGCTCAAGATAAAGTTGTTGAAGACCTTTCATAACACTCATTTTCTCTGGAAATGCTAGAAGACTGGATTCTTCTCCATCACCCTCCCTTACACGAATTTTTTTCTGTATTGCTAGAATTCTCATTTTGACCAGACAGTCAAGGGCACCATCTTCTACACTTCTCAATCCCTGTATATCTTTTAAACAGAAAATTATTTCTTGGAGATCGATCAAACTACCTACATCTTTAACATTTAAGAATTCACTATTTTTAGTATCCAGTTGGAAGAAATATGATCTCAGTGTCCTCAGAATCGAGAGTTGTGACACTCCTTTGGGCATATGAATCCTAAGCTCACTTGAGCACCATGTTACATCGAGATAGGAAAGAGAATTGAGCTCACCACAGAGAACCCAAGTCTAACAGTGTTTGTACTGTATTTAGACTGGTATAATCCTTTCTTTTTATTAAATAGGCTGTTAGCTAGTACTTACATTTGTTTGCACTATATTTGCACTGGTATAATTCTTGTTCTACATTAAATAGGCTGTTAAACAACACTTGAATGTGTTTGTACTATATTTGCACTGGTATAATTCTTGTTCTACATTAAATAGGCTGCTAACCAGCACTTGAATGTGTTAGAATATTGTACATATTATGCTATCATGTTTCTAGTGTTGTAAATTTTGCATTAAATTTTTGCATGACATCAGAATAATATAGAATTGTACAAAATTGTTTCTAACAACATAGTCATTGTTTAAGGTCTTCCATTTTGAAGAGTTAAACTTCTTATTCATTGGGGAAGAAAATAAACTATTTGGTGTAGGGTGTACTGGCTATTTATTCCACTAAGTGTTTCCTGTGCATGACGAGCCTGCCATCCTGATCCCTCCCACACTCTTATGGCTGTGTCCCTAGACTCGTCCACAAAAAAGCATGCTATATCCATGAAAATCTACTTCTCCATTCTATTTAATGCATCAAACTTATCTTAACTATATCTTTGATGTTGGGATGAAGAGATTCACGGATTTTACATAGTTGCAACTCCCAATAGTGTTATGATGTATTCTTCTAAGATTGAGGATATACAGATTTTTAACGGTTTGAATTTATTATCCTGGAATATTGCTAGTAGCACTTGCAAAAGGGACACAGGGCCTTGATAAAATTTATTTGTAGGCATTTTTTTCTTAACTTCATCCTAAATTGAGAAATTCTGATCTAATTTGTCAACTTCACAGTATTCTGATCTAAGATGCCAGCTGTTCATAGGTTCTGCTTCCATAGAAAACCATTAGAAGCATCATTAATACAGAATCATCTGTGAAAAAAAGCATGCCATATATAGTACCCTAGAGCATTAATTGGCATATGTAATGCTAACTCTACAGTCCTTGTTGGCATGCTCTACAATCCTTCCTGTAATGCTAATTATCTCACTAGGTGTTGATGGAATTATCAAACTAGGTTGGTCTAGTAATTAGGGGGCATCCATCAAAACATAAAAGACACAAAATTTTTATGCATATTCAAACCCTACAAAGAAATGTGGTCTCATGGACTGCCCTATTTTGATAATTCCATCAACACCTAGTGGGATAATTCTATCTCACTAGGTGTTGATCGAATTATCAAACTAGGTTGGTCTAGTAATTATGGGGCATCCATCAAAACATAAAAGACACAGAATTTTTATGCATATTCAAACCCTACAAAGAAATGTGGTCTCATGGACTGCCCTATTTTGATAATTCCATCAACACCTAGTGGGATAATTCTATCTC